>CM034241.1:23793839-24393839 GCA_019916065.1 Vitellaria paradoxa | reverse complement strand
ATAGAGGATCACCGTTCATCTTTTTCCCTAAGCTCTAGATTAAATTCATTCAAAGTTCCCACTCCTTGACTGCAATACTGGTTATGCTACCCCAAGTCTTCCTACTCAAGGCATCAACAGCTACGTTAGCTTTCCTTAGATGATAGTGCAATGCAATTTAAAATCATAATCTTCCATATGCTCCATCCATCTTTATTGT
Source organism: Vitellaria paradoxa (assembly GCA_019916065.1). NCBI lineage: Eukaryota > Viridiplantae > Streptophyta > Magnoliopsida > Ericales > Sapotaceae > Vitellaria > Vitellaria paradoxa. The sequence goes on along the minus strand of CM034241.1, from coordinate 24,393,640 downwards.
CTCAAGTTCAAATTTTTTTGGGTGAAAATACATTTCAAACTCTTGTGGTCTGAATATATCTCAAACCTTTCACCATATAGGTAGTGTCTTTATCTTTTCAAAGTAAAAATTATGGCTGCCAATTCCAAGTCACTGGATAATTTCGCTCATGATTCTTCAATTGTCTCGACCCATAAGCCTCAACTCTTCCATTTTTCACGAGGATGCAATTAAGTCCTTCTCGGGATGCATCATAATACACTAAATAACCTACTTCTATCTTTGGAATGACTAACACTGTTGCGGTGGTTAGTCTCTTTTTGATCTCTTAGAATGACTTTTCATAAGCATCATTCTATTCAAACTTAACCCCTTTTCAAGTTTATCTGGTTAATGGAACCATTAACTAGAAAAATCCAAATCAAATCTTTTGTAGTATCCTGCTAAGTGTAGGAAACTACGAATTTCAAATGCTGATTTTGGTCTTGGCCACCCCATAATAGATTCAATCTTGGATGGATCTACTGTTTCCCCTTCTTCAAATACGACATGCCCGAGAAACTTGACTTATCTGAGCTAGAATTTGCACTTACTTAACTTGGCATATTATTGGTGATCTTTCAACCTTTGTAACACAAGTCTCAAATATTGTTCATAATCTTTCTTTGACCTAAAACCATCTTCTACCCTCAATTCACACCCCTTACACACTTGTGCTAAAGAAGAAAATCTAGCTATGGGTGTCTCAACTTGTAAAAGTACGTCTAATGTGCTAATGTATATTCTTAAAGCAGATGCAAACAATGTGGTAATAAATGAATGAGAGGCTCTAGCGTATAGGAGTACGGTGACGCATATACACAAAAAATACCTTTAGTCATCATAGGCTCTGCAGGCATTTTCCATTGTGCTAATGTGAATACACAAAAAATAACGTTGTGTATTCTGTGGTTCGCCCAATCTTTGTCCCTATGGGGCCACTCTTTATTACTATGAAGTCTCACTTTGTACAGTTCCCTATAGAACACCCATCGGCTGATGTTGTTGCTATACTAATTAGGAAATCGAAGGATGATTACCGTGAAAATGATTGTCTTATCTATACAAATCTACCTCTTACACCACTCTACATTTGTGGGAAAAACCTCTAAATATGCCATATTTGTCCACATCCATAGCATATCCTATTTTCCTTAGTTTGTCCACTTCTTATTTATCTTGCTAATCTAGTCTGTCTCTTAACTCTAGGACACTTGGTACTTTTATGGCCCAGCTATCTACAATTAAAGCATGTAACCTAAATGGGAAGTCCCTTTTGATCTTCTAGACTGTGTGGGCACTGTACTTCCCTGGTATAACAACTGAACCTGGGCCAACGAACTACCTTTTAACCTTTTCCTACTTTTGCCTTCCTGCTGAACTCCTATACTCTTACCATGGAGGCTTTTTTGTATACTCTTTGTCTCATTTAGTCTCTCTCTATTGTCATTGCCCTATTAATTAGGGCCTTATAGTCATCTAAACCTAGTAACACCATCCTATTTGTCAAAGCCAGTCTCAATCCTCACTCAAACCTCCTCTACTTTAGATGGGGAATGGAGACAAGTTAGGTTTATACTTTGACAGGTTTAAAAATTTCCTCTCATATTCTAATACTGTCATGGTCTCCTATATTAAGCTAGGAAACTATTCCTTCGTACTATCTTATAAAGACTTCTAGAAGAAATAATCCCTAAATCTCTCCTTGAATGTTCCCTAGGTGAAAGCCCTCTGATCCCCCTGAATCCCTCAAGTTTGCTCACTAAGCAGACACCCTCCCTGCTAGCTGAAATGTGATTAGAATAATACTGGTTAAGTGGTCGATGATCTCCATAGCCACTAATATCTTCTCATACTCATTTAAAAACTACTCAGTGGTGTTTGTATCAGCTACACCATTATAAATTGGAGGCTTCATTCTTCTAAACCTCTCAGGTGTACTCGACCCAGTCTACAATTGTGGTTGGGGCCCCGTTCGGGCTCCCTTGGCTATTGTAGCCATGGTCAGTTGCAACTGTTGTAATATCATCTCGGTATCTACAACTGCAGGCTATGGGATCTTAGTTCTCAAGATTGCACCTCTTTTTCCCTTGGACTTTTTGCTATAAGCTGGGCTGGACCTCAGCTACTGCACCAAGATGTGCATCTTGTTCTTGCTGAACAGGTGCATTAACCTTCTCATGGTCTATCGGGGCATCTCCCCGTTCTGTACCTCTTCCTCGACCTCTACTATGGCCCCTACCTCGACCTCTAAGTCCCATTCTATGTGGTGGCATCTTTTATCTAAAAGTAATAAAGTATTAGAATAATGAGGTTTAATTGGAATTCATGGGATTAAAACAAAACAAAATTTTATTTAATATCAAAGTGTAATTTTATAAACTTATAAAGTTGGAACATTAAAATTTTACCATAGAAGAGTTCTTTGCATTAACAATTTCTACATCGCATTAGTTTAAACAAACATGACAAGAGTTGAAGAAAAACATAAAAAAATCTTACTGACTAAAGTTAAAGAAAGACAAAACATAGCAATGGTTGAAAACCTTATGACCCATCCGACCTTCATCAGGGAGATTGCCTTTCCAAAACCTTATGACCCATCCAACCCTCAACAATAAGGGTAGTACCCACGTGAATGACTCATCCTACCACAATATGTGTATGTCAGATAATAGCACCTAGGGCAGTCTTTGGGCACATACCCCAATCTGTGGCAATTACCACAAGTTGCTCATAGGTCTTTCCCCTATTAGAACTCTCACTTGTCTCACGATTGTTGGTTTCCTATGTGCCAATTTCCTGCGTGCCAGTGCTCTGAATACATATGTTCTATGTTGTCATTGCATATGGGGTCACTATTGAGCTAGCTTGTGGGACGGCTAAGATCATGGACATGTTATGTACTATCATCACTGGAAATGCATATTGGGATTGGTAGGTGATTTGATAGGGCACTGTGTACTAATATGGGTAGTGTCTAGGATATCAAACTTGATAATACATCTCAAAATACGGTACCACTGGCTGAATTATAGTTGATGACACAGGGTTGTTTCTATCACATTGGATATTTCAATTTAGGGAGGGGATTCAACTAGACATTTTGTTGCCACTTTAACAAAAATATCGTCACCTAGGAAAACGATGTCCTCTTCCACTGGCTGAGGTTTAATGTTACTGCATCCTCCCTTTTCCACTGTTTTTTTATCTAAACCATTAAATCCCTAAGTATTCTAATATAAGCTCTAATATCAAAACTGTTAGTCCCTGAATCTCGTGACCCAGGGATGAGTGAATAAACATATAAATCATCCACACATTATCTATTCTCCTGATCAGAGCATTTTAGCCACCTTGGAGCAATATGCATAATAACTAACAATCATAGCAAAAATAAATTAAGCCTTAGCCCAGCCAGGCTACAAAACTCCAACACATCTCACAAAAATAAATAGGCATAGACCTTATGGCCTTTACAACCCAATAAATCTCCAAAATAAATAAAATAATGTTATAGTCCTAAATAAGATTAAATTTAAGAAACTAAATAACAAATGTCTACAAACTACTAAGCACTTTAGCCCATTTCAATGCCTACCTAAATCTTCTGGTCCTAAACCTGCAATAGAGTCTATAGGGACGTGAGCATTAACCACTTATACGCACGATGCATAATGCCAACATATATGATATGGAAAGCAAAAGCATACGGTATAACTATTACAAATTAATCAACTACTTCAATATAATCATAATGAGCAATCAATAACAAATGTCAACATAATCAAATGAATGAAGAGCATTTCGTAATAGCATTATTATATAACATTAAAATCAATTACTAATTACTATTATAAAACTCAACATTTAAACCCAATCATTAATATTCTTGGCTTCATTGTTACATTTTTTCAATCCCAATCTCATTTCCAATTAAGTTAACGAGGTAAGTACAATCAACGTCATCATTTAGGGCCACGATTAGCCACACTATACGTCATTGCTAAGGGCCACGATTAGCCACACTACACATCATGTTGCAAGCTACTAAACTACTAGTATGAATATCAATCCCTACGCAAGTTTTAGGTCTTTCAACTATAGGGTAATTCTATACCTTTCCTATTTTTCCTTTGCCCTCCATCCTTGTGTCACACTATTAATCTTAAGGTCACTTTATCTCATTTATTTGTCTTATACCATTAGCATATTTTCACCTTTTGAATAATTCAATGCACCTCATATAATAAATTCTCTATTCATATCACAATCTTAGCTCATAATCAATGCATCACAATTTATCATTTCTTTTTTTCGCATTTCAAATTTTTGTTTAAGAGTTTAATAACATCAACATAGAAATCAAATATCATAAAATTTCAAACATCTTCCAATCACAACTATACTAGCAAGTAACTCATTTCAAAGTGCTAGATGCATTTTCTAAATCATATAGTTCAGTTTAAACATGCTAGGATATTTTAAATGTCATACACATTCTAATTTTCAACGTCTTAACTCACGTTTCTAAGTGATGAACCAAGATAAAGACTAAAACAATAATCTAGGAAAGGGGCATGCGCACCCTTATGTTCTACCCTGTGCACACCCCTGATTTACTCCTATGCACCTGTAGTTTAAACAGATTTTTAAATGTTACCATTAGTGAGTGCTGGAATCTATAATTCGTACTTTGAACCAATCTTCATTCATTTTTCCATTAAGGAATTATTCCAGAACATGTACAGGGTTAACTATGGAGTTAATTTATGGTTTTGTGATCGCTTCTAGAATGTGTGTCTAAATTAACCCCCAAGTGCAAGGGTGTGCAGTGTAATTTTAACTCGGTGAGTCCGAGGTCGAATTCATAGGGAGCCTATGTTATTCAGTTTCTAGGTTAAATTAGAGATCCTAAATTCGAATGTAAACTAGGTTTGAAGATTAATTGCAACTAATTTCCTAGTGTTTTGTAAGAGTGGAAACCAAAATAAAGATAACTTAAAAATTTAAAAACAAAAATTCAACAAATAAATTTTCAATTTCGAATTTGAAAGAATTAAATAACAAATCGATTAACTTCTATCTAATTTTTAATTGCACGAAAAGAATCGAATCTAAAATTTTAATGTAAACACTCAATTAATTCAAACGATAACAATTCAAATGACAATAATAAGATTTAAGGAGTTCTTGATCCAACTTTCAAATCCAGGTAGCTTACATCTTCACTATGGGCTGCGATGGAATCCTTGGGTATAAACCTAAATTGAGGTTGTTTAAAAATTATTGAGAAAGTATTAATCAAAAGTTTTTACCAGTGATTATAGAGAATATAGTCAAAAACTTTTATTTTTGAAGGGTTTTCAAACAACCGTATTCTAATTTGGATTCAAATCCAAATTTTTAGTTTATCCAAAATTATTGAGAAAATTTTAATTGAAAACCTTTACTAGTGATTACAGAGAATTTAGTCAAAGGTTTTCGTTTTCAAATGTTTCTGAAACAAATGAATTCAAACTTGAATTCAAAATCTGAATTTTCAGTTCTTCAAAAATATTAAGAAAATTTTAATCGAAAACCTTTACCAGTGATTACAGAGAATATTGTCAAAGGTTTTCAAAAGATTTTGAAAGAGCTGAATTAGGTTTTAAAAGTTGTAGATCCCTACGCATAAATTTTTGCAAACCATGCGAAAGGTCGACGCACATCCCATAGATCAGAGTAATCCACCCTTCCTTGATTCGTTGAATCAAGAACTAAGGTTTCTACGCTAGCATGGTTTTAAATAAAACGAAAACAATCATCGAAGACATATTTAATGGATTTAATGAATCGAACTATGAAACAATATTATTAAGCAAAGAAACCATACTAAACATACACATGCAATTGATCTACTCGATAAAACATTCAAACAATATCGTTAATCAAAGAAACGAAATCTAATGTACTCTGAAAGAAACTTCGAAACAAAACTCTAAATAGTGATTGCTGAAACGAATGTAATAATAGCTTCGAAAGCGCGCAAAAACATCCACGAACAAAAATAAAACCCTCTAAATTCTAAGGTATGCTCCAAATATGTAAGTAGGTCCTAAAGTATGTAAAACTAAACTAGGGCTCCCCTTAGGTTGGCCATGTAGTATAGGTTATAAAGAAGTTGCTAAGAAAACCCTAAAAGAAGGAATTAAACTGCGCGCGCATAACACACTGTGGTCTGGACCATCTGGCAGAGGGTCTGAACCATAGAAACTTTGTTCTTCAAGTTTTGCTTCTCGTTTGCTGCTTCTGACAGCTTTCTGTCCTCAACTTCCAATGCGATTTTGACCTTGAAGATGATAGATTCAGGCTTCAATTAAAACACAAAAGTTGTAGCCCTTTTAGTCTTCTTTCCAACCCCCGACTTGTGAGTGAAAAGATATAGTCAAAATATTGACAGGGTGTCAAGCTGAAACTTCAGCTACACACTACTTCAACCATTTTAAACTTTGGACCATTTTTTCTCCTCGGCAGCCACTTTAATCTCTGCTAATCTCAATTATTTTACCCTTTTTCCTATAATTAAGAAAATAAACATTATAAGTAATAGAATAACGATAAAACTCCAAAGTTAACTACTTAAATGCTTCAATGAGTATCAAAATGTAGAGTTTGTAATTACACTTTTCAAGTGTAATCATTTTGTTAACTATTTATCAATTTATGATTTCCTAATTTATCATATTCCTCTGCAAAAATCTGTACCTATATATATATACGTATATATTTGTATCAATTTTCCATGAACATCACAAATCTTCTAAAATACTACTCTAATAGCATCTTCAAGCATTCAATATATAATATAGGTGAGAACTAGGCAAAGTTTCCCTACCTCAAGTAAAGAACTAAGAAACCAGCGAGCTAAAATAGAAACAGAACTTCATCGGTAAAACCCAGACACTTCAAGTAGCCCGTATATCCAACTCGTTGATCCTAACAACAAATCGATCGCACACACGTGTTCACTATAATTCCAATTTCATTCCTACAAAGTTAATTTAAGTTTGATTGAAGATTTAGCAACTTACAAAACTTTAAGTTCTTTTGACTTCTCTTAGTTTCATACTTCCGTCTCTCAGACCAACTCTCTTTCTCTTTCCTAAAACCAATACACACATATCTACGTACACTTTTCTTTTTACCCAAGCTCTTACAATCCCCTACAAGCCTCTCCTGCAACATCTCTTCCCCATAGTTTGTGATGGACGTGACGAAAAAAAAAATTTAAGTTTGACTCGCTTACCTCAACAACAAAGCGTGCGCCCTGCCCTAATTGGGAGTGTGCACCCCATTGGCATGTGCACTGCCCTAATTGGCCGTGCACACCCCATCTATGCTTGACAAAAATAAAAAACAAATTGGGTATCCTTTACTTTATAAGCCTAATCCTCTTCAATCCACTTCGTGTGTCTGATATTTTAAACCCAACATTCTCAAACACACTCCAATTAATCTATGTTATCTACTATTTCATCATATATATTCCTACAAATTCAAAATTTATAAAATTGAGATATTCTTATTGTTACATGTGTAACAAATTTGTTTACCTATTACAGGATCTATTCAGTTATCTTTGTGATTTTAATGTAAATTACACAAGCCCAGTTTGAGGCTTGCCTGGACGAGCTACCTTTGGAAGAGCATGAGTTAGCTGCGAAGCGAGATGAAATATTTCATGCCATCATCAAACAAGATAGATACGGATACACACTCACCTATAGCATGGGCATACCACAATCTATGATCGCATGAACAAAGTCATCTGCAACTAACTCCTCCTTGGGCTTATAAGTGTGTACTGATTACACTTGAAAACTAAATCATAAACCTTGATTTTTATGCTAATTTTGATAATTTATGTTTTAATATGTTTATTTTAGTTTAATTTTGTTTATTTATGTTATTATGTTCATTTATGCAAGTTTTAGTAGAAAATACACCAAAATAGCTTGTTGGAACGAGATACATACCCAATTTTGATGTAGAACGAGTTCCAAAAATTAAAAGTGGTCTTCAGTAAAGTTGTAGTGGACATCTCAAGCTTTTCAGAAAGCTATTATGGGACAAAATTGGAGTTCGTTTGGGCCTTGAAAGATTGCTTAAAAGTTAAGGCTAGAAAGTTAGACAAATCCTAATCATTGTAGGATTTGGGGCATATCTTGAGCTTTTGAGATCTAATTGAGGTGATCCAAAAGCCCAAAGTCAACTACACATTCTTAGCTACAACTTTCATGGAGATCCCAAGTCCAAAAGAAGTCTCCATCTACCCCGAAATCAGCTTACAAGGTTGCACAATCCGAAATTCTTTGGATGATTCAGCACGACACCCTATTAGTATGTTGGCTATATCTCTTTGCTCACAACTCCGATTGATGTGATTCTTTTTGGGTTGGAAAGAAGATTCAAAGGGCTATAATTTTATGTTGGAACTAAGATTGATTCTATGGTTCAGACACCCTTTCGAGTGGTCGGGTCCATAGCAAGTAGCGTGCACGGGAAATTAAGTTAGGGTTTAGGTTTACACTTTATATATTGTTATTCTTTCAGCCGTAAAGAGGGCTTTTCTTCTCTGTATTTTCAGATTCAACTTTTCATTAGTATAGGTTAGTTTAGAGAGATTTTTTGGCATCGTTTTATGGATTCAAGTTCGTGAATACTTCGACGTATTATAAGTTTGTTTTGTATTTCATTAATGGAGTTCATTTTCTTTTCACTTTGTCTTTTTATTTACTATTTTTTTATTTTATCCATGTTAGACTAGATTTACATTATTAATTCAACCCATCAATGATGGGTGGATCTTTATTTGACTGTTAGATGTGATTGGATCCAAGCATGCAACGTAAAAGTTGCATGTTAGGGTTCTTGTTCTCTAAATCTACTTTCTAATGTTTTCAAAACCTTCGAAAACTTGTGTAGTTGATCATATTTCCTTGAAATCACTGGTAACGACACAAGATTATAACTTTCTTAATACTTTGAAAACAAATGAAATAGATCTAGATATGTTTTCCAGTTTTCTTTCTCTTTTGATTTTTCAAAACCTTCAAAAACATGTAACCTCGATCATATTTCGTTGAAATCCCTGATGATGTTACATGATTAAAACTTTCTTTAGATTTTAAAATCAAAGAAGAGAGATCTGAACCAAAGAATGTTTTCAAGATAATATCTTTCTGGTTTTATTTATCCTAAACGTGATTTTAAAACCGTGCTTTGAAAATTAAACCTTTCACAATGAAATCTTTCTAGTTTACTTTTCCTAAACGTGAGCTGTAAACCGAGATAATAATCACATCCAAACATGAGAATACAGTATTTAACTAGATTTGTAGGTTGAATCAAGATCTTAAATTATCTTGAATACATAATGTTATTGCTTTCATTTTAGTTTAATTTAATTATTGCAATTTAGTTTATTTATTTTAGTAGTTAGTAAATCAAAACTTTTCAAAACTCAAAATCAATTTTCTTTTCCTGTCTTTTAAAACGAAACCAGTAGGTAGAAAAACTTAGAAAACCCTAGTATTCAATCTCATAGTTCCCTACGGATTCGATCTCGGTCTTACCGAGTTAAAACTACACCACACACCTTTGCACTTTGGGGTTAGTTTAGACACAATATTTAGACGCGATCATGCACAAACAAGGAGGTCGATGAGCAGATCTAGTTGCTTTGCAAGGAGATGGATGCATGGGTGGAAGATATCTTAGCACAGATGCAGGAATAGATACAGACATAGTTAGCTATTCGACTATCTCAAAGACATGGCGACACCGCTAATGCTTCGAATCCACCAATTCATACTCAGGTTAATAAGTAAAGATTTTATATTTAAACTTAATTAAATCTTCACCAATGCATTTATGTTTTTTGATAATCATATATTATTTCATTATAGGCCCCCAAATGTTGGCAATGACCACTAGGCGAGACATGAGTCAATTGGTGAAGGCATTCATTATCTGGCAAGCTCGAATGATCAAGAATAGGTATTATTTTATGATAATTCATTTAACTTTCATGTTTAAGTTTATAAGCATTAATTAATTTAAGCATATACTTCAGTTTATATTTTAAATTTAAGATTTTAGCTCTATGTATAAATTCTTTATTTTTATCATATGTCTGTTTAAAAATTTAGAAAGTTAGAATTTTAGAAACATAGAAAATTAGAAATTTCAAAACTTAGAAAGTTAGAAATTTAAAAAGCTAGGACTTTTGAAACCTAGAAACTTAAACTTTGAACTTATCTTTAACAGCACAAACTGGCTCCAAAGCTTGTGAAACTCGAAGGGCACGATCTTGTGGCCATTAGTGACCTGTTGGAACAAATGGCACCGGAATCTCAGATCCAAGGTGCTCGTAATTTTAGAAAATATATATTTAAGTTTAAACTTTGAACTTAAAATTTGAAAATTATCTTCCAACAGCCCAAATAAAGCAAATGGGCTCTGATGCCTTTAAACTTAAGGAGCACAATCTCATAGTCATTAGTGACCTGTTGGAATAAATGGCGTGGAATCTAAGATTTAGGGTGCTTATAAACTTAGAAAATAGGTTTCAGTTTAAACTTTGAACTTTGAACTTGAAAATTAGTCTCTACTAGCCCAAACTAAGCAAATGGGCTCTGATGCCCATGACACATTAGGGCTTGATCTCGTGGCCATTAGTGACCTATTGGAGCAAATGACACAGGAATCAAGACCCAGGGTGCTTGTAATCTTAGAAAATAGGTTTAAAGTTTGAACTTTGAACATGAAAATTAGCTTCCAACATCCCAAACTGAGCAAACGAGCTTCGATCCCAGTGAAACTCAAAAGGCACAATCTTGTGGTCATTATTAACCAATTAGAACAAACAACACAAGAATCTGAGACTTGAGGTTCTTGTAATCTTAGAAAATAAGTTTAACTTTGAACTTTGAATTTGAAAGTTAGCCTCCAATAGCCCAAACCAAGCAAATAGACTCCAATGCTTGTGAAACTCGATAGGCATGATCTCATGTCATTACACTTGCCTTCTTTCAACACCTTCGGAAAGTGCCGCCTTACATTCGAATGTAGAGTCAGGGTCGAAGAATTAAGTTTGTGACCAGTTGGAACAAACAGCGAGGGTATCCGAGACCCGGGATGCTCATAATCTTAGAAAATTGGTTTAAGCTTAAACTTTGAATTTAAAATTTGAAAGTTAGCCTCTAACAACACAAACCAAGCAAACGGGATTCAATGCCTGTAAAACTCGAAGGGCATGACACCGTGCCTTTAGTGACTTGTTGAAATAAATAGTGCGAGAATTCGAGACTCGGGATGCTCGTAATCTTACAAAATAGGGTTAAATTTAAACTTTGAATTTAAAACTTGAAATTAGCCTCCAACAGTGCAAACTAAGCAAATGGGTTCCGATGCCCATGAAGCTCGACGAGCACAATTGTGTGGCATTAGTGACCTGTTTGAATAAATGACGCAGGAATCAGAGACCTAGAGTGTTTGTAATTTTAGAAACTAGGTTTAAATTTAAACATTGCACTTGTATAGTTTAAAAATTCTTACCTAATTTTATTTATTTATATTGACAATTTTGTTGACTAATAATATTTATTTTTTTTAAGTTTGATTTACCCGTGGAATGAATATCAAGTTTTTTGTTTTGCTTTTTTTTTTCTCTGTAGAATTGTATCAGACTTATCAATTGTAATTCAAAAAATTGTAATTTTATTAATATAAATTAAAATTTTATTAATAAAATTACAATTTTGTTGTTATTTTGTTCTTCTCTTGTGTGCATGATTTTAATTTTAGTATTTAATTTTGCAATACAAGTAATATAGGCACATAATAGGAAAAAATAAAAAAAAAAAGTATTAGCAACCGCCTCAAACTGTCACTAAAAATAAAATTTAAAATTAAAAAAAAATTAGCAACCGCATATCTTTTAATGATAACTTGTGGTGGTCGCTAATACCTTAAAATAACCATATAGCTGACGGTCACTAAAAAAGTTGCTTATGTTTTGTGAATGTCACGTGGGAAGCACTAATAGTCATTGATGATAAACTATTGGTGGTCAAACTATTGGTGGCCAACCACTGACGGTCACAAAACGGTCATAAACGAGTATTAGCAGGCTGCCTGTACATCTTAAGCTAAAAGTCCTGGTACTGTTGATTTATATGATTAAATTTAATACTAAATTTTTACTTGACCATCCGGGATTATAAAATTAGAGACGTGGCAATATACTTGAAAGCTATCAAACAATAAATAATAAAATTTTGGTAAAAACAAAAATTATATAAAACATAAAAAAATCAAAAGGACAAAAAGTCTAGAGAATGGTTCCCAAACCCAATCCTAATAAGTTCCTGATAATAAGACAAAACACAGTGCTATTATTGAATGATAATGTGAAGTTGAATATATATACATATACATAGCAGTTATGTAATTACAATTATGTTATTGATGAAAACCTAACCCAACTACGAGAAATAATTAATTTAATTTTAACTTGGGGTTGCTTTCTGTGCATTGAAATATTTAAAAACCCTATAGCACCATATTTAGAAGGTTCGTTGAGGAAAGACGAGAATCTTAGCTCGGAAATTAAGGCAGAGTTGATTTTGCTAATCCAGAAATGTTTGAATGTTAGTACGTAGTTGATGATTATTATTATAAATTTGATTTGGTTAATTTAATATCACGATATTCTCTTTGTTTTTATATAGCAAGCATAAACAGTGGAGCATTTTGTGCTTGCATATATCTTGGGAATTGCTGTTTTAATTTCATTAAATTGTAGACATTAATGGCAGCCCATTAACCATGGACTCTGTCTTTTTATTTTTTGTTTTTTTTTTATTTTTTTGGAATGACTTAGGTATTTGAACAAATTTGCATGCAACTTGATTAATTTCCAAAATTTGAAGTTAATAACAGATAAATATTGGTCTTGAGAAAAATTGAACTAATGACCACTAAAAATCAAATTCAAGATTTTACCGATTGACTTATTCCTTAAAGGGTTAATCATAGATTGTTATTGCCCAAGTTCCATTTGGTTGGATTTTGAGTCAAATTTGACTTTAATCCAAATTCCTTTTATTTAGTTATTATTATTATTTTTTTACTATCACTACCATTCACTTCAAATGAATTTAATTATCATTGTAATTAATTATTTTAAAAGATAAGTAATTTAATTTTGAAGTTGTGCTTAAATTGTAAGGAATAAAACATTTTAGTCTGCAAATATATCAAATGTTTTTGATACAATAAAAACACTAAATTCTTAGCAAATGAAACACTAGACAGTTATTAGTACTTCTAGTATTTCAATTTTTTTTATTTAAATATTTAAATATAACTAAAGTTGGGAATGCTACCAAGTTTTTTTATGTTGGGATTATCTCGCCTGTTTATTTGTGCGGAACTTATATAAAATTGACCTTACAAATTATCAAAATCCGTCAAATAGTCGTGATTGAGCAACTGACGGTTGCATCTGATTTGTATAAACAAGTCAAACCATCTACAATGAAGAAGCAAAAAGTTAATTATTAGGTTTATCATTTTGATTAATGACAATTGAGAATTAAAATTTGAGTTTGTAAAATTTTTAACGTGCCTTGAATCAAATTTTGTTGGTCGAGTCGTTCCTCGATTCAAAAAATATTGTTTCAAACAATTTTTGTAGCAAAGAGAGAGCTTAAAGATAGTTCAAGCACTCAAGATTCTGCAAAAAGAGTTCGAAAACTGTTCAAGCACTCTAGAGTCGGTGAAAGCAGTTCAAAAGGGGTTCGAGCAGCTAGCGGGATCTATTATTGCCCTAGTTTTATCATAGTATAAAAAGACTTTTTCTAGTAGCTGTTTCGTCATCTCTCCTATTCTATTATAAAAAATCCTAATATTCAGATTAAAAAAATATAAGTTGAATTGGAGAAAAAATATCAATTAAAACCTTTTATCCAATGGAAGAAGAACATTTTTGGTTTCCAAAAGGTGCCATTCGAGTTAAAAAATGGAGTTAATCTACGGGTTTGATTCATCACTGGTTCTAATGAGTAAGAGAAGAATAGAGTTAGAATGGGATCTAGTTCTATCTATATTCAATGAATTTCTTATAATTTTTTTATATATAGTAGATTGATTTTCAGGTTAGTCACTTTATAGAGTCGAGATTTTGTCTAAAAGTGGTTTTAGAGTTTTTCTCATTAAAATTGTCTGTTCTCTCTTTTTGTGGTTGGCTGTGATTTATTCTCTATAGCATTATTTTTTTTTTCAAATTTTCAATTGGTATCAAAGGGGGTCGTGTTTGATTTTTTAAAAAAAAATTATTTTGGTAAGATACATATTTTTTTTTAAAATATTATGGAGAATGTTAAAGAGAGAGGATCTTCTATTAGGCCCCCATTATTTGATGGGCCTAATTACCCTTTCTGGAAGGTTAAGATGAAAAATTTTCTTCAGTGTATTGATGATAGGCTTTGGATTCTGTTTAAAATAGGTGGGTGCATCCGATTAAGGTCTATGTTGATAAAATTATTACTATGCTTAAGCTTCTCTCTGAACGGGATAGAGTTAAACTGGAAAGTATTGGGTTTAGTAGAAAAGCCATGAATGCCATTTTTAATTATGTAACTCCAACTGAATTTTGAAGGATCTCAAATTGTATAATTGCGAAAGAAGAGGATCTCAAATTGTACAATTGCGAAAGAAGCTTGGGACATACTCTAAGTGACTCATGAAGGTTCTGCTTCAGAATCTGAAAATAAGCAAGAACATTGCCTAGCATTTATTGCATCTGCATAGAGCTTGAACAATGGAAGCACTAAAAGTGTTACTGAAGTAAGTGAAGCTGACGATTCAGATGAGGAACTTGATCTCCAAGGGACCTACAATGAGCTTTACAAGCAACATGTGAAAATTCAAAAACAAAAATAAAAATTGTTCGTAAAAGCAAAAATTGGATAGAAAGAGAAAAACAGTCTGAAGAGAGAGATTAATGAACTAGTTTAGAGAAATATTGAAATTGGGGTGAGAGAAGTAGCTTTGCTATCAAAACTTGAGGAAAGCAAAGATACTCAAAGGCAAATTGAAGCTGAAATTCTAGACTTAAAGGTAAAATTTCATCTCATAAAATTGAATTAAGGAATTCTAAAGTTTCGTTTGCTAAATTGGATATAGGGTTAAAGAAACTCAATGGAATATGGCATTCACAAAGATTTGGTTGGGAATCAACGAGGTTAAGATACACTGGTGGAGAAACTAAAAAAGCCAAACACATCCATCAGTTTGTGCCTTCTACTTCAAAGGCATTAAAAGGTGAATTAACATATGAAACAAAGGCAGAAACCTCTAAAAAAAGTAAGGATGGTAAGACCCTTTGTTTTTCACTCTAATAATTTTCTCCCTAAAAAAACTGTGCCTTCCACTAATAAAAATTGATAGTAGCACTAAAATTTTCTTTTTTTGGTGAGGGCAACAACTCTAAAGATATGACTAGAAAGTTCATTCTTGTTTGTCATCATTGTGGTTTGAAAGGTCACATAAGGCCATATTGTCACAATCTCCATGGTCTTACTAGGGTATATGTGGATAAAATGAATAGAAGTGTTAGGACATATCCTATGAACAAAAGTTTCTTCAAAACAAGTTTGAGATGTTGCTACATGAAACTGAATATCTAGTTAAGGAGATACAAGATTTGAAAAAGTCAAGTGATCTCAGAAAGTTTGAAAAGGTAAGGACTGAAAATAAAAGAAACTTTGGTAAAGAGAATGGTTTTAGGATGAGACCTATGTGGGTCCAAAAATCATCTTTACCTTATGATGTTTGTTGTTGATGACATCTTTTTTAATAAAAAAAAAAATTGAAGGGAATTTGTGTATGTCTTAGCTACGTTACTAATTTTGTTTTTGAATGGTTTTAGTTTGTTGGTTATTTGTTCTTAATTTTGCATATATTCTTTCCTACCTTGACTTGATGCGTATGATCATGGCATTGGGGTGTTTATTGGAAATACTACTTCGGACCTTAGTACACCTCAATCTATTCGGTGTGCATTACCCGTAGAGTAGTACTTGTTCTTGTGTCATGTATTTTCTTTTGACCGTGAATGCATCATATGACATTGACCAGACTTTTTGGAAAGGGCTACCATAAGGACTAGAGTTAAAGTCACTGGCACCATTGCAAATTAAGTAAGAGAAGTCACTTTGGGTGAAACTGGGAAGGCTACCTACCCTTGATTGTGTGTGAAAGCTACCAAATCTATAGTAGAATGAGGAAGATTTGTTGAACATTCCTATCTTATGAAATTCTTCTTCACTATTACAAAATATATAGGTGGGGATTAGTAAGATGTAGGTACTTTGTCACACATTCTAGTCTAAGCCTAGACTTGAACTCTTGGACTTGTATGATTTATTTTTCTTCTCTACCCTTGATAGAATTTGAGTTCTTGGAACATGTTGTCTAAGTTACGCATAAACACCATAAGCATTTTCCCTCTTGTATGAACTTGTCGCATCTTAGTTTTTAAATCTTGAAAAGAGTCTTTGTAGTTTGTGTATATTTAATCTTTAAACTCTTTACTCCATTCAAACTGTTGATGTGTTTCAAGCTGTTTTCATATACTATTTCCTTCTATGAATATATTTTTTTGTTCGTTATTTTTGTTTTTATCTTTGATGGAAGCAATCTAAGCTTTACGAGGATGATTTTTGGCCTTGCATTCCCTGAGTTTGGTTATTTTTTTATCTTGAAAATTGCATGACAAAAATAAGGGGGGAATTGTTTAAATAATTCTGATTATATATGTTTTTTTGTCGAAATCACACCATATTCTTAATTTTTAATTGGTATATATTTGAGACTTACAATTTTGGTGCAAGTTGTTTTCTTTATTTTTTGTTTTTTTATTTTCAGGTAATCAAGGACTTCATATTGAGAGGGAGACTCTTGAAGATGGCTTTTTTTTTTTTTTTTTGGTATTCATTGTAAATTTAGATTAGGAGTTAGTCAATTTATTTATTTTTTTTTAATTTGTGTTTTTGCCACTCAATTGTCAAGGGGAGATTATTAGGTCTATTATTTTGATTAATGACAATTACGAGTCAAAATTTGAGTTTGTAAAGTTTTTGAACAATCTTGAATTGAATCTTGTTGGTCGAGTTGTTCCTTGATTCAAAGAAGATTGCTTCAAACAACTTTTATAGTAAGGAAAAAGTTTAAAGACAGTTCAAGCACTCAAATTTCTAGAAAAAGCGTTCAAAGGCTTTTTAAGTACTTTAGGGTCCGTGAAAACAGTTCGAAAAGGGTTCGAGTGGCCCACAAGATGTATTGTTGCCCTAGCTTTATCAAAGTATAAAAGGACTTTTCCAATAGCTGTTTCATCATCTCTCCTAATCGATTGTAAAAAAACCTTAATATTTAGATTGAAGAAATATAAGTTGGGTTGGAGAAAAAATATCGATTAAAAACCTTTCATCTTGTGGAAGAAGAATATCTCTTGGTTCCAGGATGTGCTATTCAGGTTCAAGAATGGAGTCAATCTATGGATTTGGTCATTGCAAGTTCTAGCGTGTAAGAGAAGAATAGAGTTAGATTGAAGTCTAGTTCTATCTATATTCAGTGAATCTCTTGTAATTTTTTTTATATAACGAATTAATTTTCAGGCTAGTTGTTTTATAAACTCGAGGTTTTACTTAGAAGTAGTTCTAGAGTTTACATCGTTAAAATCGTATGTTCTCTCTTTTTGCAGTTGGCTGTGATTTATTCTTCATAGCATTATTTTATTATTTTTTTTATTTCTTATTTTTTATTTAATACTTTGTTTGGTTGCTGAGAAACTGAAGGAAAAAAAATAAATAAGACTGGGAATCTTAAAATTACCACATATGCGTATGCAGTTGAAATGGATGTTGCAGACAAGGTAACTATCAACTAAATAATTCTTTCGTTCTGAAATTAATTCTCTTGTTTTGAAATAGGCATGCCACATATAAACTTGTTATTTTCCATCCTTATATCCAATTTCGATATAAGATGAAATATCATACTGGTCATTATTACTGTCCCTTAGGACCACCAATCCATCTCTAATAGTGACATTCTCTTCCCTTCACTGGGAGTACTTGAATTTTTTGTATTTTCTTCTAACATTTAGTTTCTTTTAGAGAGAGAGAGAAGGAGCCCTGCCAAAAACCCTCGAGAGAAGTGTTCTAATTATTCTGTTTTCGCCTGAGAGCCTTGCTTTAGCCATCAGAAAGCTGAATCTCATGTGGATTATTTCCTTTCGAAGCTTAATAGTATTTGATTCCCACAGTTATGCATATTCCTTGTTCCAGTGGACATGCATGTAAAGACATTTGTCCATCAATTCTATTTATAGATTTATTTTATACATATTTATATATATAGATTATACCCTTAATTGCTGGTGGAAAGATAGCGTTGCAGCTGCAGTGATACGAGCATAGGACCACTCCAAATTCGAGCACTGGAATAGTACCTTTCAAATGAAAATGGCCATCCAATTTGAAATTGACGATAATGATCATCCCAACATCTTGTTATTTCTCTATCTTTGGTGGATATCACTTGATAATGCATACGAATTTACTTTTCCTGATTTCCGTTGTTTATATATTTAAATTGCATTTGGTCCAAGAATTTGATTAATTCAAATAATAATAATAATAATTCAAACTGACATTTCATATTTGATTTATGATGAAAATGAAATGAAAAATTTTGAAATTTATGAAAAATAATTAAATTAGAGAATTAATTTATTAATAAATATATTTCTTACTTTTTTATATTTTTTAATCTACTTAAATAAAAATGACTATTTTTTATTTTATATTCTCTCTTTTTCCTTTTATTTTCGTAATTTTTTTTCTCTTTCCGAAGTTCAAATCCAAACACGCCATTAATGTAACCGCATACGTACCAAGAGATAAGGATTGCAGGAGAGATCATATCTAATAATTAATTACTTCAACAATCACAAAAATACCAAGGTTGTTTAGTTGATAAAAATTTGAAGAAAAAGTATAATAAAAGTATAAAAATTTAATGAAAAAATAATATATGATAAAATTTGATTGGAAGAAAATATAAAAAATTAATAAAAATTAGTAAATTTTGATTAGTTTTGATCAACCAAACATCCCCTCAATCATTTTTCTCGAAATTCAGCGTGGACTTGACATTGAAGAATTCAAAATGACAAAATAAGAGAATGCCGTTGAAGCAAACTCTTCCCAACCACATTACTAAAAAACAATATAACATTTAAATCAAATTAATCGATCTAAAAGTACTGTTTGTTTTCAAAAAAATTTAAAATAAAAATCAGAAATTATTACTTTCTTCAATGCATTAAAGGCTATGAATAAAGGTTGAAAAAACTTTTTTCTCATTTTTTACTACCTTTTCACATGTTCTTCCGCACTTCATGACTAGGCAATGCATTTAGTCAGCAGTGTACTTGAAAAAAAAAAAAAAAAAAACAGAGACATACAGAGAGGGAGAAGTTTCGATATAATTTCTGAAACTAGAAGTTTACATGCATAATTTGGCATAGAATTAGACTCCTCAGGAGATGAACCATTATCTACTACTTTTCTTACTCTGAACCTCAGCCTCTAAAGATGATAAACAAGGACTAACAGAAGAAGGGGAGGAAGAAAATGATAAAGGGGAGGTAGGAGATTGAACAACCCTAACAAAAGAAGAAGAAGAAGGAGAAGCAGAAGAAGAATAATTACAATTACAATAACAAGGAGGATGAGGAAAATTAAGGCCAAGCAACAAATCAACAAAGGCTCCAACAATATACCCATAATTGTTCTTTGCGTTGAGCTTCAAATACAAGTTCAAGAGTTCTTGAAGGGAATCCCAGTCCTTCAACCCATGACCCTCCACCATTTCCTCCATTGACCTCTTGAAGTCCACATGAGGCTCCTTGGACTCCATTGCCAAAACCACGCTTCTCTCTTTCATCATCAACCCAAGCCCATCTCTCTGACTCCTGATCCCCATCCCATCCACTATCGAACTCGTCTCCTCCGGTTCGAAGAACAGCCTCTCCCCCGACCGCAACCCTCGAATCACCCTTTCTATCGGGTCTCCGCCGAAGCCACCCCCGATCTCCTCTTCCAACTCGCCCGAAAATATTTCCGACTCTGGTGAATCAGTGGCAGTGGCACTGCTGTCAACAACGTATGCAGAGTTGATGGTCTTGAATATGACGTCACCGCCGGCTCGGAAAGAGAGGGTTTTAAGGTTTCCGCAGGACGGCCACGGCCATGAAGAAGAAGCTTCTGTTGTTGCTTCTGTTGTAGTCTTCAAGAGAGATGGGAGCTTCATTTTCTTACCCATATATATATATATATATTGATGGAGAAATGTGGATTTTGAATGGTGGTTTGCGTTTACTGTGAATATGAGAGTTTCTTATGTAGGCATTTGTGGAGAGGTTCAGGAGAAGAACATTTTAAAGGAATGTGGTTAGTGAAGTGAGACAGACGAGTTGGATCAAGAAGAGGGGACTGGTGTGGTATGGTCTTTCTTAAGTATATGTATAATGTATATCGGTACATATATGCATATATATAATTAATATAGATAATAATATATTGTATGTGTATGCATATTTACATTCCTGTGGTTTGAAGTAAATGTTGTTTGGTAGCGAATTGAATGTAACAGTACTTTATGTCAAGCAGAGTTTTTAAGTTGTTCATGTGCCTCAACAGCAGCAAACAACTTCACGTTTTTTATCAAATTAATAAATAAATTGCTTCTTTTTTTTTTCCCCCTTCTCCCTTTCTAATCCAGTTGCAAGATTATCACAATCATTTTTCACCAATTTTTGTTTAATGTTTCTTTAATGTGTGCTTGAATGAAGAATTTGTGGAATTAATAGTGAAAAAAATATGTAAAGCGTAGCATCAAACAAATAAGTGCGAAAAACTGAAAGAATATACGAACTAAAACGTGGCTCCCAAATTAAGAAAATCATAAACTCTTTTCACTATATAAAACAGGTTACAAAGTAACAACCACAAAGTTACACAATCGAAAATACCTTGATCCCTTGCATTGAGAATTTACTCGTATCACAACGATAAATTCTCATTAGCGAAAGACCAATCCTCAACTCTAAGGATCAAAAACTCAAGTGTGCAGTGTTTTTGGCTAAGTGATGACATGAGAACTTTTTGATGCAATGTATACAATGTAATTCTCGTTCTCTCTATTCATAATCCCTAAAAGACTGCTTTTTTAAATAGAGCAGCTTTGGAAATATTGGAAAGCTGCTAAAAAAATCGATAGTTTCTAAAACAGCGTCAATCTCTCACTGGGGGGAGAATGCTAGCAAGCTCCAAGTGAGCTTGCAACTGCCTTAAAATCCAATCTGCTTTAGCTAGTGAAGTATCCAGCAAAGGTAGCTAATATTACAACGAGATGATAATTGCCTTGACATGCATTTTGGAATATCCAGTGAGTCTGCCAACGAAGCTAGTAAGTTTGCCAGCGAGAAAGCTTTATTCTTTACATCAAAACTGTTTTATCCAGCGAGCTTCCCAACGAAACATCCAGCGACATGTAGAACAACATTAGTTCATTTTTGTAATTGGCAAATTAGTGAAAAAAAAAAAAAACAATGATTTCAAACTTGCATTTTCAGGCATTTGGCTATGGTGTTAAAAGCATAGGTTTGAAATTTTTTTCTTTTTTTTGGAAAGTTTCCTGATGTGAGGTTGAGAATACTTTAAAGAAGGTTCCAAATATTCAAGGAGATTGGAAAGTTTCCTAATGGATTCTGGAAGCAGCCAAAAAGTACATAAGGATAGCATTCAAGATAGATTCATCATTGGGAAGCTCGCTGGCTTCCCTGGAAATCTCACTGGGAAGTCCAGTATAGGTGTCATGCAATATGGAAGCTCACTAGATCGCTCATTGGCATCGTTGGCTTTGTTGCTAGAAAAAACAGAATACTTATTAAGGCGGTGGAACCTTTGCTGGCAATCTCTCCCTGGAAAGATACTTATCCTTTTAGGAAATTTGCTAATTTGCTAATATTCTTGAAGCTACTCTATTTAAGGAATGCTTCTCCTAGGGTTTTAAGATAGAGAATGAGAGCCACATTATCTATACTACTTTAACAAGTTCTCAATTCTTCACTTAGCTAAAAATCGTCGTACACTTAGGGTCTTGATCCTCAGGGTTAGAAATTGGTCTTTCATTAGTGAGGGTTTATCATTGTGATATGAGCAAAGTCTCAATGCAAGGGATCAGGGGTTGTTCAATTGTGTAACTTTGTGGTTGTTATTTTGTAACCCATTTTATATAGTGAAAGAAGTTTGTGGATATCCTATTTTTGGATTCCACGTTTTATTTCTTGTGTCTTTTTAAGGTTTTAACACTGTATTTGAGTAATCTATTGATACTACATTTTGCTTAATTTTTCACTTGATACGAGAGCAGGTTCGCCTGTTTCAATCTTTATTGACAAAGGTGAGATCATGAAAAGTTAGCATCATTGGATCTACCATGTGAAAGAGGATCAAACACTTGTCCACCATGGTTTGATGGTTTGAACTATCTTTACTGGAAGGCTCGAATGACAACATATTTGATGTCTATGAATGTTAAAGTTTGGAATGTTGTTCAAAAAGGTTGGAGCACTCCTAAGATAAAAATTGAAGGCGTTGAACAAGAAAAGTGTTGATCTCTGGACAAAGGAGAGATCAGAGAATGCAGAATACAACTTCAAGGCCATTAACTCAATCTTCGCAGTTGTTAGCCCTGATGAATTCTGAAGGATCTCTAGTTGTCAAAGTGAAAGAGATGCTTGGTTGATTCTAAAGCTGACTTATGAGGGAAACTTTATAGTGAAAAGATCAAAGTTACAACGACATACTACTCTTTTTGAAGAAATAAGGAAGGGGGAGTCAAAAACTTTTGATCATTTTTATAGGCGTCTTATCGACATTGTGAATTCCTACTTCAATCATGGTGAGCCCATCTTTAACCCTAAATTATTAAAAAAATTCTTCGCTTACTTTCTTCATCCTATTAGTCAAAGGTTACAGTAATTGGATAGATGAGAATTATAGATAAGATGAGACTAAAAGATTTAGTTGGCTCTCTTCAAACTTTCGAAGCCAAGGTGATAAAACATAAAAAGTCAAAAGAGATGGCTTTCAAGGCAATCAAAGAAGAAGTTGAAAACCTTATGGATAGTAATAACTCTGATCGGTCTCTAATTTGGTAGTGGCTCACTCTCAAGTATAAGAGGTCGGTTAAGTTTAGTCTAGGTGAGTCCTAGGTCATCTTCCACAGGGAGCAAGGGTATGACTAAGTTTTGGAAAACTTGGTTTTGAAAGCACTTGTAAAAATTTAAGAAGCAAATAAAACAATCTTTTTGGAGTTTTTGAATAGAGATTTGTAACAATAATTTGAGAATTTCCAACACGAATTAAACGAAAGATGAACACACTACAAAAGAAAATCAATTTATAAACTTAAACAAACTATGTGAATTAAAACACTTAGCTTTAACCTAGTCCTGTAATGTCCTCGAAGGGCTGAATTCGGATATATAGTTAACTCAACCTAATTCTTACACCTGTAATATTAGGTCGGAAGATTTGGCGTTAAAAACCCTTTTCGTAAAGAACTCACAATTCTAGGATTTTGAAATCAGGTTCGAAATCACCGGGACATGGAATTGACCTTCAATTTACACGAGCGTAATCGAAGTTCAACTGTATCACGGGCAATTCGTTTTCGAAAATTAATCTAGAATTATGTGCCTTACGTTTTTATTCGAAAGATAAACACAGTTTAGTTCGAACTATCCAAATTCAACTCCTTCAATTCGATTACACTCCTAAGTTAAAACCAAGAAAACCCTAGCCTAGTATTACTAAAACATGAACAAAGCATTTCGAAAAGAAAAACATCTTCATCATGCAACAGAATATGAAAACGAATTAGATTAAAAAGGTTTAAGACAATTTCGAAAGCAAATTAATCCAAACTAAGTCTACGAAATACTACGAAATGAACATAGAAGACAAAGCACGAAGAACATGAAATTCTGATTAAAACAAATTACAAATAGAACTTACACGTAAATCTTATTGCGAAGACGAAATTAAGCTTGAACAATCCAATCCAAAGTGAAATCGAAATCGTAACCCTAATCTAAACTAAACTAAGAAAAAGAGAAGAAGTGCGTAGGGTTTCAAACCCTCCTACATCAGATTTTCAACCTTTTATATCAACGTATATTACAAGGGCATAAAGGTAAAAACATAGCTCAAACTTATTCTAAACTTGTGCTGGAAGAGTCCTCATGGGCCCCCATGGCTGAGGTGGGGCGCCCATGGTACAAGTGTTTGATAAAGTCCTCAAAGAGATAGCCAAAAACAGCAGTCCGAACTCTCTCTCTGTGGGCGCCCACCTGATGAAGAGTGTGGCGCCCAAGGGTCCTCAGGGGCACCCATGGGTCTAGGTGGGGCGCCCATGCTTGTGGTGGGGCACCCATGGGTCTAGGTGGGTCGCCCATCTGCAACTATAGTGAGCAGTTCTTATTTGACAGCGTTCTGTCCCTGACTTCCGATGCGATTTTGACCCTCAAGAGGATTGATTTGGGCTTTGATTAAAACACAAAAGTTGTAGCTCTTCAAGTCCTCTTTCCAACCCAAAAAGAATGGAACCATTTCGAGTTGTGACGAAAACGTTATGGCTGGAAAACTGAGAGGGTGTTGAGCTGGAACTTCAACCGCACACCACTTCAACTACTTTGAACTTCAAACCACTTCCTTCTCCTTCGCACCCATGGTAGTCGATCTTATGCCTTGGGATGGCTCCTCCTCACATGAAACCTTGGTGTTGTTTGGGCCAAAAACACTATATTATATCACCTGAAATATACACACACCAAGAATGCATGAAAATGAGATAATCACGCTAACACATCGCTAATAATAACTTTAAATTCATAATTAGCATGCTCAATATATATAATTGTACAATAATGCATGCTAATCACACCCCCCAACCTAAACATTGCTAGTCCCTAGCAATGAGTGCAATCAAACCATGAGGTATAAGAATAAATGCAAGGGCACCCACAACATGTAAGCTCTTATTCAAATCAAAATAAGACAAAATAAAACTAACTAAGGTGATGTCCGTTTTCATGGGAAACACACGACCACACTTAGCGCGTGAGGCAAGCCCTTTAAACCCCTAGGTTCCCCCTAGTGGACGAGTAAGGTCTCGTGAGGGTTTGTAGTGATGCTACCCACAAACATCTATGGTATGGTCTCAAGGTGTCAAAGAGTGATTAAGGTCACTAACGAATCAAGTTCAAGCTCAACAAGTCACAAAACTTAAATATCATGTGTAATTCCCAAGTGCTAAGCATGAATGCATGCACTATCAAAGTTGGAAAAGCATGTGTGCAAAACAGTGTCATTTATTCAACAAGGTCTCGAGAGTATAATCAGAACTAGGTTTTGACTTCAAAAACGCACAAGGTAGATCATCCAGAGAAAGAAACTCACTCATCAAGGGTTCACTCATACCTATGAGCATAAAATGCTCTCCTAGTTGCACACAACCACACGAATAAGTGAGTGAATTGAATTGAAGTTCCGCATGGATAGCTCATACCAAAAATAAGTTCCAATGCCATGCAATAGATTACACCACACAACCTACATAAGATGCTTGTTTTTGCTCAATTACCTCACTCTCAAATGTAAATAAAAATGCAAATTCAGATTTCTAAAGTGTTGAGTAAGGAAAATCAAGACAAACTCCCCCAAGTGCAAGGTTTCATTGTAGCACAATTAACTGGTGAGAACCAGGTCATATCCACAGGGATCTAGGGAGCAAAATCATGTTTGAATCAAGTGGATTAAAGAGGCAAACATGGCTCACATAAATGGTAAATATAATTGAAAATCTGGTTTGGAATTTTTGATGCTTTGGTAATGGATTTTGAAATGAAAACTAAACTTAACTAAAACTTGATATTAAAAAGATGGGCAAGGCAATTCCAATGCCTATCCAAATCAATCTCAAAATACCAAGAGTGAATAGATCATCAATTTTAGTTGCTCTAATGTTTGGAGAAAATTAATTTCAAATGATACAAGCCATGGATCAAACAAGTGATGTGCATAAGCTATCATGAAAACTATAGAAGATCTAACTCTAGCAACTCCCATACATATTTGCAATAAGAGTTCTGAATTCAGCAACTTCTATGAACTCATTGATAGAATATGTAAACAAATGTTAATCGGACATTGAACCATTGATTTCAAGAGTAACAAGATACAACTAAGATTGATAACCAAAGAACTCAAAATTAATCCATTAAGAACGGCATCTTGG
The DNA here is from genome assembly GCA_019916065.1 of Vitellaria paradoxa. NCBI lineage: Eukaryota > Viridiplantae > Streptophyta > Magnoliopsida > Ericales > Sapotaceae > Vitellaria > Vitellaria paradoxa. Next base: position 24,367,141 of record CM034241.1, on the reverse strand, counting down.
AAATCATTGGACAGGTCATTATCCTTGCCTTAGCCCAAGAAGAACTAGCCGATCATCTTAAGAAAATGAAGAACAAAAATGAAGAACAGAGACATGACTTTCAAAGCTGAAAAATGTAATTCTCTCTTTAACTCCAATTGAAATCTAATTACAAGAATGAAATTAATAATGTGCTGTAGAATTCAAATCTAATTACAATAATCTGAAATTAAAATCAGAATTGAAAACAAAAGAATCGCAGAAAAAAATGAAAACCAGAGAATGAAGAAGGAAGAAGAAGAAGTTCTTTCTCCCGCTACCCTCGCTGCTCTCCTTCTCTTTCCTCCCGATTCTCTCTCCTCTAACCGAATGTTCTCCCCTCTCGTGGGTGTGGGTCGTGTGATGCCATCATTCCCCAGTCTTTCTCTCTCCTCCAGATTGCATCCCCCCCGAATCTGTAAAAATCACGTGGAGTCTGTTTTCTGCCAACGGTCCTAGTATTCGAATACTGCTTGGCTGTATTCGAATATGCATTTCCTCCAGAAATTCTCTGAACTCTTTTTGACAGCATTCGAATGCTTTGGCACTGTATTTGAATGTTCTCCTCCTTCCAGAATTCAACTTGTTCAGCAACTGGAAATTCTTCTTCTGCTCCCATGACTTTACTCAACAAATCCATTTCAACAGCTGTGCTTCAGCATCTCCTTCTTTGCATCCTTAATTTAGCTCCATTTGCTTCTCTTTATGGCACAATTCAACACATGTTCCATATTCTAAAGATGTGGATAAATTCTGCACAAAACACCTGTCTTATATCAATTATGTCATGTATAAAAGTGTATTTAAGTGAACAAATGTGTAACAACTCAAGCCCAATCACACCCCCCAACTTAGACATTGCTAGTCCCTAGCAATGCTTAAGGAAGGAAGGCTACCTTTAAAAGCAATCAACATTTTCATGTTATGAAATTGCACATCTGTGAAAGACACATCTAAAAATAGCATCTTCAATTCTAAATGGATAATAAGTCATAATCATGGAATGTTACTTAATACATCAAGCTAAGAAATTTAAGCTAACACTCCTAGAATCATGAAATTAGGTATGGTATGTGAAATTTGCTAAACACTTGATCCAAGCATGAAAATTCAGTTCTTAACCTGTTAACTCAACATAGATCTCCATAATCAAACTCTATCCTGAACTTTGAATCATATTACTTCCCAAAGCTTCAACTTCAAAATCTCACCTTGGAATTCACTCACAAGAAAATGAAGCACACAAGGTTCCCCTCAAGATGCCCCTTTTTGTAAAGAATAAATGTAAATCAAATTCTAAGAGGGTGCATCTACAAGTCAAAAAATGTTCAATCCAATAAAGAAAAGGACTTGGCATAACTCCATGAAAGAATAGTGCAGTAAGGTTATTTTAGAATTTTCACTATACTCCCCAATTCCTAAATTTCACAATTGAATGATAATTCTTCCAAAGATCAATTAGGACTTGCTTTTGGTTGTAATGGGGCCATGAGGTTTAATGAGGTAGTTGAAAGGAGGATTAAGGAATTCAAAAAGAATTGGAACACTGAAATCAGTTTTTTTTTTTTTTTTTTTTTGGAGATGTATCTAAAAGTTGAAACTCATAATCGAAACAGAGTTTTCTGAATTTGGACATCACCATACCCTCTTATCATTCTTTTCCTTCCATCAATTTTTCTATCCTCACCCCAAAAATCCCAAAATGTTGGTCATAGCTCTTCCTTAATATTTTCAGTGTATTCCAATCTGTTAGGGAAGGCTAAAGAGCATTCATAATGGTCAAGGGGATGATGTGGTAAGAATAAAGAAGTATGAATGCTCTAATAAAGCTCAAACTTGGCTCCAAGGATAATGTTCATCAAAGAAGAGGAAAATTTTTTTTTTTTTTTTTTAAGCTCAACAGATAAGAAAAATGGCCTGATATCATTTCCTTGGTTTCATTTCATTCAACCATAAAAACTAAGAACCAAGAATCAAGTTCAATTCCTCTACAACTTCACAAACACCCAAAGCAAAGTATTGTAATTGGAGTTATTGAAGAAAATGAAGTACAGAAATGTTTAAGCTTTTGACAAGCTCTAGAGTAATTGCAAATCTCTCATAAACAAAGCTTAAAGGCTCAAAATCTCACTTCAGGTTTAAGTCTCCACTATGGCTGGGAAATAATGCAATCCATTGTTCAATCAAGAAACTCATTCACAAATGCCCATGTCTAAGTTGACAAGTTAAGAACTAACTCTATCCATACTAATTCAACCATTAAGCAAATTAAACATAACAACTAATTCAAATTCCGAACTGAAAACTCAAAATCCAGCAATCAGCATCAAGGTACATTCTAAGTTATAGCTTGTCATGCATTTAAAACAAAAGAGCTCATCTCAACTAAACAGATCACAACACCACCCCAATGCTCAAAATGGATTTCCAACAAAATATCATCCAAATTTAGAGTTCAAAGTCATTCAAATTCAAAATTAACAAAATCAGAAAATAAAACAAAGGAAACTATTTTCTAAGGACAAAACATGGCTTTAAATTTTCCTAAAATTCATTCACAAATTTTGGCTTTATGGCTCAAGGACAGCAGGCTTCAATGGTCCGGAGGTGTCATATAATCTTCAGGGGCAGCTGGTTCATGTAACCCTTCCAACATTTCCAGCATTTGTTGATGATCAGCATCCTGTTTGTCCTTTAAATTCTTCAGCTCAGCTGCCATCTCCATTTGCTGATCCTTCACCTCCTTCAATAATGCATACAAACTTTGAAGGGTCACCACTTCAGTTCCTGATTGCTCCTCAGATGGCTGTTCTTTCTGTGAGTCTACTGCTACCTTCCTTGCTAATTGCCCTTTACTCCTCTTCATTGAAGTTTGAGCAATTCGAGTAGCAGGTTTCACTGTCTCCATTCCACTCTTTTCCTTCACCCCATGACCTTGCAGAATTTTAGTTATCAACCCTCCAAAAGGCAAACCAGAATTCACCTCTGGTTTTACAATTGCTCCAGTGATTATGTTCCAAATGTGCTTTGTTAAGTCAATGGGGATATCTAGGAGAAGCCTTCCAATCATCTCAGCTTGTGGTAAAGTCACAGCTGAGACATAGGCATGTGGTAAAATCTTTGAACAGACCAACATGTGCAACACTTTACTCTTGTCTGTGAGATCCCCTTTTGACAATCTAACTCCATTCCATTGAGCTTGAGGGTTTCCAGAAAGCAACTTTACCAAATTTTCTTTTTTAAGTTGTTCTATCCATTCAGCTTGCTGTTCCGGATCAATAACCATAGACTGTCCAAATGGTAATCCAGCATACATTGCAATAGTTTCAAGTGTCAGCAGTATTTCCTTCTTCCTCACATTGGTCTTAATCTCAATTTTTCCTTTCTTTCCTTTCACAGCATTAGAATAAAATTCCCTCACCAGAGGTACTACTGCTTTCTGACTCACAATAACCCAATCAGTCCATCCCCTCCTGTTAATCATGTCTACTAATTCATAAGGGGGATCAGAATAGTCTTCAATGTTGATACCCCTCTCACAAAGGACAGCCCTCTTAGAATACCAATTAAGGTATCTATCTTTTGCTACTTCATTGGCAAACCTAGGATTAGAGTAAGGTGTTGCAGAAGTCCCTTCACCAGGAACTTCTGTTCTTGGAATGTCAGCTTCAACATTGACATCCACATTGGTGTCGTCTGGGGGTTGTTCAGGTTCAATGGTTGGTTGGTTTTCAGTGATAGGAGGAAGTGTAGGAGATTGGGGTTGGGCACTTAAGTCTACAGGTTCATAGAAAGAAGATTGAACAGACCTGGCACCTCGCATAGCTTCCCTCAATCGCCGACTCCATCGCCTTGGCCCTGGTGCAGTCAACTTCTTCTTCATCCTTATTCCCTCCAAACCTCGGATTGTTCTTCTTCAATCTCCTCAGAAAACCCTAGCCTCGTAACTTCTGTTCTTGAAGGAATCCCAAATCTCTGTTTTGCAACCTTTTTGATTTGAGTAAATGGGGGGAACTTAAGGAGTGTGTGCTTTTAGGGCATTCGGGCATGAATTTTCAAGTATCCGAATGGGAAAAACCTCATTTAAATTACTGACCCGCCTCAGCATATTCGAGTACCAACAGACCCCATTCGAATACAGTCTCCTATCCAGCAATCCAGTAACTGACCAAAATCTGTGATGAATTCTCAGAGAAATTTAAGCCATGTTTCTGCATATTTTTTTTTAAATTTTTTTTTAGACAACTTTGACAAAATTAATATTTGAAAAATCCTGTTGAATTGTTAGCCCACAATTTAATCCAAAAATACATCAATACAACCAATTACAACATGAGCTGTAACAAGTATTCGAATACCACAGCCCATATTCGAATAGGTTGCATCAGAAAATCCCAAACAGTAATTCCAGTGTTTAAATCTGCTAACAATCCCATAGAAATGTTCAAACCTTATTTTGTCACCTGAGTTAAGTTTATTCACACTAATAACAGCTAAACTCAAAAGAAGAACAAAAAGAACAGCTTAAAAAGAAAAATCAAAGAAAATTTAGAAATTTTTTTTTTTTTTTTTTTGAAAATTCTCAGCATTTTAGCTAAATTAAACACACTACTCAAATTTCAATTCATCAAGTATAACAAAGTAGATCAGCAATTTCATTCAGCATATTCCAATCAACAACAATGCATAAGACCAAGAAAAGAACTCAAACTATTTCTCTCCCCCCAACTAGAAACAAGCATTGTCCTCAATGCACAAACAAGTCAATCAATTTGGAATAAAGTGCAAAGGGAAAGAGGTACCTGCTGAGTTTAAGGTTAACATGTTTGAGTGATGTAGACCAGCTGAAACTCTAAGGTATTACCAAAACAGTTGCTCCCCCCAACTTGTTCAATGCAATATTCTCAAAGAAAATACAGATCAGTAGAACCAAAACAATACCAAATGGGTTGAGTGTAATTAAGGATCAGTGAGGTTTTGCCAAGCATCACAAACAACCAAGATACAGGAAATCAGTAAGTATGCAAGATGGGTTGCTGTTCACAGATGAGATTTTGTGCTAAGATGGCTTATCCAAATGACTGTTCAGCTATTCGAATGAAATGAGTTTCTCATCTGATTTGGACTTAATAGCAGTACCAAATTTGATCAGTTTTTGTTGCACCTGCTGATGTGACTTGATCCTTAATGAAGCTTGCTCAATTGAAATCCTTTTGCTGCATTCTGAAACACTTTGAAAGCATGTGCTACCCAATTTGGTTAATGCATTATACTCTCAAAACAAATCAAGAAAATACATTTATTCCATTTGACTCTCAAGTAGTTCCACCACAAGTGATGTTGCTACCTCAAATAGCACATGTTAGTTCCAACCTTTGAAAATGCAAATATCAGTAAAACACAAAGCAGAAATTCTCAATTCTTCATGAAACTTGCTGAAACCAATGTGTTAAAACTTGCAAACTGAAAATATTTTTTTTTTAGATGAAAGAAGGAAAATTACAAAAACCAAAGAAAACAGAAAATCAAAAACATAACAGAACCTACACTATTATGATACAAAGTCAGAATCCTTTCTTCATTCAAACAGAATTTGGGGGATCTTCAAGATCCCAACTCTCTACTTCAGCAACAAAATTCTCATGATACTCTTTCAATCTCTGTCCATTCACTCTAAAAACATTTTTGGAGGTTGGATTTTGAATGTCAACAGCCCCAAACTCAGTGATGTTCTGAATCACATATGGACCACTCCATCTTGACTTTAACTTTCTGGGAAACAAGTGCAACCTTGAGTCATACAACAAAACCTTTTGACCCACAAACAACTCTCTTTTGAGGATATGTGTATCATGCCATTTCTTCACTCTATCCTTGGTGATCTTAGCATTCTCATATGCATCATTCCTAATCTCCTCAAGCTCATTTAGTTGCAATTTCCTCTGACAACCAGATTCAGTGATGTTTTCATTGAAATGTCTCACTGCCCAAAAGGCCTTGTGTTCAAGTTCCACAGGAAGATGACAAGCTTTTCCATACACTAACCTATAAGGAGACATGCCTAGGATAGTCTTGTAGGCAGTCCTATAAGCCCAAAGTGCATCAACCAATTTCAAAGACCAATCTTTCCTTGTAGGATTCACTGTTTTTTCAATGATTCTCTTGATCTCTCTATTGGCCAACTCGGCTTGTCCACTTGTTTGGGGATGATATGATGTTCCAACCTTATGCACAACCCCATACTTCCTCATCAATAGGCCAACATATCTATTGCAAAAATGTGCTCCCCTATCACTTATCATGGCCTTTGGCATTCCAAATCTTGAAAACACATTTTCCTTCAAAAATTTTATCACTACCTTGTGGTCATTGGTCTTAGTTGGTATGGCTTCTACCCACTTTGAAACATAATCCACTGCCACTAAGATATACTCATTGCCAAATGAATTCACAAATGGTCCCATAAAATCCATACCCCAACAATCAAAGATATCAAGCACATAAATGGGGTGAAGTGGCATCATGTTTCTCCTAGTGATCTTACCAAGCCTTTGACACCTATCACAAGCAACACAAAAGGCATGCACATCCCTAAACATGGTAGGCCAAAACAATCCACTCTGTAAAATCTTTGCCACTGTCTTCCTAGCTGAAAAATGACCTCCACATGCAAGAGTATGACAAAAACTAATGACACTTTGGGCTTCACTCTCGGGTATGCATCTCCTTATGACTTGATCTGAGCAATACTTAAACAGATATGGATCATCCCAGAAAAAGTGCCTCACATTCCTGAAAAACTTTTTCTTATCTAACATGGTCCAATGAGAAGGCACCACACCTGAAACCAAATAATTGGCTATGTCTGCAAACCTATGGTGTCTCTGAGGAATCTAAATGGAACAACTGCTCATCAGGGAAAGTCTCATTAATAGGTGGCTCAAAAGCTGCTAAGTCCTGATGTGGAAGTCTAGAAAGGTGGTCAGCAACTACATTTTCAACTCCCTTTTTATCTCTAATCTCTAAATCAAATTCTTGCAGCAAAAGAATCCACCTAATGAGTCTTGGCTTGGCATCAGATTTGGTCAAAAGATACTTAAGTGCTGCATGATCAGTAAACACAATGACATGAGATCCCACAAGATATGATCTAAACTTATCCAATGCATATACTACTGCTAGCAACTCCTTCTCCGTAGTTGTGTAGTTCTTTTGTGCATCACTAAGGGATTTGCTAGCATAGTATAGCACATGTGACTTCCTCTCTCTCCTCTGACCTAGGACTGCACCAATGGCACTATCACTAGCATCACACATGATCTCAAAAGGTAGAGTCCAATCTGGTGTCTGCATAATGGGAGCTGAAGTGAGCAAGTCCTTAAGTCTATCAAATGAAGCCTGACATTCTGATGTCCAATCAAAAGGAACATCCTGGCCTAGGAGATTGCACAAAGGTCTAGAAATGGCACTGAATGATGCAATGAACCTCCTATAGAAACCTGCATGTCCTAAAAATGATCTGACATCCTTGACACATCTAGGGGTAGGAAGTTTTTGAATAATCTCAACTTTTGCTCTATCTACTTCTATCCCCCTAGAAGACACTATATGACCAAGAACTATCCCCTGAGTTACCATAAAATGGCATTTCTCCTAATTCAACACCAAGTTTTTCTCTTCACATCTTGCCAAAACTTTCTCTAAATTCTCCAAACACAAATCAAAGTCACTCCCATAGACTGAAAAGTCATCCATGAATACTTCAAGAAATTTCTCCACAAAATCACTAAACAAACTAATCATGCACCTCTGAAAAGTAGCAGGAGCATTGCAAAGGCCAAAAGGCATGCGCCTATATGCAAAAGTACCAAATGGGCAAGTAAATGTGGTCTTCTCCTGATCATCTAATGCAATTTCAATTTGATTGTACCCTGAGTATCCATCCAAGAAACAATAGAATGCCTGTCCTGCCACTCTTTCCAATACCTGATCTAGGAATGGAAGAGGGAAATGATCCTTCCTTGTGACTGCATTTAACTTCCTATAATCTATACACATGCGCCATCCTGTTTGGATGCGCATTGGAACTAGCTCATCTTGTTCATTTTTCACCACAGTCACTCCGGATTTCTTAGGTACTACTTGAGTTGGACTAACCCATTTAGAGTCTGAGATAGGGTAGATGATCCCAGCATCCAATAGCTTAATTACCTCTCCCCTAACCACTTCTTTCATGTTTGGGTTTAGTCTCCTTTGCATTTGCCTAATGGGTTTGGCATCCTCCTCCAAAAATATCCTATGGGTGCAAATCAATGGGCTGATTCCTTGCAGGTCTGCTATGGTCCAGCCCAAGGCTCTTTTATGTTTTCTCAAGACCTCAACAAGTCTATTCTCTTGATCAGAATTCAGCTGAGAAGAAATGACAGCTGGATAGGACTCTCCCTCACCCAAAAACACATATTTCAGCTCACTAGGTAAAAGCTTTCTCTCGGGTATGGGTGGCTTCTCAAAAGATGGCTGAGATTTGACTGTTGGCAGCTCTAAAGACTCAAAAGTGGTCCTCCACTGATTCACTAACATCATTGATTCTTTCATTTTCTCACATTCTCCTCCACCAATATTTTCCAAGTCACAATCGTCTAGGAAATCTACTTGGTCACTGTTCACTAAAGCTCTCTCCAGTGGGTCATCAAGTACTCTCTGTCAAAGTGCTCTTGTATGGCTATTTGAATAAAATCCACTTCTTCTATCTCCTCATGGTCACTTGGTTGTTTGGTCACATTAAAGATGTTCTTTTCAATTGTCATGTTACCAAAAGACAACTTAATGACTCCAGTCCTACAATTTATCAAAGCATTAGAAGTGGCCAAAAATGGTCGTCCTAGAATGACTGGGACAGCTGGTTGTGGACCTTGAATTGGTTGGGTATCAAGCACTATGAAGTCTACTGGGAAGACAAAATGCTCCACTTGAATTAGGACATCCTCCACAATACCTCTAGGGACTTTGACTGACCTATCTGCTAATTGAAGTGTCACCCTAGTAGGTCTAAGCTCACCTAGTCCAAGTTGTTGGTACATAGAAAATGGCAAAAGATTAACACTTACTCCCAAATCCAACAAAGCTCTATCTACCCTCTTTTCCCCAATGATGCATGCAATTGTAGGACACCCTGGATCTTTATATTTTGGAGGGGTTTTGAATTGCAAAATTGAGCTCACTTGTTCAGTTAAAAATGCCCTCTCTTTGACATTCATTCTCCTTTTGACAGTGCACAAATCTTTCAAAAACATTCCATAAGATGGATTTTGTTTAATGGCATCAAGCAAAGGAATGTTTATTCTGACTTGTTTGAAAAGCTCATAAATTTCAGAATTTAGATTTTCTTTCTTTCCTTTGTTCAATCTTTGAGGAAAAGGAATTTTTGGAATGAAATCAGGGCTGTCCAGCTGGTTTTCTTTTGAAATCTTCTCTTTTCCAGAAATTTTTTCACTCTTATCCAGCTGGTTTTTATCAAAATCCTTGGTTTTATTTTCAGAAAACTCAATTGCATTCTCAGAATTTACCTGATCTTGCTTCTGAATTTTGCTATTCTGCTCAAAATTGTTCAGCTGCTGTTTCTGTGTAGCTTTTCCTATGCTGTCCAGATTTTGTTTCTGTTCATTTTCTGTCCTGTTGTGCAGATTTTGTTCAATTTGTTGCTGTTCCTCAATTTCTTGTCTACTGTGCAGCTGCTGTTTTTGTTCTTTTAGCAGCTGCTTTTGCTGTAATTCAGCTTCTGTTTTGGTGGGCAGCTGTTGTTCAATTGCTTTGTTGCTGCTGCTGCTGTTGTGCTGAATTTCTTCCTCATCTTCCAACATATTTTGCTCATTTGCCTCTTCAATTGGAATATAATCTGGTTTCAAGATCTGTTTCCCACTTCTCAATGTTGAAATAGCTTGCACATGTTCCAAATTCTCATTTGCACTTGAAGAAGATGATTCACTGAAGTGCACTTGCCCAGTGGGATTTGGTTTAGGCTGAGATGGAAGCTTTCCTGTTTCTCTCAAAGTTAAGGCTTGAGTGAGTTTTGACAATTGACTCCGAATGTCTTCCATAGCCCTATTAGTTTGATCTTGGAACTTTGAATTTTGGTTGTTGGTTCCAATTTGTCATTGTATGAATTGTTGCAAGGTGTCTTCCAATGATCTTTTGTGAGGTGGCTGGTAAGAGTTTGTGTTCTGCTAAGGTTGATAAGGCTGGGAATGAAATGGTTGAGGTGGAAAAGGTTGTTGAGGTTGCTGCTGCTGCTGGTGTTGTGCCTCAGCTCTCCAGGATGTATTCGAATGGCCTCTATATCCAGCATTGTAAGCATTCGAATATGGCTGATTTCCTGAAGCAAAGTTGTTCACCCCCTGGTTTGAGTTGTAATTTCTTGCAGCTGGTGGGGGATTTACTTGACCATAAAGAACTTCTTTAAAAGCTGGGAGTGTGGGACAATCGTCTGTCTTGTGATCCGAGGTTTCACACAACACACAGTTAACTTCCTTTTTCTTCAATCCTTGCTTCTCTTGCTCCATCAACTCCACTTTCTTTGACAATGCAGCCAATCGAGCACCAAGATCATCAGTGTCACTGAGATGAAACTTTCCTCTTGCACCTATGCTGTCAGAAAACTCAGAAAATGGAGAAACTACCTCCCATTGTTTAGTATTTTCAGCCAATGAATCAAAGAAATGCAAGGCTTCTTCAGCTGTCTTATCATAGAACTCACCATTGCACATTGTTGCAACCAGCATTTTTAAGTTTGGAGTTAATGCATTATGAAAGAAGTTAACAATTCTCCAAGACTCAAACCCATGATGTGGACATGCTTGCAACAATTCTCTAAACCTATCCCATGCATGTGCAAATGTTTCATTAGGCTTGCATACAAAATTCATGATTTGTTGTTGAAGTATCACTGTCCTATTGGCTGGAAAATATTTCTTCAAAAACTTTGTTTGCATGTCTCTCCAAGTTCCAATTGATCTAGGCTCCAATGAGTTCAACCACATCTTTGCTTTATCTGTCAATGAAAATGGAAACAACTTAAGCCTAACCATGTGCTCATTTGTATTCCTATCCATGCAAGTCCCACAAACATCCTCAAATTCTTTCATATGCATGTAAGGATTTTCAGAATCCATTCCATGAAAGGTTGGCAAAAGCTGAATTGTTCCCGGTTTAAAATTGAAATTGTGATGGCCAATGGGAAGAACAATGCATGAGGGAGTTGTTTGCCTAGCTGGATGAAGATATTTCTAAGAGGTCTAAGAAGATTTTGATTGATTCCATCATTCTCTCCAAGTTCACTTCCTTCTGGTAAAACAGGTGGTGGTGGATCCATGTGCACAGATGATTCAGATGATGTGTAAGATGTAGCAAGTTCAATTAATTCAGCTAGAGATGATGGTGAATGCAAATCAAATTTTTTCCAATAATTCGACCAGACCTTAACAACATGCACAAAAATTCAGCTTCAAAATGACACTCACAAAACCTTAAAACTTCACAATTAAATCACCAATTCACAAAGAAAAATCAGAGCTCTTCCTCAAGAAAAATCAGAGCTCTTCCTCTAACAACTTGCAGCAGAATGTAAAGCAACTCCATGCAAATTTTCAGCAAGTCAAACAATAATTCAAAGGTGAATTTCAGCCAATGAAATCAGATTTTTCAGAGACAAGATGCAGCAATTTGAATATTAGATGCAACAGATTCGAATCAGAAATTCAGAAAACAGATTGCAGACATCTGATTCAACAACTTGGTTCAAAACTTAACAGCAAAACAGATCAGAATTTCAGAGACAAACTCAGGCATTCAAATATCTCATGCAGCAGATTTGAATATCAAACTTCCAGCAATCAAATTTCAGCAGGGAAAACCAATAACTCAGAAATTTAGATATTCAAAACAAAATAAAACAGTAACTCAGATTTTTTTTTTCTTCTCTTTTTTTTTTCAAAATCAGAAACTACAATTTAACACTACAAATTAAAAACTAAAATCTATAAAAATGAAACTAGATGTGGAAATAAGAATGGAACAAAATTACCCAATGCCTTGAGTAGCTTTGTTGTTGAAGATGGTGGTGAGTAATGCTGCCAATCCTTGCTCCAAGAGTTCAAAACACCATTGCTTGTTAAAGATCCCCGGCAACGGCGCCAAAATTGTGCTTGTTTTTGCTCAATTACCTCACTCTCAAATGTAAATAAAAATGCAAATTCAGATTTCTGAAGTGTTGAGTAAGGAAAATCAAGACAAACTCCCCCAAGTGCAAGGTTTCATTGTAGCACAATTAACTGGTGAGAACCAGGTCATATCCACAGGGATCTAGGGAGCAAAATCATGTTTGAATCAAGTGGATTAAAGAGGCAAAACATGGCTCACATAAATGGTAAATATAATTGAAAATCTGGTTTGGAATTTTTGATGCTTTGGTAATGGATTTTGAAATGAAAACTAAACTTAACTAAAACTTGATATTAAAAAGATGGGCAAGGCAATTCCAATGCCTATCCAAATCAATCTCAAAATACCAAGAGTGAATAGATCATCAATTTTAGTTGCTCTAATGTTTGGAGAAAATTAATTTCAAATGATACAAGCCATGGATCAAACAAGTGATGTGCATAAGCTATCATGAAAACTATAGAAGATCTAACTCTAGCAACTCCCATACATATTTGCAATAAGAGTTCTGAATTCAGCAACTTCTATGAACTCATTGATAGAATATGTAAACAAATGTTAATCGGACATTGAACCATTGATTTCAAGAGTAACAAGATACAACTAAGATTGATAACCAAAGAACTCAAAATTAATCCATTAAGAACGGCATCTTGGAAATCATTGGACAGGTCATTATCCTTGCCTTAGCCCAAGAAGAACTAGTTGATCATCTTAAGAAAATGAAGAACAAAAATGAAGAACAGAGACATGACTTTCAAAGCTGAAAAATGTAATTCTCTCTTTAACTCCAATTGAAATCTAATTACAAGAATGAAATTAATAATGTGCTGTAGAATTCAAATCTAATTACAATAATCTGAAATTAAAATCAGAATTGAAAACAAAAGAATCGCAGAAAAAAATGAAAACCAGAGAATGAAGAAGGAAGAAGAAGAAGTTCTTTCTCCCGCTACCCTCGCTGCTCTCCTTCTCTTTCCTCCCGATTCTCTCTCCTCTAACCGAATGTTCTCCCCTCTCGTGGGTGTGGGTCGTGTGATGCCATCATTCCCCAGTCTTTCTCTCTCCTCCAGATTGCATCCCCCCCGAATCTGTAAAAATCACGTGGAGTCTATTTTCTGCCAACGGTCCTAGTATTCGAATACTGCTTGGCTGTATTCGAATATGCATTTCCTCCAGAAATTCTCTGAACTCTTTTTGACAGCATTCGAATGCTTTGGCACTGTATTTGAATGTTCTCCTCCTTCCAGAATTCAACTTGTTCAGCAACTGGAAATTCTTCTTCTGCTCCCATGACTTTACTCAACAAATCCATTTCAACAGCTGTGCTTCAGCATCTCCTTCTTTGCATCCTTAATTTAGCTCCATTTGCTTCTCTTTATGGCACAATTCAACACATGTTCCATATTCTAAAGATGTGGATAAATTCTGCACAAAACACCTGTCTTATATCAATTATGTCATGTATAAAAGTGTATTTAAGTGAACAAATGTGTAACAACTCAAGCCCAATCATAAGACTACTACATGCACACACAAGAGTTGCTCGCTTAGAATCCACTAGGTCTTTGATCTGGTTGTAACTTGGCCAGGGGTATTGGTTACAATGGAAGATATAGAATCAAAACACATGTCTTAGGATAAAGATGTTCAAGTACGTACAAGTCCCAAACTACCCATTTCCTTTCTATACCCTAACCAACAACATGAAGCTTATTCACAAACTTACAAACTACTTTTGGGACTCTCTTAGCAACCGCATTACAAAACATAAATCCCATAATTGAATAAACAAAAGGAATGAGAAATATTTTTTTTCTTTTTTTTTTTTCTTCTTTTTCTTTCTTTTTTTTTCTTTGTATTCTTTTTTTATTTTTTATTTTTTATTTTTTGAAATTAGAAGAATGAACTATACAATGTATAAATTCTCATCCCAGCACTCACCCTCATTTGGCTCTCAAAAGCTTACATTCCCAACCCCACATTCCCAACTTAGACTTTGAGGCACTTTCACAACCCAAGACATGTAAGGGTTAGGCTTAAAGTGTGTGAATAGGGTGTAGGGGATATCGTGTGTGAGGAGAATCAAAAAGAGAAAACTTTATATCACACACTTTATTTTGAGGCTTCAAGTTGGTTCTTAAGACAATTTTATATCAAGAAAGAACAAAAAGGCCCAAAATAGCAAAGATGGCCTAGCATCATGTTCTAAGCTTGCAAACAACTCATATGCACCAAGTGACTACTCATATAAGTGTGTGATGCAACTGGGGCATTGAAAACCAAAATAAAGAACCACTGAGCTGAAATAATGTGCAACCCCTCATGAAAGAATAAATGGTTCTAAAGCTCACCACTAAAAAGGGTATAAGTCTCTACCCAGTCCAAGGATGCTCAATTGACCAATGTTACATAAAATTCACCCTTAAGCACATAAGTTCTTCCATGATAGCTAGAAATGCACAAGGTCATGACACACTCAACTTAAATTAAATTTCCTGTCAAGGCTTAAACATGACTCATTCATCACTCTCTCACCCAAATTCACAATCAACCAAACCAAAAAGGGCCAACATGCAGGTACCAATGTGCTAAGTCATGTATGTAAGCTCAAAGATGCTCAAAATTTGAAAAATTTGACAATTTTAGCACAAAGTATCATCATGCGAACTCTACCCCCCAACCTAAACCAAACATTGTCCTCAATGTGAGAACTATGATGCATATGTGGTTCCGTAGTGTGCAAAGTGAGCATGATGATGATGAGCATAAAAGCAATCAATATGTAACACATAAGCCAAGCATGCACCCAAAACAAGAATCCCCATAAGCAATAAAGAACACCCCCCAACCTAGTTTCTACAGCACTTCCAACAACAACTAACAACATATAGCCAAGTGTTATGCTCAAAATGTAGAAACAGAAGGTAAAAAGGGTGGATATTACCTCAAGAGCTTCCTTATTTGAAGAAAAGAAAAAATATATACAAGAGAAAAGGTTAGAAAGAAAATAAAAGAAAATCAAGGGAGAATAAGACAAGAGAAAGAGTTAGTACACAAGAAAAAAAATAAGAGAAGAGAAAATAAGAGAAGAAAATCAAACCAAAAAAAACATAAGAAGATAAGAAAAAGAAAACTCTAATCTACTATGTACAAAGGCAACAAAGAAGAAGGGTTATCCAACACCCTCTCTATCCCATGCATCCACAAATGGTTCAAGAAATAAAATATTTTCTTTGGGCCCATGAAGCACCAAATGTGGATGCTCCTCAGGTGTAAAACACTCCGGAGGAAAGAAGGCTAGGTGAGGTTCATAAAACCTTGGATGTGGCCATAATGCAATCAAAGAGATGGATATGGTGGGTTCAATCAGTCTCTCGATACCCAGAAAATCGATGAACTCACCCCCAGTGTCTCCTACCTCCCCCCAATGATAATCGGTCACAGTGTAATCACTCACAATCCCTAGAGTAACACTCGTGGGTGGGGCTATGCCAAGAGGTGATAGGTGTGCACTACTCTCAACCTTGGTTGTATAAGTGAGTGAAAAAGGATCTACCGACTCAATGATATGCTCCTCGGGCAATGTAACTTACAATTGCTCAAAAGGAGTCAAAAGACTCTCAATAGGGCCCATGGTGGTCTGGGTGGCCAGCACATTAAACTCAGTGGTAGGAAAGGACTGCATGTCTCCCTGACTTTCAAAAGGTGGTAAAGAAATTTCCTGAATGGGAGAGTCCACAGGGAAATGAGAAAGACACTCATCCTAAACATCATCCCTAGTGTGGTTAAGGCAATTTTCCCACTCAGTGCCTATGGTCTCAAATTGTGCATCATAAGGTTCACTAGGCCAATAATCTTGGGGCTCCTCAGACTAGCCCTCAGTGAGTGGAACAAGGTTGGGACATGCAAAATCTGAGTAATCAGGCTCCACGCATACGTTACTTCCAAGGGATGGATCATGAGGATCAAGTGAAGTAGGAGCATATGGGAAAAGGTCAGTATGGCTAGCAAGTGTGTAAGGTTCAAAACTAGGTTCAAATCTTTCCCGTGGCCTGGTGTGTTCAGAGAAAAATTCAAGGAATGACCATGCCTCACCTAGTGCGAGGTTAAGAAATTCCTTCCCCAAGACTATATCGAACGCCTGGTGCAACTCATGAGATAGAGCATTATATAATATGGCTATGATGTCCCCTAACTCTAATCCATGACTTGGGAAAGTGTCCAAAAGTATATTAAATCTCTCCTAGCATTTATAAAATACTTCACCCTTTTGTTGATAAAAATTTCTAATTTGAAAGCCATGGGTGAAGGTTTGATGAATAGGGAGGAAATGTTCAATAAAAGCTTGATAACACTGATCCCAAGTAGTCCATTCACCAAAATCATAGCACCATTCACCAGCCACACTTTGTAAAGACAAAGGGAAAAACAAGAACCTAAGCCTCTTACTCATTCTAACATCATCACATAAGCCACACACTACCTCAAACCTATCAAGATGAAGACATGGGTCTTCCTCCTCATGCCCGAAAAATTGGGGTAATTGGTGATAGGTCTCCAATGTATAGTCATATCCAAATTGGTTACTCAGAGACTCAATGTAGGCATGGGCATCAAAGGGACCATGATTGAAATCACCAAAATCCATGTCTATGATAAGAAAACAAAAATGAAAACAAAATGAGAGAAGAAAAAACTACACTAAAATGCAACCTAAGTTTACTAACATGCAAGCTAGATTATATGAATGCAAATGACTATATTATTTTTGTTTTTTTTTTTTTTTCAAATATCTAAAAGAAGAAAAATCCTAAAACTAGAGAAAATGAATCAAAATAAAAAAATGAAATATACAAAAGAAAAGAAATAAGGAGCGATGTCACCTGGAAGTCCAAATGTAACCGCACCAGCAAGTGCTTTCATCCACAAGCTCTCCGAGTTCAGCACACACACACCGTTGCTCCCCGGCAACGGCGCCAAAAACTTGACCGCTCTCTAATTTGGTAGTGGCTCACTCTCAAGTATAAGAGGTCGGTTGAGTTTAGTCTAGGTGAGTCCTAGGTCATCTTCCACAGGGAGCAAGGGTATGACTAAATTTTGGAAAACTTGGTTTTGAAAGCACTTGCAAAAATTTTAAGAAGCAAATAAAACAATCTTTTTGGAGTTTTTGAATAGAGATTTGTAACAATAATTTGAAAATTTCCAACACGAATTAAACGAAAGATGAACACACTACAAAAGAAAATCAATTATAAACATAAACAAACTATGTGAATTAAAACACTTAGCTTTAACCTAGTCCTGTAACGTCCTCGAAGGGCTGAATTCGGATATAGTTAACTCAACCTAATTCTTACACTTGTAATATTAGGTCGAAAGATTTGGCGTTAAAAACCCTTTTCGTAAAGAACTCACAATTCTAGGATTTTGAAATCAGGTTCGAAATCACCGGGATATGGAATTAACCTTCAATTTACATGAGCGTAATCGAAGTTCAACTGTATCACGGGCAATTCATTTTCGAAAATTAATCTAGAATTATGTGCCTTACGTTTTTATTTGAAAGATAAACACAGTTTAGTTCGAACTATCCAAATTCAACTCCTTCAATTCGATTACACTCCTAAGTTAAAACCAAGAAAACCCTAGCCTAGCATTACTAAAACATGAACAAAGCATTTCGAAAAGAAAAACATCTTCATCATGCAACAGAATATGAAAACGAAATATATTAAAAAGGTTTAAGACAATTTCGAAAGCAAATTAATCCAAACTAAGTCTACGAAATACTACGAAGTGAACGTAGAAGACAAAGCACGAAGAACATGAAATTCTGATTAAAACAAATTAACAAATAGAACTTACACGTAAATCTTATTGCGAAGAGGAAATTAAGCTTGAACAATCCAATCCAAAGCGAAATCGAAATCGTAACCCTAATCTAAACTAAACTAAGAAAAAAAGAAGAAGTGCGTAGGGTTTCAAACCCTCCTACATCAGATTTTCAACCTTTTATATCAACATATATTACAAGGGCATAAAGGTAAAAACATAGCTCAAACTTATTCTAAACTTGTGCTGGAAGAGTCCTCATGGGCGCCCATGGCTGAGGTGGGGCGCCTATGGTACAAGTGTTTGATGAAGTTCTCAAAGAGATAGCCAAAAATAGCAGTCAGAACTCTCTCTCTGTGGGCGCCCACCTGATGAAGAGTGGGGTGCCCAAGGGTCCTCAGGGGCGCCCATGGGTCTAGGTGGGGCGCCCATGCTTGTGGTGGGGCGCCTATGGGTCTAGGTGGGGCGCCCATCTGCAACTACAGTGAACAGTTCTTCTTTGACAGCTTTCTGTCCCTTACTTCCGATGCGATTTTGACCTCAAGAGGATTGATTTGGACTTTGACTAAAACACGAAAGTTGTAGCTCTTCAAGTCCTCTTTCCAACGCAAAAAGAATGGAACCATTTCGAGTTGTGACGAAAAAAGTTATGGCTGGAAAACTGAGAGGGTGTTGAGCTGGAACTTCAACCGCATACCACTTCAACTACTTTGAACTTCAAACCACTTCCTTCTCCTTGGCACCCATGGTAGTCGATCTTATGCCTTGGGATGGCTCCTCCTCACATGCAACCTTGGTGTTGTTTGGGCCAAAAACACCATATTATATCACCTGAAATATACACACACCAAGAATGCATGGAAATGAGATAATCACGCTAACACATCGTCAATAATAACTGTAAATTCATAATTAGCATGCTCAATATATATATAATTCTACAATAATGCATGCTAATCAAACTTTAACATAGAGGATGGAGAGATTGCCTCCCTTGCCAAGAAACTGAAATCTCTTATTCAAAAGCAACAGGAAAGGAAGTCAAACCCTCCACAAAAGAACGTCTTCAACAAGTCTAAAAAGAAAGGTAAATCTTCCAACTCTAGTAGAGATAGTGAAGGCAAACAAGGAGGTTCGAAGAATAAAGGAATTTAGTCCCTCAAGTGCCATGGTTATGGTCATATCTCCCAAAAATGACCTAGTTGAAAGAAAAATCAGAAATCAAAGAAGAGCTTTAATGTTACTTGGGATATCTCTAACGAAGAGACTACAAAAACTGAATCTAAAAATGAAGACTCCTCCAACAACTTCATAGCTTTCATGACACACTTAGATGAGAAGAACTTATCAGGTATCACCAAATTCTACACAGACATGGGTAAGTCCAAATCTTCTTAAAATTACTCCACTGAGGCTGGTAGGTGTTCTAATGTTAATTCAATTAATTTTTCCTCTTCCTTATTTGATAATGAAGAATACATTAGCAAAGATGAAAAGTCTGAATTAGTTGAAATAAATCAAAAGTAGTTGAAATAAATCAAATGCAGTTGAAAGAAAATACAAAGTTGAAAGTTAATATTCGAGTCTTGAAGAAAGAAAAAGAGATCCTTATTAGTAAGTGTGAAAGTCTTGTAACGCAACACAGTGAAGTAGAGGACGCCTTACACAAGTTAGAAGATGAGTACGAGATTTTGAAAGGCTTTGATGTAGTACTCAGAGACAACTTAGAAGACAAGGAGAGTGAGTGCAATAAAATTAAAGGTGAACTATTTGAACCCAAAGAGAAGTTAAGCAAACTTTCCAAAAATCTACATGAAATCTTTGATTCTCAACAAAAGCCTACAGACAAGCGGGGATTAGGATTTGTTGAAACAAATGATATAAAGGACAACAAAGCAAACATCACTACAAAGGCATTTGTAAAGACTTCAAATCCTATAAATCAAGCCTTTACATCTGCTCCGCCTCTAGAGAAAGAATCAAAAAGGAATCAGGTCTTATACCAACCAGCAAAAGGTAAGTTCCAACGTATGTTCAATAAATCACCTTTTGTGCCAATTTGCCATCAATGTGGGATGCGTGGTCATATTCACCTCAACTATTTTAAGTTGTATGGTGTGCCTAGAAATTATTTTGACAATATTAAAAGTTTTCATCCAAAATTGTCAAATAGATTTCAAATCCTTTAGGACTACCCTCTTTCTTTTAACTCTGAATTTTTCTTCCCGAGGTCAATGAGACATTTTTCAAAGTAAAAGAAAAATTTTTAATTTGTCAAGAAAACCACAACACCTAATAAGAAGTCATCCAAAGTTGAGAAACCACAAATAAAAACTCGTGCAATTTGGGTTAGAAAAAAAGGATTTGAATGCATGTAAAACCCCAAGGCATGAAAAATGGGTAAATTTTTATGATAAATAATTAGTAGTATGGTATAGACTAGGGTTTGTTTAATGTTTATTTTTTCCTAGTCTGTGATTACATGTTGCATGGTTTTAGTAGTAATGAATTTTTTTACTACTTTATTTTTTGTTTATTCTCTCTTACCCCGGTCTTTTTGTTTTTGTTGATAATTTTTGTTGGAAAGTATATTATCTTTTTGGAACTTTTTTCTTAGCCTCTCTAACACCTTAGGCTTGAATTCTGTCAAACTTCCCTAGGTGTGTGTGCCACTACTTAATTTTCATTTATAAAAACTGGGGGGAAGTAGCTTGGACTGAGGGGGAGTATGAAAAATTATGAAGTTACATTTTATCTATCATATACTATTTTTAATTACATTTTTGAAATTTTAGAATAAATGGATTGAACATCATTAATGAGTGTTACTTGCTTTACTTAATTTCCTTTCTTATAACACACATTGCATGTTCTTTATTATGCTTGTGATTCTCTAAATTTATTAAAACACAAGATTGATTCTCACTCAGTATAATGTCACGCTACTTTTATACCTGCCAGATTGAATTCTCCTCCTTGTCTTTATGTAAATATGGGGCTTTAAAAAAAAAGAAAAAGGCTATCGGTGGGACCAGTAAGAAGCTTCTTAATGACATTCGATTATCAAAATAACCATCCTCTAGGGCAAGACGATTTAAGGGAAAAGCTACCTACTCATAAATGTGGGAAAGCCATCATGCACCATAGAATACAAAAAAAAAAAAAATGAAGAAAAGGGAGACATAAGTTGAAAATGGTTAAATTTCCTTTTCTGTTTATGCCCAATTGCAACATATGGTCTTTAGAGAGTATTCTGTCTTGGCATCTGTAAATTTAGTGCTCCACTGTATTTGGTTTGATGATTCTTAACTCACACGTGCACTTAGAGTATCACTTGTATAGCCTTCAACATTATACATGGAATTATGTTAAGGGAGTTTAAGTATTTCTAGTTTATTCCTTAGTGCATATTCAATTTATTTATTTTTTAATCTCCAAGTATGATATTAAATAGTGTGTGGAAGACCAAAGTGTGAATTAATAATTTAATTACTCTAACAAGGTTCAATTACTTGTCATTTATATAATTCCTTAATTTTTTATTTAAATTTTTTTGGGCACACAATTTAGTGAATTTTGTAGGATTTTAAATCTACCGGTCGTTGGATATTTGGCCATGTAGTTGGTAAGTCATTTGGTGACAAAAAGATGAAGACTTTAGGTGTGTTTTGGATTTGTTGACTTTATTGGTTAGTTAGATAATCTGTTGTTGAGATAATCTAGTTGGTCAATTAGATTGTTTGCATGCTTTTTTGTAGTTAAATACTCTTTTAACTTCTTATTTTCTTAATTACATGTTTGTAAATTTTATGACAAAAAGGAAGAGAGGAGTTTGATTATATTATTTAAAACTTGATGCTTTCCACAAGGTGTTTTATTGAAGTAGTGTGCAAGTTTATACAGGAACATTAATCAAATAAGAATTCATATATTCACATATTGAGAGGGAGTTTAGCTTTATTAAGTTTAGATATTGGGAAAAATTGTAATTTCTTTTTAGATTGTCTATAGAAGCATTGTTTTGTCACAAAATTGCCAAAATGGGATATTGTTAGTTCTATTTTTGTAATAGGCAAATTAGTGAACAAAACAATGATTTCAAATTTGTATTTTTTAGGCATTTGGATAAGGTGTCAAAAGTATAGGTTTGAAAGTTTTTTTTTTTTTTTTTTGGAAAGTTTCATAATGCGAGGTTGAAGATACTTTAAAGAAGGTTTCCTAATGTTCAAGGAGATTGGAAAGTTTCCTAATAGATTTTGGAAGCAGCCAAAAAGTACATAAGGATAGCATTCAAGATAGATTCATCATTGGGAAGCTCGCTGGCTTCGCTGGAAATTTCACTGGGAAGTCCAATATAGGTGTCATGCAATATGGAAGCTCACTAGATCGCTCATTGGCATCGCTGGCTTCGTTGCTAGGAAAAACAGAATACTTATTAAGGTGTTGGAAACTCACTGGCAATCTCTCCCCAACGAGATACTTATCCTTTTTAGGAAATTTGCTAATTTGCTAAGATTCTTGAAGTTACTCTATTTAAAGAATCCTTCTCCCAGGGTTTTAAGACAGAGAATGAGAGCCACATTACCTACGCTACTTCAACAAATTCTGAATTCTTCACTTAGTCAAAAATCATCATACACTTGGGTTTTTGATCCTCAGGGTTAGAAATTGGTCTTTCACTAGTGATGGTTTATCGTTGTAATATGAGCAAAGTCTCAATGCAAAGGATCGAAGGTTGTTCGATTGTGTAATTTTATGGTTGTTACTTTGTAACCAATTTTATATAGTGAAAGAAGTTTGTGAATATCCTATTTTTGGATTTGACATTTTATTTCTTGTGTCTGTTTAAGGTTTTAACATTGTATTTGAGTAATCTATTGATATTATGCTTCACTTAATTTTTCAAACTATCATTACATTAGAACTATGCAAAAATATACAACAAAAATCTCGCCGACAATCTCGCTAGGGCGAGCTTCCTAACAAGCTCCCAATGACTTCCCATCGAGGTAGTTACCAAACTCCTTTTCTCTTGAAATTTTAGGAGCAACATCCCTTGACCCTGGCTACTTGATTCATGTATTTTTTGTGCTAAAAAACCTTCAAACTTGTACCTTTGACACTCTAGCCAAATGCCTAAAAGTACAAGTTTGAAATTATTGTTTTGCTCATTAATTTGCCAATTACAAAAATAAAACTAATAATCTCCCCCTTTGGCAATTTTGTGATAAAACCATGGTCCTATATACAATCTAAAATAAAATTACAACTTTTCCCAATATTTAAATTAAATCAAACTAAATTCCCCCTCAATATGTGAACTTATAAATTCTTTTTTGATTAATGTTCCTGTATAAACCTGTAACCAATTAAACAAAACACCTTGTGAAAAGCATTAAGTTTAAAATAATATAATGAAACTTTTCTCCCCCTTTTGTCATAAAATTTACAAACATAAAATCAAAAAGATAGGAAGTGAAAAGATGGAACATGAATCAATTAAGATAAAGGGAATGGGAAGAATATTCAACAACAAAAAACATGCAAATAATCCAACTAACCAACTAGATTATCTGAATATTGGATTATCCAACTAGCCAATAAAGTCAACAAATATTTAGAAGAAGCGTGATAAAGATTTGTGAGTTAAACTTTTTATCTCAGTCTAATTAAAAAACTGAGATAAAAAATTACTTTTAATACTTTTTATCTCACTTTTGTTGAAGCCGTGATTATATTTAAAATGAGATAAAAGATCAGTGAAAACTATCTCTAGAAAAAACTGAGATAAAAGATCAGTAGAAACTATCTCTAGAAAAAACTGAGATTAAAGATTAGTAAACATATCTCTAGAAAAAATTAAGATCAAAAAGTGAGAAAAATTATATCTTAAAAAAGCGAGATAATTAAAAAAAAAGAGACAATATTGTTATTTTTTTCTC
This sequence comes from Vitellaria paradoxa, assembly GCA_019916065.1. Classification (NCBI taxonomy): domain Eukaryota; kingdom Viridiplantae; phylum Streptophyta; class Magnoliopsida; order Ericales; family Sapotaceae; genus Vitellaria; species Vitellaria paradoxa. The sequence continues at coordinate 24,343,130 of CM034241.1, read as the reverse complement.
TATATCTCTCTCAAACAATTTTATTTATCACTTTATATGATTTAAATTAGACTTCATAAATTTTATTGTAATATTAATTTATTAATTTTAATTAATTGAATATGCTATAAAAACTACAATCATAGATCAATAAACAAAAATATTTTTAAATTAATATTAAAACTAAATTTACCAAATCAAATTTAAATAACGCTAAATGTATAATCATTATTTTTTCAGTAAATATATGGGAGTAGCCTTCATAATTTGTATGACTTATAATGAGGTGAATATTAAATACTTAATATCTAATAAACATTTAGTGTATCTTTAATCTTAATTATATTAAATGTGACATTATTTTATATTTTGTTGGAAGTGATAAAAATTTAGATATAAAAATAATAAAAATTTTTATTTTTTTCTTTTTAGAACTAATTTTTGAATCTAGTCATTGAAAATATTTTTTGTATTATAAATCAATTTTTAAAATAGTTTTCAAAAATTTTGTTTTGAGCAATAGTTTTCTAAAACTAAAATAAATGCAACCTAATTACTTTTAAAAATATAATACAGAATGAAGAAAAATATATTATAAATAGTGAGTCATGATTAAATATATGCTATAAACAAGGATTAAAGAAAAATAAGAAAAAGAATTAAAATTATTTTTAATTAAATATGATAGATATTCATAAATTATTTATTAAGTATTCGCATGATACTATATATTGGTTATGATTTCAAATAATTGCAAAAAATTAAAATAATTAAATAAAAGTAAATTTTTTTATCATTTTTCCTGACCAATTGATTAGGAAAATTACAACTTTTAGCTACTAATTGGTTAACAAAAGTCAAAATAAATTATTATAAAAAACTTAAAATAATTAAATTAAAATAATATAATTTTATTACTTTTTTAGTAACCCCAAAAGTGATAAAATTTTATTTTTATATATTAATATGTAAAATATATATATATATGATAGCTTAGACTAGCGGTCAACTACACTAAGTTTCAGAAGAATGACACGAATTCGATTCTCAGTAAAAACAAAAAAATATCAAATATATAAGGTTGCTATAATGATAAGGTGCCAAACAGTGCTACTATGGCACGAAAGGAGGTTGCCACGTGGATTTTTATTATTTTTAAAATTAATCCATTTTTACAACGTGATTATTTTTCTATATTTAATCACAGTTTTTCAAAACAGGTGAGATCAAAATTCATAATTCTTTTCATTTCAGTTTTTACCACAAGAGATCACACTTTTAGTGTGTGATTGTTGTAAGTTTTTTATCACGGTTGTAAACTGTAATAAAAAAGAAGTGACTTATAATCTCACCTAGTTCAATCACGCTTTTGTGACTGAGATAGAAAGTGAAACATCACGCGTGAAAGCTGTGATGTTTATGCATTTTTGTAATAGTGAGCATAACAAGAAACACGCAATGTATGTTAAATAAAGCAATTAACACATATTAATGGTGTTCAATCCATTTATTCTTAAAATCAAAAAATGTAATTAATAATAGCATATGATAGATAAAATGTAACTTCATAATTTTTCATGCTCTCCCTTAGTTCAAGTTACTCCATTTTTTTTAATAAATAGAAATTAAGCAATGGTACACACACCTAAGGAAGTTCGACAAAATTTAAACCTAAGGTGTTAGAGAGGCTAAGAAAAACGTACCAAAAAAATAATATACTTTTCAACAAAAACAAAAGGAGGGGGTCAAGAGATATTAAACAAAAAACAAAGCAGCAAAAAACAAATCATTACTCATAAAATCATACAATAGGTAATCACAGATTAGGAAAAAATAAACATTAAGCACACCCTAGTCTATACCATACTACAAATTATTTATCATAAAAATTTACTCTTTTTGCATGCATAGGGGTTTTACATGCCTTCAAATCTTCCTTTTCTAACCTAAATTGCACGAATTTTTATATGAGGTTTCTTAGATTGAAAATTTTTTTAATAGGAGCAATGGTTTTCTTGAAATAATTAAAATTTTTATTTTGATATGAAACTTTTCTAACTGCCGTAGGAGTGAAAAATGTGGAGTCAAAAGAGGTAAGGTAGTCTTGAAGGATTTGAAATCTATTTGACAGTTTTGGATAAAAACTTTTATTATTGTCAAAATAGTTTCTAGGCACACCATACAACTTAAAATAGTTTGGTCGAATATGACCATGCATTCCATAGTGGTGACAGACTGGAATAAAGGGTGATTTATTAAACATATCTCTTGACTTACCTTTTACCGGCTGGGATGGGACTTGATTCCTTTTTTATTCCTTCTTTAGAGCTGGAGTAGATGTGGAGGCTTGATTTATAGGATCTGAAAGTTGAGTTAAAGCTTTCACAAATACTTTTGGATTCGAGTTTCTTTTGTAGTCCTTTGTATCGCTTATCTCAACAAATCTCAGTCCATGCTTGTCTGTAGCCCTTTAAAGGTTTGTTCAACTTTTCTTGGAGTTCAAATAGTTCACCTCTAACTTTGTTATATTCTTTTTCTTTCTCTTCAAGCTAGTCCTTGAGTGACACATCTATGTCTTTTAGAGTATCGTACTCCTTTTTAAGCTTGTATAGAGCATCTTCAACTTCATTGTGTTAGGCTGCAAGAGTCTCTTTTCCTTTCTTCAGGACTTGAATATTAACTTTTAACCTGCTATTTTCTTTTAATGACTGTTGATTTATTTCAATTAATCCAGACTTTTCATCTTCACTAATGTATTCTTCATTATCAGACGAGGAAGAAGAACAATAAACTGAATTAACATTAGAACGCTCACCAGCCTCAACAGAGCTATTTTGAGAAGATTTGGACTTACCGATGTCTAAGTAGAATTTTGTGATACTTGGTAAGTTCTTCTCATCTAAGTATGCCATGAAGGCTGTGAAATTATTAGAGGAGTCTTCGTCTTTAGATTTAGTTTTTGTAGTCTCCTCATCAGAGTTATCCCAAGTAACATTCAATCTCTTCTTTGATTTCTGATTTTTCTTTCGACTAGGGCATTCTTGGGAGATATGACCATGGCCATAGCACTTAAAACATTGAATTCTTTATTTTTCAAACCTCCTAGTTTGCTTTCACCATCTTTCCCAGAGTTAGAAGGTTTACCTTTTCTTTTTTCAGACTTGTTGAAGGAATTCTTTTGCAGAGGGTTTGACTTCTTTGCCTACCGCTTTTGAATGAGAGACTTCAATATATTGGTAAGAAAAGTGATTTCCTCATCTTCCGTGATACTAGTACTTAAGGTCTCGTCTTTGTGATTTAGAAAATCCTAGACGAATCCGCTCTTATACCAATTGAAAAAATATGCGAAGCATAGTATCAAATAAACTAAACAAATAAGTGTGAAAAACTAAAAGAACACACGAATTAAAACATGGCACCCAAATCAGGAAAACCACAAACTTCTTTCATTATATAAAATGGCTTACAAAGCAACAACCACAAAGTTACACAATCAAAAACCTCTCAATCCCTTATATTGAGACTTTCCTCGTATCACAACAATAAACCCTAACTAGTGAAAGACCAATCTAAGTGTGTAGTGTTTTTGGCTAAGAAATGATGTAAGAACTTCCTGATGTAATGTAGATAATGTAATTCTTGTTATCTCTGTTCAAAAACCCTAGGAGAAGGCTTATTTAAATAGGGCAACATTGGAAATATTGGAAAGCTGCCAAAAAATCGTTGCTTTCTAAAACAGCGTCAATCTCTTGCTAGGGCGAGAGTGCTAACGAGTTCTCAGTGACCTTGTAATCACCTTAAAGTCCAATTCGTTTTAGCTAGTGAAGTATCCAGCGAAGCCAGTGAATATTCCAGCAAGATGATAACTGCATTGACATGTATTATGGATTATCCAGCAAGTTTGCATAATGAGGCCCAAATAATTTGAATAATATTTTATCTAAACACAGTATATGAAGGTGGCACTACACAATAGCTCCACAATATGTACTACTTCAAATAAAAAAAAAAGTTTATTTCACCAATATCATGTGTGATTTCGGCTTTATACACTTCCTATTGCTTTCATAAATATACACTTGGACCTCCTAGGAATTGTAATACATTCATTCAAACCCTTATGCTAGGTTTTTCAATCAAAAAATAATTTTTAACCAATTTAATGCTATTGAATTAACTTCATACCCTTAGCATTAATAAAAATATATTTATATTATGATATGATGCATTTTTCTAGTTTTATAATTCTAAACAAGAGTATAAAACTGAGTTTTGAGAAATAATAAACTATTAACGAAGAAATCTTTCCAATCTATTTATTCCTTTACGTGAACTTTAGATTGTGGTTGTGTGCACATCCCTTTGTGATGTGATTAATCCACTTGGAATTGAAAGTTGAATTAAGAATCTTATTTGATAGTGTTATTGTTATTTAAATTAAATCTTTAGTTAATTAATTAATTGCTTTCAATTTTTAAACGTGATTACTTTACTCAATTTCTACTTTAATTGAATTTGTTCATCATTAATTATTATTCTTGCTAAAATAAAAAAATATTCTCTGAATTTCACGTAATTAAATAGTTGTTAGTGTATTATTTATTTTCATTTCATTTTTTGAAAACCCTAGAAGTTTAATATTCATTAAACTTTAGAATTTTATTGAACCTGGAAATAATAATTTCTGCTATAACCTAGAAACTAAACGTAGGTTCCCTGTGTATTCGATCTCGATCTCACCGAGTTAAAACTACATCACACACCTTGGCACTTAGGGGTTAATTTAGACACAGTATTCAGATGCAATCAAGTTTTTGGCGCCATTGTCAGGGAGCCAAATTTTAGTTTTTAGGTTACTATTGTTTTTAAGTTAATTTCTTATTTTATGAAAAAAAAATCTATCAAAATCTTTCCCTAGGTCCCAGAGTAACCTTCTGTGGTCTGGACACCTAGGCTACTGGTTTAGACCACAGTACCTTTACAGAAGTAATTTCCCTAGCTTATGAGTGTTTGGACTCGTAAGGAAAACGGTAGATTAAGGTGTCCTGAACCCTTAGATCTTTCCTTTAAACTGGAGAATCCTTTAGTAGAAGTTCAAAGTCCTAGACTTCTTACTCCAACTTTAGAAATGGCTGAAGATCAAGCTGTTACTGCTAGACGTTCCATGAGGGATATCTTACAGCAAGATAGACATACTCTTGAGTCTTGTATAGTTTGGCCAGAAAATCAAAGAGCCTTTAATTTCAAACCTGGCATGATACAATTGTTACCTACTTTTCATGGTATGGATTCTGAAAATACATACGATCATTAAACTCGATTTAGGAACATTTGTGTCACAATTAAGGATCAGGGATGCCCAATAGATTTAGTATTCCTTAAGCTTTTCCCATTTTCTTTGAAAGATAAGGCTGCTAGATGGTTTGAATTCCTACCATCTAATTCCATTCACACATAGGATGAAATGCAAGCCAAATTCTTAAAGAAATTTTTCCCTCCCAACAAAATTGATATTATACAGTATCAAATTTTGAATTTTGCTCCACAACATGGTGAGACCTTTTATCAAAGCTGGGTGAGATTCAAAACTCTCTTGTGTTTTTGTTCACACCATGGATTTGAAGTTTGGTGACTTGTTAGTATCTTTTATGGATCACTAACACCCCAATTAAAACAGTTTGTGGAAACAATGTACAATAGGTAGTTTTATGATAAAACACCTGAAGAAGCTTATGAATATTTTGAAATCTTAGCTGAGAATGCACAAACCTGGGATATTACGGGATCTCAAAACACCCAAACTGCTAGCATCACCCCAACTAAAGGTATGCATCAATTGAGTGAAACTGATGACCTCAAAGCAAAACTAGCAACACTCACAAGAGAAATTGAGACCCTAAAAATTAAAAGGGAGACAGAGGCCATAAAGGAACCTGTTGCAAATGTCTATTGTATAGTGTGTGATAGCCAAACTCATAGAATAGATGATTGTCCTAATATCCCAATTTGTAGAGAGGTTGCGTAAGGTCAGCCATCTATTGAACTCCCAATGCATGTTGTAAACCAGTATTGCCCATCATGTCGTGGACAATATTTAGGGGGAAATCATTATTCTAAGACATATAATCTAGCTGTGAGAAACCATCCTAATTTCAGTTGGAGAAATGAGGGAGCTCAAATACCGTAACCCTATCATGCTCCTCATCCTCTAGTTTCTCAAGTTCCAATCCCTAATTCAACATTGTCTCAGAACGTGGGACCATCACATGCTCCATGTATTCCCCCAAATAAGAGATCCATAGAAGAAACACTTCAACAGTTTATGAATACTCAATCTTTACTTTGGGCCCAAAATAATAAAATTTTGGATGATATCAAGAGTCAATTGACCCTTTTAACTCAAACATCGACTGCACAACCTCAGGGTCAATTTCCCGCTCAACCTCGTCCAAATCCAATGGCTTAAGCTAAATAAGTTGAAGGACTTCTAATGTGCCTGAGAATGAGGAATAGGTACAAAACACATATGGTGTGCAAAGTGAGCATGATGAGTATGAGCATAAAGATCATGATGAGTATGAGTATGAGTATGATAATTATAACACATAAGCCAAGCACACACCCAAAAAGACACCTTGCAAGTAATACGAGACACCCCCTAACCTAGTTTCTACAATACTTCGAACAACAACTAATATTAAGATCAAAATGTAAAAACAAAAGGAAAAATGATGGATATTACCTGAGGAGTTGTAGTATGTAACTAACAAGAACATGCTACAAAACCAAAGAGAAAAAAAAAATGAAAAGCAAAAGAGCAAATATGGAAAAAAATTTTTAATTACAGAAAAAAAGCTGAGTACATCATTCAAATGCCATCAATAAAGTTCAACATAAACCAAAATAAGATCATCATAGAAATCAGTTTTAGGTCATACATACAGAACATCTTTAAAACTCAGACCTAAATTGACAAAGCTAGCCTTAAGATAATAAAAAGCAAGGCAGAACATGAAGTCAGTGCTGATGGATCCTAATCCTCCATTGGCAAGGGTAGAGAGTCATGAATATGTGGTGGTGGTGGCGGGTGGATAGTAGCAAGGATAGACTCCAAAAAGCCACACTACTCACTTTGCTCAGCCTCTATAGCACTCAGACGTGCCCCGTTTGGATATTAGAACACATAGTAGGGACCATAGGAGGGTGAACCAGAGGCGTAGTAGAAGATGTAGCAGCAGAAGAGTGCTAATACTGGGACTGAGCTAGACTACGTGCACATATGGAGCTAGACAGTATCGCCAATGGTCGGACTATCCTAAAATTAGCGTCAATGGGAACCTGACACTTCTCTAAGATCTTCACAATTAATCCGAGAAATGGTAGATTGTCGGGGCCCCTAGTTTGTTACAGTCTCACTATCAGAGCAGTCATCATTAGGGAGGCTAAGTCAGTAAAAACTCCAGTGGTTATGGCATACATCAATCGGACTCGACCGGGGCTAACGAAGTCATCATTAGAGACGAGTAAGATCTGAGAACAAATGAGCTCATGAAGGATTCTAAATTTACCACTTAATTTATTCTTCAGAAACTATCGTCTAACCCCTCATAAACTTGTCTTCCCCTCAGATAAATGTCGTGCTAACACTGGAAGTAGAGGTTTCTGCTCACTAGGGTATGGGTATCCTAGCTTATGGACCTTTGGTATGTCAAGAGCAACCCTAATGCTGCGCTTATGCACTATAATTCTCTATCCCTGCACCATAGAAGTAATGTACACCTGTCCCAACCCCTCATCTTCCTCTAAAATTGCATTCGCATAAAACTCTCAGATGAGGTTAGGATTAGCAGTGGCTTTAAATGCCATGGCAGTGGACTAGCCCCTGGTAGCCATTATAGTCTTGAAGTCAACTGGTTCGTCACTGAAATGATTCAAATTGATACCCCTCTCACAAAGAACTACCCTTTTACTCCAATACGAATCTAATGCATATTAGGCATTCTTGCCAATGAACCTATGAGGGTCATAGTCTAGCTTGTCTTCGTCTTCCTCATTCTTACTATCATTCTCATTGTCCTCCTCTTCATTCCCCAATTGTTCCTCAACTTCCTCATCTTCAGCCCCTTCTAATTCTTTCTCATAGTTGGGCACATAATCACTATCTTTAGTCGATGAAGTAGGAGAGGGCTACGTTTTATGTTTGCTTGTGGAACGACCCATGATGGTTGCTACAAACAAGTGCTAAGTAAATAGGAAAGGTGGAAGTAGGCTCACAAAGAGAGACGCAAACCAATGCTTGCTAACACCACTTACAATGGAACCACGAATACTTCAAATTTCTCACAAGCAATTCTTCAAACACTTGAAAGGCACAATTTCAACTCCTCACCAATTTAATCAAGCAACAAAGTCCAAAGTGCCAAATTCCATCAAACAACTCCTTAGCTTGAAATGCACCCCAATGCAATTCAAACCACCTCTAAACTCACTTTCCAACTCTCACAAACATTTTATCAAACAGGTGGTGTGCAAGAGGGAAAAGAAAGCTACAAATTGGAATGGGGTTCAAGGAATAACCCAAAACAACTCACTCAACAAGAATAGCCTCACCATTTCAGCTCAAAATCTTCAAAATAGACCACAAATTAGTGTACTTACCTTGTGTTTGTGAGATACTCCCAAACCCTATTGCTCACATCCACACTTCAACAAGAACCACGGTTGAACTAATGCTTCTCTAGACTTTAAAATGTTGGAGAAAAGATGTTAGAATAGAGATAAAAAAATTGGTCTTGGGGAAGTAGTAGAATCAGTCAAGGGAAAGCCTCATCTCAAGTCAGCCGAACTAAGGAGTGTATGCAGAGAATGGAACATGTGAGATATTTAAAAAGGGCTCCCCAGCATGCAGCTCATGTGACTTGATAAAAAGGACATGTGACCAGCCTTGGGCGCCCGAGGGAGTAGCAGGTAGGCGCACATGCCTTAGGCGCACATAGTCCCAGGTGCACGCACCACAGGCACACACGACCACTGCTTCAAGGCTGACATAAGCTTGCTTAGAATTTCCACTCTAATGCTCAGCCTCGAACATTTTTCCTCGAACTAAAATAACCCATCCGAAACACTCTATGACACGAACAACTAGGAAAACAAAAAAATGACAAGAAAATACACACCTACTCCTAAACTAATCTTAGAAAAAGATGAATGAAAGAAATGTAAACTCCTACTCCAATACTATACAACATATTGTGCAAGCTCTCTAATCAAACAGGGGAGGGTTCGATAGGTCCCATGTCTCAATCTCAGCCACAAAGTTTTCTACGTATGGCTTGAGATGATGGCCATTCGCCTTAAAGGTGGTGTCATTGCGGGGATTGTACACCTCGCATACACCATATTCTGAAATTGTGGTAATGACAAAAGGACCCGACCACCTAGACCTAAGCTTCCCGAGAAAGAAATGCAACCTTGAGTTATACAAAAGCACTTTCTGGGCAACGTGGAAGGATTTTCTAAGAATGTGCCTATCATGTAAATCCTCCATTTTTTCCTTGGCAATCTTTGTATTTTCGAAAGCATCATTTCTTAATTCTTCAAGTTCATTCAATTGAACCTTCCGAAGAATACCGACTTCATCCAAACTCTCATTAAATTGCTGAATTGTCCAATAGGCTCTATGTTCCATTTCAACGGGTAGGTGGAAAGCCTTACCAAATACAAAGTGATAGGGAGACATGCCTAAAATGGTTATATAAGCCGTCCAGTATGCCCACAATGCATCAACTAGTCTCCACAACCTATCTTTATGAGTGGGATTGACGGTCTTTTCAAGAATACCCTTTATCTCCCTATTTGCCAATTCAACTTGGCCACTATTTTGTGGGTGATAAGAAGTTCCCACTTTATGCATCATACCATATTTGCACATTAGGATACCAACAGGCAGATTGCAAAAATGTTTACCCTCATCACTAATGATCGCCCGTGGCATCCCAAAACGAGAGAAAATGTGTTCTTTTAGGAACTTGACCACTACTTAGTGGTCATTGGTGCGAGTTGTAATGGCCTCTACCCATTTGGACATATAGTCTATGGCCACCAAGATACACTTAAAACCAAACGACTTAGGGAATGGGCCAATAAAATCTATCCCCCAACAATCAAAGTTTCTAAAATGATCATAGGGTTTTGGGGCATCTCATTGCACTTAGATAGGGCTCCTAAACGTTGGCAACAGTCACATCTCAAGCAATAGTTATGCACATCTTTAAACATAGAAGGCCAATAAAATCCACTTTGAAGAATCTTAGTAGTGGTTTTCTTTGAAGAGAAGTGGCCTCCACAAGCTAAAACATGACAAAACTCTATAGCACTATGAATCTCATGGTCAGGAATGCATCTCCTCACAATTTGATCTGGACAATACTTGTAGAGGTAAAGCTTATCCCAAAAGAAATTGTGCGCATTGCATAAGAACTTACCTCTATCAACTTTTGTCCAATGGGAAAACATTTGGCCAGTCACTAAGAAATTGCAATGTCTGCATACCAAGGAGAATGGACTGAAGGATTGGTGCTAATATGCATGATATGCTCATCGGGGAAATGCTCATTAATTGGTAGGTCATTAGAGTTGGACACATGATGAGGTAATCTAGACAAATGGTTAGTTACCACATTTTCTACTCCTTTCTTATCCTTGATTTCAAATCAAACTCTTGGAGGAGTAACATCCATCTAATTAGACGGGGTTTGGCCTCTGACTTGGAAAGAAGATATTTCAAGGCCGCATGGTTCGTAAATACCGTAACATAAGAACCTACCTAATATGACCTAAACTTGTCTAGGGCAAAAACTACCACTAGAAGCTCCTTTTCGATGGTGGTATAGTTAATTTGAGCCTCATTTAGAGTCTTAATAGGGTAGTAAATAGCATAAGGTCTCCTTTCTTTCCATTGCCCTAAGACTGCACCCACCACAAAATCACTAGCGTCACATATGAGCTCGAATGGTAGGGACCAATTCGGGCTTTGGATATTAGGAACGGTGGTGAGCAATTTTTTAAGCCGATCAAATGCCTCTTGGCATGATGTTGTCCATTCAAAAGGGACATCACTAGACAACAATGAGCATAGGGGTCGGGCAATAAAACTAAAGGACTGAATGAATCGCCGGTAAAACCCGGTATGTCCAAGGAATGATCTCACGTCCTTCACACATCAAGGGGTAGGTAAGTTTTCGATTAATTTCACTTTTGCTTTGCCTACCTCAATCCCACGACATGACACTATATGCCCCAAAACAATCCTCTGTTATGCTATAAAATGGCACTTTTCCTAGTTTAACATCAAGTTACTCTCCTCACATTGCACTAACACCTTCTCAAGGTTGGTCAAGCACTCATCAAATGTATCTCCATAGACAGAGAATTCATCTATGAAAACCTCCAAGAACCGCTCAACCATGTCACTAAAAATGCTCATCACGCACCTTTGAAAGGTCGCAGGTGCATTGTATAACCCAAATGGCATGCGTCTATACGCAAAAGTGCCAAAAGGGCATGTAAAAATAGTTTTCTCTTGGTCCTCAAGTGCTATCTCAACTTGATTATACCCCAAGTACCCATCAAGAAAGCAATAGAAAGACTTCCCCGCTACTCTCTCAAGCACTTGATCTAGAAATAGAAGGGGAAAATGGTCTTTCTGGGTCACTGCGTTCAAGCGCCTATAGTCAATACACATTCGCCACCCAATTTGGGTGCGTTGAGGCACTAACTCTTCTTTCTCATTCTCAACCATAATGAAACTGGATTTTTTAGGAACCACTTGAGTGGGACTCGCCCACTTCGAATCAGAGATGGGGTAAATGATACCCACATCGAGCAGTTTAAGTACTTCCCCTTTCACAACTTCTTTCATATTGGGGTTTAGTTTTCATTGCATTTGCCTCACAGGTTTGGCATCATCTTCAAGGTATATATGATTGGAACATACTAAAGGGCTAATACCTCAAAGATCCACCACAGTCCAACCTAGTACTCGACGGTGGGCACTCAAGACTATCAACAATCTCTCTTCTTGAGTTTTCTCTAAACTTGCAGACACAACTACTGGAAATGTCTCTCCCTCCCCTAGGAATGCATACTTAAGTTCACTCGGTACAGGTTTCCTAGAAGGACATGGAGGACATTCAACTGATGGCTTAGGTTTTATCAAAGATGGCTCCAAAGGTTCAAACACTGGCACCCAACCACTAATTGCCATAACTTCCTCCCTAGCACTTATCAATTCCTCACTATCCGCAAAATTTTCTCCATCCAAAGCCTCACACCTTTCATTTCTCACTATGGCTCATTCTAAAGGATCCTCACAGTAAGTCTTCTCAAAATACTCCTCACTTAAAGCATGAATCACATTCACCTCCCTAATATCCTCAAATTCTCCCATCTATTTCCCCACCCTAAGGATGTTCATCTCAACAGTCATATTCCCAAACGATAACTTCATAACCCCGCTTCTACAATTAATCACTACATTGGATGTAGCAAGGAATGGTCTACCTAAAATGACAGGAATAGAATGGGAGGGATTTTGAACAGGTTGGTTGTCCAACACTATAAAGTCAACTGGGAAGTAAATTTTGTCTACTTGGACCAACACATCTTCCACTATCCCCCGTGGCATTTTGACTTAGCGATCAGCCAATTGCAAGGTTATTCTAATGGGTTTCAGCTCACCTAAGCCTAATTGTTGATAGACAGTGAAAGGCAATAGGTTAACACTAGCACCTAGGTCAAGTAGAGCTTTGTCAATGATGTGATCCCCAATTATGCACGAAATTGTTGGACACCAAGGATCTTTATACTTAGGAGGTGTGTCACACTGGATGATGGCACTAACTTGTTCAGTCAATAAGGCTTTTTCCTTGACATTTTGCTTCCTCTTAACAGTGCAGATATCTCTAAGGAACTTAGCATAGGATGGATTTTGCTTAATAGCCTCAAGTAATAGAATGTTGATTATTACTTATTTAAAGACCTCATAAATTTCAGAATTCAACATCTCATTCTTACCTTTTGCTAGCCTTAGAGGAAATGGTGGCCTAGGTGTGTACCCAGCTATTTACTCCTCATGCCAACCCCGACGTTCCCACAATGATTTCTCTTTCTTTCTCTTTTACCTCTTTTTCACCTTTCTTTTTCTCAAATGTTGGCCTCTCACTCTCTTTGGTTTCTCCCTCTTTCTCTTCTTCATTTTCTACTTCACTTAACTCTTCAACCTCCCTATTACCTCTCATTCCTATGTTAACCTTTGGTGCATTAGCTTTAGGATCATCAGGTTTATGAATAACCTTCCCACTTCTCAAAGTTGTAATAGGTTGCACCTGTTCATGTAAGGTAGTACCCAAAGTAGATGACTAAGCAAGGTTTACCTGACCTTTCGGGTTTGGAAAAGTTTGTGAAGGGAGTTTGCCACTTTGGGTGGTACTCATAGCTTGTGTCAACTTGGAAACTTGCCCTCTAATGTCATCTAAGGCTTGAGTCACGTTATTGTTGATGTTCAATTGCTGTTGCATGAATTAATTAAGAGTGTCCTCGAGAGGCCTCTTCTATACAGGTTGGACTGCAATAGGATTAGGCTGTTGATATTGGGGAGGTGATAAGGGAGGAGGTTGAAATGATTGACCTTGATTGTTATTCCTCCACCCAAAACCAGAAAGGTTCCTCCACCCCGGGGGATAAGCATTAGAAGGTTGGTTTCCCCCTTGGTACGTGAAATTCCCACCTTATGGGTTGAAGGTGTTTCCTTGACCCCTATTCTGGAATGGCCAATTTTGAGAATTATTAATGTAGGCCTGACCATAAGCAATCTCTCTAAGTAAAAGGAGCTCAGGGCACAAATTGGCATCATGCCCTACTTGGTCACATGCAGCACATATCACCTTTGCTTCAACCAATTTCTCCTTATTCTTAAGCTCAAGAGAGTCTAACTTATGTTGCAACATAGCTAGCCTAGCCTGCAAATCATCACTCTTACTTAACTCCAAATGACCACTAGGTATGGAGTTCCTATGCTTAGAAGAATAAGGAGGTCCAATTTCCCAATCATTCGAGTCTTCGGCTACCATATCAAAAAAATCCATGGCCTTCTCCGCAGTCTTATCAAATAAAGTACCATTGCACATGGTAGACACTAGTTGCTTAAGACTAGAAGTCAAAGACTCATTGAATATGCTCACTAATGTCCATGGCTCAAAACCATGGTGGGGACAAGCCATTAAAAGGCCCTTGAACCCTTCCTAGGCTTGACAGATATTTTCACTGGGTTTGCAAGAAAATGTGGTAATCTGTCGCCTACAGTACTGAGTTTTCTGGGTAGGGAAATATTTCTTTAGAAACTCAGTTTACATTTCATGCCACGTTCCAATAGAATGTGGGCAAAGGAAATTAAGCTAGAACTTGGCTTTGTCCTTAAGAGAAAATGGGAAGCGTTGAAGGCGCACTATATCCTCATTGGCATTATGGTCAACACAAATGTTGCTCACTTTCTCAAACTCCCTAAGGTGGTTGTAGGGATTTTCAGAGTCAATACCATGGAAGGTAGGAAAATGTTGGATGATTCCTAGTCTAAGCGTGAAGTTTCCCCTATTCAAAGGCAAGATTATGCATGATGGTGTAGTTTGCCTAATAGGGTTAAGGTGATCTCTCAATGGAATAAAACCCAGAACCTTTTGGGGATCATCATCCCCATGCATACTGCCTTCCCCTCTTAAATTAGCCATTGAGTGGAAAATCAGGTGGTAAGTGAGATAATGGAAAGTGATTCAAGATAATAGGAAGGGTCTTCTAGTTCAGAGTCAACTACAATTACCTTACCCGATCTTAGTTGCATACACTTCTAAAAGTTTAGAGTCTTTTAGAGTATTTTTTTTATTTATATTTTTATTTTTTTTAAGACAAAGTTTTTTAACTATCCTAGTAACAATAAAGAAAATAAAAACAAAAATGAAAATGAAAATAAAAAGGCAAAAAGAAGTATAGAATGATGTCACCTGAAAGTCCAAATGCAACTGCGTCGGCAAGTACTTTCAGCAATAAGTTCTCCGAGTTTGTCACACACTCACTGTTGCTCCCTGGCAACGACACCAAAAAACTTGACCACTCTCATGATTGGAAGAGGCTCACTCTCAGGTGCAAGAGGTCGGTTGAAGTTTAGTTTAGGTGAGTCCTAGGTCATCTCCACAGGGAGCAAGAGTGTGACTAGGGGTGGAAAACTTATATTTGAAGGTGCTTGAAAAAATTGTGAAAAAGAAAAAAAAAAAGAAGAAAATATTTTTTGGGGTTTTCAAACTTAGAATTGTGAAAATAATTTTTTAGTGTAGACAAAGTGAAAACCTAAATAATAAAGAAATCAACCTGTTTTAAACTTAAACGAACTACTATGAAAAGAAACACTTGGTTTCAACCCTATTTCTGTAATGTTATCAAAGGGATGAATTCGATTATGTGGTTAACTCAACCTAATATCTACACCTGTAGTATTAGGCTGGAAGATTTAACGTTAGAAAACTCTTTTTTTTTTTTTTTTGGTAAATAAACCGCTACTCTAGGGTTTTGAAATCAGCTTGGAGATCACTAGGACATGGAATTGACCTTTGGTTCGTAAGATCATAACCAAAGTTCAACTTTATCCCAAGTGATTCGGTTTTGAAAGTTAACCTAGAACTACGATTCTTACGTTTTTAATCAAAAGATGACATACTATGTTAAGTTCATAATATCTGAATTCTTCTCCTTTGATTTCATTACATTCCTAGGTTAAAACCAAGAAAAGATCTAGCCTAGCATTATAAAAGTGTAACTAAGGCTATGCGAAAAAGAAAAGATCTTCATTGCGTAAGAAAAAGTTAAATCGAAGTGCTTCCAAATATTCTAAAGCAAGTTCGAATCTTGAACCAATAACAAAAGAATAAAGATTAAGTATCACAGAGCGAAAACGAAAGATAAAAAGTAAGAAAACAATGAACTTTTAATTAACTGTAATAAAAAGTAATGCTTACAAAGTAAACCCTAGGGCGAAGATAATGTAAACTCTTCGGACAATCCAAAATGAGATGAAAACGGCTAACATAGGGTTCAAAACCCTAATACATCAAAATTTAGCCTATTTATAAGCATATACAACTTAGGGGTATAATTGTAATTTTATAATTCAAAATCAATGTTAAAAGTCTGCTAGAGGAATGTCAGGGGCGCCCAAGCTTCACTAAGCATGCACCCAAGCCATGGCACATAGACAGTTGCTGGAAATTTACTTTCAGTGGGTGCCCAAGGTCCAACATAGGTGGGCACCCAAGGTCTCGTGCATCCAAGGGTTGCTCAGTCGTGCACCCAAGGTGCTTCTCTACTAGGTGTTTGATTAATGTCCTGAGAGAGTCCAGCCCAAAACAACCCTCGTCGGGCGCCCAAGCTGTAACACAATCAGGCGCCCGAGCCTTGTGCGCCCAAGGTAACTTACTCTGGCCTGGATTACAACTTTCAGCTCCTAACTTGGCTTCTTTGACCTTTGTTCTTCCATTTTCCTACAAAATACACAAAGACCATAGAAGTAATCAAAAAAAGATAAAAATGCATTTTACTTGATAAAATGTTCATAAGAAGAGTGTGAAATGAAGCTAAAAATGGAAATGATTGCATGCAATCAAAGAACTAGAGTCAATTCAAGAGGAAAAGAAGCTCGGAGTCCAAAGGATGGGATTAAGTAAAAACCAGAGTCAAAGCAAAAGTAAAGTAGAAGCATAAACATCATCAAAGGCTCAAGAACCTCAAAAGAAAGAAACCAAGCAATGATCAATCTCTAACTCCCATCAAATGAAGAATCAGACGACCTTGGGATTATTATAACCCCAGAAAAATAATTTGAACCGAAATATCCTTCATTTCTACAACCCTCACCGAAGCTTACATTACGATCCAAATAAAGACCTCTTGGATTGAAGCTAATAGCTTTGTTCGAATACAACCATTGAAGGCACTCAAAGCACTCCCCAAGATAGAAGGATGAAGTCTTAAGACAAAGGATGCATACTCAAGTAGAAGACCTTATAGATGATTCTCGATATATTTCACTCGAGTAGAAATAGGATTTTGAGCTTGTACATTCCTCCATTTTTCTTTATATCCTAAAACTAAGCCTACATTATAACCAAAATTAAAGTCATCTTCAATTGGTAATGGTTATTTAGTCAGAGAGCTCTCATAAGCTAGGGGTAACCCTTTCTTTTCAAAGCCATCCTTGCAACCGTGATCAGTTTAGATTGACCAAAACCTTGATTAACCAAGGATATGCTCCTTAATTCAAACCAATGACTTTCAAACTAGATATAAGACCCCTACCAATTGATAATGGTCTATTAATCCAAAAGCTCTTAAAGCGAGGAAACCCTTAAGGGAATAAAAAACACACTTAGTGACTAAGTCTCTTGGTAAAACTGCAAACATGGTTAACACCTCATTGGAAACTTCGAAAGTAAGGTCATTCACAAAAATAACATTTTTCAAAAATGTGCAAAAGTATTCATTCTAACATGCTAACGAGTGACACAGATTGTAAACAATCAATTAGTTATTTTCAAATCAAATAGCCATTTTGACAAGTACAGACTGGATTCTTCCATTCAAATTCATTCATCATGCATAATCTAGTTTTGGAAAACAATACATATTATTAATTGCACATGACATTGTTCACAAATAAAACCACAGATGGTTACATTCCCCAATTTTCAAAACTCAAGCATTTTTTACAATCAAACACCTTAGAATCATGCGCATGATTATGCACCTTTCATAAGCACCTAATAATGATTTTGACATCATCTCAAATGACAATGCACAAAATAAACCATAAAGCACGCCAACTCAAGAAGCTATCCCATTCTCAAATGTCTGATGTGAAGCATAGGACCACCAACAACTAATGAGCGAGGCTTCCAACACAAAGTCAACTACAAAGTATGAACTTAAATGTCAACGAAGGAGTAAATATCACACAACACCTCAAGTGTGAAGCTCCCATCCAGAAGGTAAATCTAGAATCATAAGATAAAGCTAGCCTCAGGAGCAAGGCCCCTTACCCAACTAGAATAGTTAGCCAGAAGTTCATCCCTGGATTAGGTGTAAGGCACCCAATCCTTCTTGAGAATTGTAAGATACAACGAAGCTCCTTACTATTCCAGAGTAGGCAGAGCGAAGCTTAAGAATGAAGCTCTTTACCAGACTAGTTTGAGTAAGACTCATCCTAGGACTAAGTACAAAGCACTAAATCCTCTCCTGCACGAGAATGCAATATAATAGCGAGACTCCTTGGTTGGAGCAAGACTTTTTCCCCTGAGATCATGTGCTAAGCATTGATTCGACCTCAGAAGCAAAACTCCTAATCAAAACCAAATAGAACGAAGCTTAGAAGCAAAGCTCCTTACCAAACCAGATAAAGCGAAGCTCGAGAATGAAGCTCCTTACTAGACCAGTTAGAGCAAAGTTTTCCAAAAAAAAAAAAATGAAACTCCCCTTTGAATTAAATGCGAGGCATTAAATCCTACCCGCATGAAAGTGCACCTAAAAGTGAGACTCCTTGATTGGGGCAAAACTCTTCCCTCGAGATCATGTGTGAGGCACTGATTTGGATAGAGCAAAGCTCATTTCCATTCCAGACCATATAGTGAAGCAAGGGAGTGAAGCTCCTTTCTATTCTAGACTATAAAATAAAGCTTGGGAGTGCAGCTCCTTTCCTATTAGAACGATGCTCGAGAGCGAAGCTCCTTTCCTTTTTAGACTATAAAGTGATGTCAAGAGCGAAGCTCCTTTTTTTCTACACCATAGAGCCTCATTTTCTTTTCAGACCATAGAGGGGAGCTCCTTTCTTTTCCACAACATAAAGTAAGGCACGAGAGTAAAGTTCTTTTCCTTTACAAAACATAGAGCGAAGTTCAAGAACAAAGCTCCTTACCTTTCCGAACCATAGTGCGAAACTCCTTACCAGACAAATCTCAGAGTTCTTACTCCCTTTTGAAGTCTTATTCTCACCATCACAAGACTCACCATCACGAGACTCACTGTCAAACCTTAGAGTTTTTACTCCCCTTCTAATGTATTGTTCTCACTATCATAAGACTCAAAGTTAAACCTTGGAGTTAGTACTCTCTTTCTAAAATCTTATGTTTACCATAGGATTTAAAGTCAACCTTAGAGTTTATACTCCCCTTCTAATGTCTTGTTCTCACCATCAGAAGACTCAGAGTCAAACCTTAGAGCTAGTATTCCCTTTCTAAAATCTTGTGTTTAGCATGGGATTCAGAGTCAACCTTGGAGTTTATACTCTCGTTTTGATGTCTTGTTCACACCATCACAAGACTCAGAGTTAACTTCAGAGTTTATACACCCCTTCTGAAATCTTGTAACCACCATAGGATTCAGAGTCAACCTTGGAGTTTATACTCCCCTTCTAGAATCTTATGTCTACCATAAGATTTAGAGGCAAATCTCAAAGTTAACACTCCCTTCTGAACTCTTATGTCTACCACAAGACTCATAATTAGCCTAAGAGTTCGTACTCCCTTTCCAAAATCTTGTGTCAACTATAGACTTAGAAACTAGTTTGGGAGCGAGTCTCCCTTCTCAAAATCAAATGCGAGGCATAGGATTAGATATTAATCTATGAGCTAGGATGATCTTCTCACAATCCAATGCAAAGCATAGGATTAGATGCCAATTCAGGAACAAGGATCCTCACCTTAGCAAACCAAACAGAATGAGGCTCCTCATCTAATCAAACCCAATAAAGCAAAGCTCCTTGCCTTACCCAACTCGATGAAGCAAGGCTTGGAGCTAGACTTCTCACCTTACTAAGTAAGATAGAGCGAGGCTTAATCCATTGATAGATAGAAGACTAATCACCCATCTTAGAGTAAGGCTCCCGTCCTCCAAGACTAGTGTAAAGCATAAACCCATGAGTAAGACTTATTTCTTCAAGACCAAATGCAAAGTAGATAATCATTTACTAATGTAGTTTTTAAGATTGCTTTGCAAAGTTAGATGCAGAATACAATTGGTTTACCAGCCCTTATTTTTTATAACTCAAATGCGAGGCATAAAAGCATCCCCAAATTCAAGAAGATGACTGCTACAGTAGTTCAAGTACAAGGCATCAACCCAAGCTGCAAGGTTGTTTCTTTCTTTGATTCAACATAAAAAGGGCCAAAATAGGTTGTCTCTTTTTCATTTTCTACCTTAGACAAGCTAATGTAAAAAAAAAAGGGTAGCTGTTGACACCCCAAATTTGCCCCCTCATTTAATATTTATAGTATTTAATCCTTTCAGTTGAATGGTGCTTTACTAAGTAACTTTTCTTAATCGTAGGGTATGTCTAAGTGCCAGAATTTGACGAAAAGAAAACATTCAGCAAAATATCAGTTGTATCCCTAAAGCTATAGAGAAGCCAAACTAAAGACTAAGATCAAGGCAAAAGGCCATCAGGCTACACAAACATGTTCAATATGTCAAACATATAACTCTAGCGTCAATAGAAGAACCAAAGTTTGGAGTCAAAGGTCAATTCAGTCTAGAAGTCAAGAATAGCCTTTACCATCGCACCCGAAGACCGGTATCGATCAAAGTGTCTACATCAAGCCAGAAACACACAAGAAGATACACAATATCCCAAGACATGCCAAAGGACATAAAGGTGGGTTCAGAACAACCAAAAGGCCACTCCAGAGGCCCTCCAGGTCCCACCAACTTAAAATGGCTCCTACCAACGAAAAAGAAGCTACTAATACACCAAACACAATTTAAGACCTTAGACAAAATCCCAAGGCCTTCAAATTACATATAAATGTCAAGGTTTCATCCCCCAATGTAATGGCATAGCTAGGTCTGGCCAAGTCAAACCTTAGGAGGTCCCTGCTCAATTTCAATTGTAAAATTTGTTAATTTTTTTATAAATTTATAAAAGCATCTGGAGTCCCACCGATGGAATTTTTGGACTCCTTATACCCTACAATGGTAGGATAGCATGGTGGTGCCTCCAATAGTTAGGATAAAAGATTGGCTAACCCTGCTTTTGTTTCAACCTATTTTGGGGTAGTAATTTTAAAACAGACCTAACATGGTCCAGGAGAATCCAAATTCAACCAAATTTTGACTTAATTGGTTTAATTCTCTCCAAAAAAATGCCTAGGAGTTCCCAAAAGCTTTTAGAAAACTGTGCAAAGGTCTTAGAATGGTCTAAACTTGTCAGGACAGAACCTGAACTTTGTCACCCTAGCTTAGGCCAAAAATGGCCCCCATTTTTGGCTTAACCGCCATTTTACTTCCCGTTAAGGCTTACGGCGAGTTGTTTTGCCTATCTCGACTGGAAGGAAGTATAGCTTGACTTATTTTGTGGTTCTAATCACCCGTAATATCGTGCAGACATATTTGCCAATTCTATTGGGCATAATTGACTACCAGACAATCCTAGTAAAGAATCCTACCCGTTTTCTTGGGCAAATCTGTTTGTTCGATGAAATAGGCAATTCTTTTTGCCCGATGCTTGTTTAAGCAGGTCATTCTTTTCGCCCGTTTAAGTAGGCAGCAGTTCTTTTCAGCCAAAAAGCCTATAAATAGGCCACCCTCCTTTCATTTTTCATTCATTCCACACTTAGTGCTCCAAGGGCTTTAGAACTTCTCTATTTAGAAAAAGCCTGTGTTAGTATAATTTTCTCTCTCTAGAAAATTTTTATTTTATTTTTCAATTCAATGTATTTGTATAATTAGAGTAGAATTTTTTCAATTGTGTAAATAAAATTCTTTGTCAATAAAAGGTATCTAGATCATAAAGTTTGGGCTAGCCCCAACACTTGACATTGATCAGATTTACCCAAGACAAATTTTGTAAAATTTCGGACATCATACATATGTTATACCCACATCATACATAGTTGTAAATCACACCCACACTAGGTACTGTCCCAGAGCTACGTAGATCTAATCTCTTTAGAGGGTACATAGGTCGCTCAAGCAGATAGTTTGAGTCCAGTCACCCCGATCTTTATAAACCATTATCGCAAGGTGCTAACTTAAAGCTAGACTCTTATATTCATATAGCATAAACACTCAAACAAATAGTTTGATCATAGGTTGTGAGCTGCGGTGACCTGATCCCTTAACAAGGTATGTAGGCAGCTCGACCAGAAAGTTTGAGTACAGTTTCCACAGTCCTCATAGACCATCATATGAGCGAAGCACCAACTTAGACTTAGTGCGAAGCTCTTGCATCTGAATTCCAGTTCACATCGTATCAACGCATAGTTTAGACCACCTTAGGTCTGAGCTATGATTGAACTAATCCCTTCACAGTGTATGTTGACAACTCGAGCACATAACTTGAGTTTGGTCACATCGGCCTTCATAGATCATATTCATTCTCAACACACACACACATACTCATGCATAAAGACTACATAAGTCCACATGCCTAATTCCATATAACATATAGAAACCCCTAGGATCAATATCTGCCACATAAGCAAACAACACACTTCATTTGCACACACAAGCTAGGCTCAGTTACTTTACATTTCATACATCATTTGCATTAAGGGTTGTATGCAATGATGATTATAAACTACAGTATTATATTGTGAGATTCAATATTGTAGAGAATGGAAAGAAACTCTGGATATCCCTAGGTATTCAAGCGTAATAGTTTCCATGCGTAGCTGAACCCCAAATCCCACTATCTCTAATTCTACAGACTAGTCGAGAGTCAATAAAAATGAGCCATTTATCACTATTTTAAAAAATATAAACCAAAACGTTTTAAACCAGAAGTAAAACTCAAATTTTCTTGACACTTCCATTTTGAAAGTGTCAAGTAGAAAGTCCTAGTCTCTGTAATCAAGGCCCTATTTCAAAACAAAAACATAATTTTTCACATTTGGGTGATCTCAGATGCACCACGTTGTAATAAAGACTCACGACCCACACTCGTCAGCCCCGACGTGCAAATCCGGTCAGGACACTCGTATCTATACAATTATCTCTTCGTTGACCTTCACCCACCGCGGTCATTTCCATTAAATGCTTTGTCCCTTTTGAATTCATCTGAGCTGTTAAACTCGTTTGAGTTGGACAGTAAGTATTGACTTGAACGGCTGGATAATCTGGACCGCCCACGTAGTTCATTTTCAAGGCAATCTAATGGCCCACACTTCCTAGTATTGTTTCTTTCTCAGTGAGTTCCTTAGCCCTATTCTCAGACTTGAAATTGTGTTCTTTTTCCCTTTTTGTTATCTCTCTACTTCTTCTCTTTTTCGTTCTCTTCACCCAAATACTGTATTTTGTAATCATTTAATGGCACTGTAACAACTCCGTTCTCCTTCAGAACCAGCTTTGACGTCAAGGTTGGGATGTTCATTGAGTAGCTTCTTCAATGGCTCCAACATTGCATCTTTGGGAGGTTGGCCCACCCATTGCACCAATGTTTCCTAGAATGTTCTTTCCCACTATGTCGATCATAGATCTACAAAATATATGCTTATTCTGGTATCAAATGACCATAAGCATCCATGATATATTAGATCATGGAAGGTATGATCTCTCCCCCCAGCTTTGCCTTTAATTATGAAACGTGAAATACTGGATGAATATTTGCCTGGGAGGTAGATCCAACTTATATGCTATAGAATTGATCATTTTAATAATCTAATAAGGGTCATAATAACACGGGCCACCTTTAAATCTCTTCTCTTTTTCAAAGATAATTGATGTTAAGACTGAAGTTTCAAGTAAACCTAATCTTCCATTTGAAACACCCTTTCTGTTTTATTTTTGTCATTCCATTGCTTCATTCTGTTTTGAGCCACATGTAAGTGTTCCTTGAGTAGATGAGAAACTCTAGAGTGGTCAAGGAGCATACCATTAATAGACCCAACTTTAGTAGATCTTAGGATATAGTCTTTTGAGGGTAGGTGGGGGAAAGCCATATAAGCCTCATATGGAGAAATTTTAATACTCGAGTGATAACTTACCATTGAGCCATAAATAACCAATTGGACTAAAATTTAAGAGTATATGAGGTAAAGCAATGCAAATAAGTTTTCAAGCACCTTTTTGTGACTCTGTTTGCCAATCTACCTATAGGTGATAACTGGAATTGAATTTAAACTAAGTACCTACAATAGAAAATAAATCATTCCAAAAGTTGCAAGTAAAAGATGTATTGCGATCTGAAACTGTTATAAGTGGTAAACCATGCAACTCGAAAATGTTAGTTATGAAAACTTAAGCTAGATGAGCAGTTGTATAGGGATGAGAAAGAGGAATGAAATGATCCTATTTCGATAGTCTATCAACAACTACCCAAATAGTTGTGAAACCTTGGGATTTAGGTAGTCCATCAATAAGGCCCATAGCAAAGTTAGAATAATTACAGGTAAGAATAGGTAAGGGTTGTAGCAAACATGGGGCAGTAACATTTTCATACTTGCATCTTTGACATGTTTCATACTCTTTCACCCACTTCTTAATATCTGCTTTCATTTTAGGCTAGTAGAACTCCTTAAGAGCCTTTTACATTGTGTTCCAGATTCTCCTATGCCCTGATACTAGATCATCATGTAAATACTGCAACACTTGTTTTTTTAGGTCATCTGCATTTGGAACATCAATTCTCTCTTTATAAAATAATGTCTCATTCTTGAATGAAAATTTCTATATACTTATGAGCTCCTGCTACACCTTCTGAATAATTACTTGAACTTGATGATATGTAGCATAAGCCTTCTTGGTGTCCTAAAAAATAGTATGGTAAGGTCTGCTCACTGTAATGACCATACATACTGTATGTTCTGGCCGATTTTCTTCTATTTCATGCACTCTAAAAAGTGCATCAGCTACATTATTATCCACACAATGCTTGTATTCAATTCTAAAGGTGTACCCCAATAACTTAGAAATCCAATTTGTTGAGTGGGAGTCCTTATCTTCTGCTCCAATAAGAATTTCAATCTATGGTGATTAGTTTTTACAATAAATACCTAACCAAGTAATTACCAAAAAAAAAAAAATACCTAACCAAGTAAATAGGGCCTTCACTTTTTGACTGTTTGGACTAATACCAATAACTCTTTCTCATAAGTGGACATATGTAAGGCTTTATCCTTTAAAGCCTGACTAAAAATGGTAATGGGCCTTTTCTCTTACATAGGCACTACTTCTATTCCCAAGTTAGAAGCATCACATTCAAGTACAAAAATTTTAGAAAAGTTTTGGCAAAGCAAGTGCTTGTGATCTTCCCACGGTGAGAGAGCGGATACACCCTAAGTGCAAGGTGATTAGTTGTACCAATTTAAATTTATAAACAGTGAATTACTGATTGTACCCACAGGGAGAGACATAGTGAACTCACAATTCTTCTTTTCTCATTAGTGGGTGTCACACAAGAAAAATAAAGAAAATTTGAGTTTTAAATGAATGTAGGTATTCAATTAGCACATCAAAAAGGTGTATAAATGTACAATAGTATGTGCTAATCACACCCCCAACCTATATCTTGTTAGTCCCTAGCAAGGCTCACATTAAGCATAAGGGAAAAGAGGCAAAAGTCAAAATAGGATCACAAAAAATAAGGGTAACATGAGAGATTATTAAACTAATAAATAAAACAAATAAAGAAAATCCACTTTTGTAGAAAATCACGATTATACTTAACATGTATAGCAAGCCTTTTAAACCCCTAGGTTCCCTCTAGTGGACAAGTAAAGTCTCATGAGAGTTTGCAGTGATGCTACCCACAAACATCTAAATTGATTTCATGAATGATACAATCCAATCGAGTAAGTCATGATTCAATGTCAATATCAAACAAGTTATGTCATCCAAAAATTGCATATATCATCCCAATACATATTGAACAAATCCAAATCAACCACTAGAACTTAAGAATGCCAATTCATATTATTCATTCAATTTAATCATCAAGCATATCTAATGATGCAGCCTCGACGTCAAATCTCACTAAGTTGTCTACTCATAAATGAATTCACTCAAGAATGGTTTTCTCTCATGGTTCTCGCAAGAATGTAAAGACAAAAAGTGTAATAAATCCAATCAAGACATGAATGAAAGAATTAAAATATAATGAGTGGCATAGCTTCATGAATGGATACATTAATATATTATTAAATGAAAACACTACTATAACCCATATGAAATAGATCAATGCATCCATGAGTGTCATTTCCCTAAGGTCCATTAGGTCTTTATTAGGTTATAGCTTGGGCTTTGGGAATTGGCTAGACAATAAAGGATAGGGAATTTCAAAGTGCATGTCTAGGCATAACATGAATGTGCAACAAAAATTCAATTCTTTCCAACTCCTCCTTTCATACAACTTGAATGCCAACCATAAAGTTTTATTGAATTGTGATTATTCTAATTTTCTCTTTCTTTTTTTTTCCATGGGACAAAGAACATATGATACTCGAGAAATACTATGTTCTATACTTTCTTCTTCTTCTTCTCCTCCTCCTTCTTTTTTTATTTTTTAATGAATTTCAATCATTTCTAGCACCTTTATTACCAATTTCAATCATCATCCTTACAACACCCATCAACATTAAACAATGATGCACTTAACATCCTATGACATGCAAGGGTTGGCTTAAATATATAAATGGGCCAAGGGATCATATATGTGGCTAGAAATTTAAAGAAATTTTTTTTCAAAGGCTTTAAAGTGGCTCCAAAGGTAATTTAATCAAACGAAAGGACTAAGGCTCCAAAGATTTGACAAAATGGCCTAACATCACTCCCTAGGGTCACAACAACACATAGGATGCATTGATATACTCACACTAGTTAATGTAGTGCCTTGTGTGCACTGAGACCAAAACAAGTAAGTGTGATGAAGCTATTTAAGGATTAATGAGATGAACAAAAGATAAAAACAGGATTAATGAGATGAACAAAAGATAAAAACATAAAGTATGCAACCCTTAGAAACAATGATATGCTCAAAAGTTCACAAAAGATGGTTCAAGTCTCCACCTATGTCATGGTATACTCAAGTAACTAAATCTCATGAGCTAAAGTTGTAACTGATGTTGGTTAAATATTTTATAAAATATGTTTTCTAATTTTCAAAAAAAAAATGCTAAATCTCATGAACAACAATCCTTAACACACACTCTCATCCAATAATCTTAAAGGACATGTTCTTAAGCATTAGGAAGTTATATACTCAACTTGAATCATACACTTTATTTAATATTAAAACCAAATCACTAATTACTCTTATGGAAAATACCAACATGAAACCAATCAAGAGAGTCATATAAGGTTTAACTCATGCTAAATCAAGTCAATAAAGCTCAAATATGCTCAAATTTTGAAAACTTTTGATAATTTTTGTAATAAAAGCACAAATCTTATCATATGAACCTACCTCCTAACCTAAATTGTACATTGTCCTTAATGTAACAACCATGAAGCAAATGTGGGTCAATAGTCTAAAAGTGAGTATAATGAAGAGCATATAACCATAACCACTTAAGGCACAAATCAATCAACTAAACATAAGTAGAAATCAAGCATGCACCCCTTATTTAAACTACTTAAGGCATCACCCTATCCACCCCCTAACCTAAATCCTATAGCACTCCCAACAGTATGCATATATAATTATTAAGTACCAAAATGAAAGTGCAAGATCAAAGAAAAGAGAGATGAAGGGTATTACCTCAAGAGCTTTCTCAATTGAAAGAAAGAAGAACCAAAAAGAAATTATTAGAAATAAAAGAAAAGAAAAATATAAGAAAATAAAATAAGAAAAAGTTAGTTAGTAAAAGAAAACAAAAATAATCAAAGAAGTAAAAATTTAAACCAGCAAGAAATAAGAAAATAAGAAAGATAAAAATCTACCTACGATATCTAAGGAAAATGGGGGATAAAGGGTCATCCAACACCTACCCTATCCCAAGTCTTACCAAATGGCTTTATTGATAAAATGTTCTCTCCAGGCCCATAAAAGACCAAAGATGGGTATACTTCAAATGTTTGTGATACCAGATCCAATGTGGCCAAGTAGGATCCATAACACCCTGGACAAGGCCTACAATAAAGGTCAAATGTGAACATGGGATGCTCTATTAGACACTCAACACCAACAAATTCAATATGAGCTACCTCTTTTGGATACCCTACCTCTTCCGCTACCTAAGTGTGGTCAATCTCAGATAAGTCACTCACTAAACCCCAAATACGACTCTCGAGTAGGGCTAAATTAAGAGAAGAGAAAAGAAGTATGTATCACTCTCACTCACAAGTGAATAAATGAGTGATATGGATGAGACTGATTGCATGCAAAACTCTTTAGGCCAAGTGACATGCCCACTCTCAAAATGAGACTTAAGCTTCTGAAGAACAGCCTAAGTAATGAGGGTAAGATTGGAATCATGCCCAGGGGTGGTGATAAGTGAAAAACATACACTAGTGATAGGTTCCACACATTAAGAACTAATGTCTTCTAGACCATTTGAAGTCACCGACTCTACACTAATACCATCCCTTAATTAGTGGTCTCCAAAGGTATATCATCATCAAACAAAGACTAATCAACCTGGGATATAGGTGATGTAAGGCTACGACCACTGGTGTAAGTGTATGTGGCTCGTATATGGTAACTTTAGGCAATGTGTCCTCGACAATCTCACTATTTCCCTTAAGACCCTCAAAAAGGAGTGATACTCGATGAATGCTCATTGTCACGAAGACAAGTTTCTAGAAAAATCTTAAAATTTGTGTCTAAGTCAACAAGTTTTTTTGTTTTTTTTGTCCAAACCTAGTCACACCCTTGCTCCCTATGGAGATGACCTAGGACTTACCTAGACTAAACTTCAACCGACCTCTTGCACTTGAGAGTGAGCCTCTTCCAATTTTGAGAGTGGTCAGGCTATATAGCATGCAGTGTGTACAACTTCAGCCCAAAACATTGTTGGAAGTTGTTTTCCATGTAGCATTGAGCGTGCCATCTTTTGTAGAACTCTATTCCTTCTCTCCACGACTCCATTCTACTGGGGAGTCTTTGGCACTAAAAACTTGTGCTTAATTCTATTTTCATCACAAAAATCAATATACTTTTGATTCTCAAGCTCTCTTTCATGATCAATTTTGATTCTTATGATGCATCCAATTACACATTACTTCTCTTACTGTAGCCTGAAACATAAAAACTTGAAAGTTTCAAAAGTATCAGATTTTTCACATAAGAAATTAACCCAAGCAAATCTAGTGAAATCATCTACAGCAACAAAGATATACTACCTACCACCAAGACTTTTGGTGCATGTAAGTCCCATTAAATCCAAGTGTGCAAGTTTTAGAGGTTTAATAGTTCTAACAGATTTTATCTTTTTATGTGCACTCAGAACTTGTTTGCCTAATTGACATGGACCAAACCACCATCTTTTTGCTTTTCAAGTTTGGGAATTTCCTGGATAAGCTCAGATTTAGACAACTTGTGTAAATCTTTATAATTCATGTGTCCAAGTCTTTGATGCCACAATTTTGTCTCATCTAAGGTGCCAATATTACAAATAAACCCTTCAGAATTTGCTAACTATTAGGTCTGCGAATACTATACAAGACTAGCTGTCCTTTCTTATTGATAATATTACATTCAGTTTTAGAAAACTAGATAACATGGTCGGCATCACCCAATTGACTTATGCTAATTAGGTTAGCCTTAAGTCCCTCTATATATAAAACATTTTTCAAACATTTGAAAGCAATGGACTTAATATCACTTTTTTCTTTTATCAGTGATGTGCTACCATCACCAAATGTCACCATACCCTCCTGATAGAATTCAAATTTTGGAAACAAAGATTTATTATCACACATTCGGTTTGAACATCCACTATCAGGGTACCACATATTAGAGTTTAAAGCCTTAAAGGCAGTTTGGGAAACAAAGCAATTTAAATCCGATTTTTGAATCTAAATAGCTCTAGTTTTTGGAAAAATTACCTTGACAGGATTTTTCTCACATTTTTATTTTTTATTTGATTTGTTTTTCTTAAAAAATTTATTATTGGATTTATAAAAATTTGAATTTTTAGGATTCTGAAACAGACGTGGATTTTTAAAATTATTTTTAGAGAAATTTAGAAGAGTTTGAAACCTATTTGTCACAAAAAAAACTCCAGGATTTAGGTTTTTAGAAAAAATTTTCACGTAATTCAAAGAAAGTCCACGCGCCAACACGAATGAGGCCTTAAAGAGCGGGCTTATTATTATCTGAGTCAAACTCTCCCCTCAGCCGCCATTACGATGGGAATGCACCCGCCCTAATAAAAAAGAAAGGCCGATCGATGGAAACTTGGAGTTAGTGAGTTTGTGACAATTAGGACGAATAAGATCTTTGATTACACAGTGATAATGACCGCATCTAAATATTGCGTCTAAACTAACCCCCAAGTATAAGGGTGTGCGGTGTAGTTTTACCTAGTGACTCCAGTATCATATCCACAGGAAACTTTGAGATTGAACACTAGGGTTTTCTAAGTTCTTCTACCTGCTAATTTCGTTTTAAAAATAGGAAAAGAAAATTGATCCTGGATTTTGAAAAGTTTTGATTTACTAACTACTAAATAAATAAACTAAATTGCAACAATTAAATTAAACTAAAATGAAAGCAGTAACACTATGCATTCAAGATAATTAAAAATCTTGATTCAACCTACAAATCTAGGTGAATACCTTATGCTTATGTTTGGATGTGATTATTATCTCGGTTTACAGCTCACGTTTAGGAAAAGTAAATCGGAAAAATTTCATCGTGAAAGCTCTAATTTCCAAAGCACGGTTTTAAAATCAGTTTAGGAGAAAATCAGAAATATTTCATCTTGAAAATATTCTTTGGTCCAGATCTCTTTTCCTTGATCTCAAAATATAAAGAAAATTTTAATCATGTAACGTCATCAGGGATTTCAATGAAATATGATCGAGGTCACACATTTTCGAAGGCTTTGAAAATCAAAAGAAAAAGAAAATCAAAAAATATATCTAAATCTATTTCATTTGTTTTCGAAGTATTAAGAAAGTTATAATTTTGTGTAATTATCAGTGATTGCAAGAAAATATGATCAACTGCACAAGTTTTCAAAGGTTTTGAAAACATTAGAAAGTAGATTTAGAGAATAAGAAATCCTAACACGTAACTTTTACATTGCATGCTTGGATTCGATCACATCCAACATTCGAATGAAGACCCACCCATCATTGATGGGTTGAATCAATAATAAAAATCTAGCCTAACATGGATGAAATAATAAAACCACAAATAAAAATAAAGTACAAAAATAAAATCAATTTCATCGAATAAAACAAAGTATGTACTGTTCTTCACAACGAATTAAACTTGAATTCAAGAGCAATCAATCCAAAAATGCTTCAAAAACTAAACTAAAAACTCTCACTAATCTATTTTAATGAAAAACTAACCTAAAAATTACAGAGAAAAGCGTAGGTGAGAAGTTCTTTTTTCAGCCGTCAAAGCTACATATATATAAAGAAGATGAAAAACCCTAAAAATTTAATATATCCACACAAATCAACTTTCTGTGGTCCGAACCATTAGGTTTGGGGGTCTGGGCCACAATGTACTTCCTCTTTAATTTATGTCTTGCTTCTAACAGCTTTTTGTCCTCAACTTCCAATGTGATTTTGACCTCAAAGATGATGGATTCAGGCTTCGGCTAAAACACAAAAGTTATAGCCCTTTGAGTCTTCTTTCCAACCCAAATAGAATCAGGTCAATCTGAATTGTGAGCAAAAAGATATGGTCCAAATATTGACAGGGTGTCAAGTTGAAACTTCAGCTGCACACCACTTCAACCATCTTGAACTTTGGACCATTTTCTTCTCCTCGGTGGCCATGGTAACTGATCTTATTCCTTGGAATGGCTCTTAGGATGTTGAGAAAGTCTTGAAAGTCATTCGACATATCATCATTTTTGTCTTCAAGCTCTTTTTTCCATGCATGCCAAGTGTTCGGTGAAATGCCTTAAAAACAGTAGCTTCTTCAATCTCTTCACCACTGCTTATTTTGATAATTTTTGGCTTCTCTGCATTTTGAAAACAAAATACCATAAATTACAAAACGTAAATAAAACTTTAAAATTAATTGAATAAATGCATGATTTATGTTTTAGATTATGCTTTGTAATTACACTTTTTCAAATGTAATCAGATAACATACAAGTACAAAGAATTGGAGTTTAGCAAAACGTGTACCTTTCACCTTAGGGGGAGGAAATTGTTGAGGTTTGAACTTTGGGCACTCCTCTTTGGTTGTGCAGCTTGTTGAAAGTCTTTGGGATTGCAGCTGATTTTGTAACAATCTTTGGAGCATCTAGAGAAGATGATGATGATGATGCAATTGTGGTTTTCTCTCCAGTGTAGCTTAGGCCAAATTTGTCTCCATGTGGCCTTTGTTTGCTCCAAATTTCTTCAAACGCATTTGAACTGGAATTCATCTTTCCAATTATCTTTTCGTCAAGTTTTTTCTTCTTTTTTAGTTCATTGACACTTGCTTGTAAATCTCCAATGATTTTCTCCTATTCTTAAATTTTTCTATTCTTCTCTTCAAGTTGAACTTTAAATTTTTCTGTACTATAAGACCAAGAAATTTTATCAGATTCAAAAGTGGATAATTTATCTACAAGTTTCTTGTTCTCAGTCTTCAAAGCATCTATTTCACTTCTTAGCATGCTATTTCTTTGATGCCGAGCTAGTCTTTGCTTCTTCAGATCACAGCATTCGACAAAAAGACTATTGTAGGCTTCTTGAAGGTTGTCGTTGAATTTATCCTCAGAGTTATCAATATAAACAGTAGTCATGGAGTCCGTGGGGGGTCATACTGATCTGACTATATCCACAAGTGTACCTATCTGACAAAGGACCATTCATGCTTAAAGCTCGTGCTTCCTTCGAGGAATCCTAGTCCTAAAGGATATAATAATGAAAAGGCTACAACTATATAGCATTACACTCTATTCCTCTTAAGAAGGGTTATAGGGCTATGCTCATTCCAAGAGGGAAGATATGATTCCGAGAATAATCATTAAAAAGCAAAAAAAAGAATAACATTCTATTTAATATTAGACCTTTAAAGTTGTTCAAAAAATAATATTTTTCTAATAGAATTAAATAGGCTCTGGGACGGAAGGATTCGAACCTCCGAATAACGGGACCAAAACCCGTTGCCTTACCACTTGGCCATGCCCCATTTAAATTTAAATTTCTATTCCATGAATAGATAGAATGACTAAAAATCCAAAGAAACCTTTGTCTTTTGGTCAAAATAAGCATAAATAGGGTTTGAAAGAAGAAAAATCTTTCAATTTCTAAATTCGAATTCTTTAAATTTTTTTTTGAATCCGGCCGCAAGGTTTGAATATTAAGTATGAATCATAGTTCAAATATTTCTTAATCTATTTCATATATTCCGTGTTCCAGATATTAGAATAAATATCCAACGAAGTAGAACCATCTCTATCAAGATGATAACCCATTCTATGTACTATCAATAAGATCAATTATAACAAGTCACACACTCATATTCCGGAAATACAGAAACAAAAAAATTCCGCGATCGAACTGCCGAAATAGAATGTAATAGAAATCTAAGCTCTAAATGATTCATTTTGTATTAAGAAGAAAAAAGACTTATTTTTTTTATTCATGAAAACGATCTATAAAAAAATTAGATAAAATAAATTCGATCTTGTCAACTGATAATGAAAGAACGAAATTGGGGTAAATACCAATACCTACTACGGGTAAAAAAATAGAAATCCCCAGGCTTCTGCTATTTCTATTCGTGCCTTCTCCTTTCTTTTGTTCTCTTCTTTTTTGTCCTTCTCCCTTTTTTTCTCCCCTTCATTTCTTTTTTCTTCTGGATAATCTGAAATTTTTAATTCTATTTCCTTTCCTATCCAGTTTCGAAAAACTTGATTGTTGATTAATACGATCAACTCTGCAATCAGTTGTTAGAATCAATAGGTCTTCAAATCATTCATTTGAAAAAATTGAAAGCCTTCTTATTGGATGACCATGATACTTCCCAAAAATTGAAATTCTTGATAACGGATGAACAATATCACCATTTTTGTTCAATAAGATACCAAAGTGGATGATTGACTCAATATATTCTACTTAGAGAATATAAATATAGGGAATATACAAATGCATTATATACGATCTAGAGTAATAACAAAAAAGATTATGAGATTAGAGAATTGTAAAATAAAAAAAAAAAAGGAAAGAGATCAAAAAGATCTTTTTCCTAAAATTCCTGTTTGGTCTACTTATATCATACCTCTCCTCAGAATGCCATAATAAAGTAGGGCGATTCTTCTTCTAGTATAGTTTTGGGGCATAAAAGTGGTAATCTCATATTTACCATTGAGGAGTTTTGGAAGTCTTTCTACATTCAGCTGTCAGGGATTGCTAAGCCTTTCACTTTGAGTTCTAATGTTGGTCATTATCACAATGAAGTGATAAGGTTGTTGTTAGATTCAAAGGTTAAAAGAC
This sequence comes from Vitellaria paradoxa, assembly GCA_019916065.1. Taxonomy (NCBI): domain Eukaryota; kingdom Viridiplantae; phylum Streptophyta; class Magnoliopsida; order Ericales; family Sapotaceae; genus Vitellaria; species Vitellaria paradoxa. Next base: position 24,308,513 of record CM034241.1, on the reverse strand, counting down.
AAGGTCTTGGTGAGAAGGTTGCTCATCCAGCCAAGTAGATCCATTATTTATGCAGTAGTGCAATGCAGTTGAAAAACATAAGCCCCTTTTTATTAGTAAGGTATAGGTTGGGGAAAACTCAAAAACTTGTATCTGGCAGGTAACTAAACTATACAATCAAAAGTTATCCACCTGAAGCAGATGGAAACCTCTCTTTATTCGCCTTCGGGTTTTAAAAAAAGGCTTCCATCAATTCTTAAATGGTTGGGGAAGCATTCCGTTATCTGAACTTGGCGGGCATTCTTTCCAGACTTACTCAAATCCTAAAGAAAGTGAAAAAGCACTGTTTGATAAGGCTATATAGTATTAGGTAGTTGGTTAGGTAAAAGCTAACCAAGTCGATGATGCTTAGCTGGTCTTTTTGGATGATCAGCCACACTGGGACTAAGACACGGCCCAAACTGTTCAGTATCGCTTAAGGATCTAGAAGGTGTTCTTGTAGAGGAAGTGTGAGAAGCTAGAAAGACAATAAAATTACCTCCGTTATCTGAGGAGGTTAACGTAGATGACTCAACAGAGTCAAAGTCGTCATCAAGTGTGGCATTCATAACATTGACTTATTTTTTCTTCATCTTCTTGTTGCCACAGTCTTGAGCGAAGTGTTGATACCCTTGGCATTCAAAGCATTGAATTTGTTCTAACTTCCTCTTGTCTCCTTATTTTTCATCCTTCTTGTATTTCTTACCTTTTTCTTGAGGCTTGAACTCCTTTTTATTAGTCTTGTTGAATTTTGAGTTCTTAGCCCTTTTTAGATATTTGACAAACTTCTCTGCCACGAATGCCAACTCTATGTCGAATTCTTCTTCTTCATCTTCCTCTTCCACAATCTTGAGTGCAATACCTTTAGAAGCTTGACAAGGTTTGAGCATGTTAGACTCATAAGTTTATAGTGATCCCATAAGATCCTCGATCCTTGTAGAATCTACTTCCCTCACCTCTTTAATGATAGTAACTTTAAAATCAAAAATACAAGGAAGAGACCATAAGATTTTACGCAACACTTTGTTTTCAGGAATAGGCTCTCCAAGATTGTGACAAGAATTGACGACATGGCTTAGTCGTACATAGAAATTATCAAATTTCTTGTCTTCACTCATCCCCAAGCCTTCAAATTGAAAAGTGAGTTTTTGAAGCTTGGAAGTTTTGACTTGAAGATTGCCTTCGTGAGTGTTCGGCAGGATCATCCAAGCTTTTCTTGTGCTAGTGCAACTCAAGATTCAATAGAACACATTTGGACTTATAGCTAAAAAGAAGGCATTCAAGGTTTGGAAACTCCATTCACTACTTTCTTGTTCTACTTTCATCCATGTAAGAATTGGCTTTGGCTTTGTCTAACCATTGACTTCGTGTGTTGGATCTTCCCATCCTTGAACCACAGCAATCCAAACTTCGTAATAAATTCCCAACAAAAAACCTTGCATCCATACCTTTCAATAAAAATAGTTTATGCCATTGAACCATGGTGATCTAGAACTTGAACCTCCTTCGAGTGATAGGTCCATTGATGCAGATTAATGATCTCACTCAAGAATGTAGAGTAACCTACTTTGATGCCAATTAAAAATTTCTAAACCAAGCAATCACACAAAGTAAGCAAGAGATTAATGAGATAACCCTATCACAGAAAGAAAAACTTCTCTTACAAATTCCACTATCAACGGGTTACAAAATTCTACTCAAATTCTCTATGATTCACCCACACAAATTCTTTCGTCACTGTTGCTTGATTCACTTGATAGACCCTACAATTAGATTTTATGCTTCACACAAAAATGAATGAAAAAAAACTAAAGGTTAGAGAATGAACACTAAGCTCTTAAGAATAAAGACTCTCTCTAGATCTCTATAATATGTCTCGTATTTTTTTGTTCCTTAAGGTCAGGTCTATATATAGAGAGTTACAGCAGATTACCCTAATCTAGTAGAATACGAAAAAGATATGTCTAAATAATAAAAAACTCGAACCCTCGTACATCTTGTGCCGTGCCTGCGCTAATAGGTTGATCTCTTGAGCATCCATCTTGCAAGCTGCGAGATCTACTGGAATCTAATTTGAGCCAGGTAATGAAGGGGACATAGCTGTGAGCTCCCAACAGGCTCCCAACATCAGATTGGTGTAGTCATGCGCTCCCCACAAGTTGCCTGCGAGGCATATTGAAATTTTCATGGCTTTACTTCGTTGACTCCTAAATCAAGTAGGATTATATTTTGTCCAGTTGTTGACTTGAATTGGAACTTTACTGTCTTTTGGAAACTTACAAATATCTTGAACCTGATATGATTTATTTTTTATCTTCAATTTGGAAACATTCAAATTTTCTCCCCTTGTCAAATTTGGAAATATTTCAACTATCAATATACTTACGATTTTGTATAGGTTTGTCAAAATAAAACTGCACACAATTATCATTCAGCTCATTATTATGAATTATGAAACTCTTTATAAATTATTATTTTAAAAAAAAATTCAAGATATTCTGATCACATTACATGCATTTTTATTAATCGCTAAATTAATGATTTTCTAAGTTAGTGATTTCATTGAACTTAACTTATTAAGGTGATGAATCCCTAATCATTCATCCATTTTTATGTGTCACTTAATGTATTATGAAATTTTAGCACCATCCAATTAATCAATAAAGAACGACAAAAGATTGGTAACCTACACCCGTTATTTGTGCGTTAAAAATTAAAATTGGGGGCGAGGGTTTGATTATCCTTCCTGGGTATGCGCGCATGCTTTTTGGTTGACTTTGCACTTGAGTTTATTGGCTTTACTCTTCTGTTTCGGTAGGCATTCATCGGAGTCCAAAAGCCTAGTAAGTGAAAATTTTCTATACATACTGGCTGCGGCGAAAAGTTATAAGAAGACTGAGGTTTTGTTTGGTACAATCAAAATTGTTAAAATTTTAAAAAAAATTTAAAAATTTGTTAATATATTTTATATTTTTCATACTTCATGAAATAATATAATCTTATATATATTTATATATCACAATAATTTTTTATAAATTTTAATAACTTTCTGTAAATCTCAATAAATTTTTTACAAATTTTAATAAATTTTTATATTTTTCAATATATTCTAATATAAAATTATTTCGACGAGTAAAAAAATTATTTAAGTAGTTTTTTTCTCCAAAAAAAAAATTGACATAAAAATTCAAAAATTTTACTATTTATTTTTAAAAAATTATAATTTAATGGTTACACATTAAACATAAAAAAATTATTTAAATTACATTTTTTAATAATCTTAACTTTTTTCGTCCCACCAAACACCTTGAACTTGCAACGGGGTATCTGCGTGGATGTATTTACTTGCATTGGTTATCTAGCTTACCACAACCAGCGTTTGATCTGTGCGTCTTGTCACTTTCATTGAGAGCTCACAGTGGCATTTACATTCCGTGCTTCACACTTTGGATTTGACTGACTTTAAACTGGCGTCCGTTTTAATAACTATTTACGATTTATTTGGATTAAAAATAATTTCTAACTTTTCTTTTGTATTTTTTTTTGTTACGTATAGTTTTTATTTTACTAAAATTTAATTTTTTTTAGAAGTATAACTTTTAGACATAATGGTATTTGTAAAAAATAAAAAATTAATAAATTCACGTCTATTTTATCTAAAAGTTAAAAAAAAAATTAATTTTTTTGTTTCTTTTTTAATCAAACGAATAACTTTTATCCAAATGAACAAGAATTTTTTAATTTTTTTAATAAATGTAATTAATATGCTTAAAAATTATGTTTTTCAAAAAAAATTAAATTTTAGTGAAAAATTCATACAAGACAAAAAATTATAAAAAATACTAAATAACTTTTTTTGAAAACAAACTAATCCTTAAATAGTGATGTGATGACCATATTTATGAGACAATTAATTAACACCGACAGAAATGTGATATATATATATATATATGTATGTATAATGATATATAAATATTTTCTGGAGGTCGAGAAATTGTATAGTTTGATTTTTTGATGGTCAAATCTTTGCATTGTTTCATTTAAGGTTATATTCATTCTAGCTTTAAGGTAACAATTTTTTTTTTTTTTTTGGGTAAATTATGGTGACAAGTATTTGTCGTTTTTACGAGTAAAATCTTTTATCTTGCTCATTTGAGTGTCTCAATTTTTTTTTTCCTTTTCAGAATTGTTATACATGTCTGCCTTTGATTGCATTAAAAAAAAAAAAAAAAAAAAAAAACTTTTAAGATAGCGGGTAATGTTTCGAAAAAATTTTAAGAAAATCAAAAGTTGATGTTAAAGTGATGTAAAAGTAACACGTAGTGGAATTTAATTGAAAAAATTGAGAAATTTTTGAGTTTTTTAAATTTTTCGAAAAAATTTAGACCTCCCAACGGAGTTTAAGAATTTTTATGAACTTTGGGTAATTGAAATTTTTTGTATTTAGTAAATAGTTAAAATTTTCTACAAGTTTTAATAAATTATGTTATTTGGTAAAAAGTTATAGAATTTTTAGTAATTTTTAGAAACTTTTGGTAATTTTTAATTGATAGGTTAAAAATTAGAGAAAATTTTAACAATTTTTAGATATATTGTCAAATAGGGGTGTTATAAAAAGCCGAAAAAACCGGATCAACTGAAAAAATCGGACCGAATCAGATTTTGTAAACCGATTTTTTAAAATCTGGTTTGGTTTCAGTTTAAAAATTTTTAATTTTTTGAAACTAGTTTGATTTTCGGTTTTGAGGGCTTTAAAACCGAATTAGACTGAACCGAACCGGTTATAATACAAGTATGTAGCAAAATATAATGGTTGGGACTCGAACTCAAAATTCCAAAATTTTCAAGTGATGACTTTACCACTGAACAACACTCATCAGTTGCTTACAATGCCACAGTGGAGAAAACTAGGCCATGGCTGTAAATTAGGCTAGAGGTGAAAATATTTTTTGAGTTCGTAATAGGCTTGAAAGTCACATTAATGTAATTTTTATAAGTTTTTAATATATTGGCCATAATTGAATTTTTTTTTTTATTAGGCTTGGCTCAAAATTGTAGCCTACAATAGAAATCGGGTTGAAACCAAAACCGAATGAAACCGGACCAAAACCGATTGAACCGAAACCGAATTATATCAACTGGTTCCGATTTTGAAAATTTTTAAACCGAAAATCCGGTCCGATCCCATAAATAGCTCAAAACCGGACCAAACCGAACCGGTATCACCCCTATTGTCAAACATGGAAAAAAAAAAGAAAAGAAAAATTTGTCAAATTTTTTTATTTTTTTACGACCAAATGCACCCATTATTGATTCTTTCAACTAAAGTTGAGAAAATATACTTAACAATTTAGGCAAATCACATTTTACTACTCTTAGTTTATAGTGAGCTTTTAACTGTAAGTATTAAAGTTGTAACAATTTAAAGGGAACTTTCTTAACGAAAATTCACAAAAAAAATTAATATTGGAGAAAATTAAAATTTTAAGTCATTACAATTAAAAAGTCATGTCTTAAGAAAGGTGAAAATTATAATTTAACTTCAAAATCACTAATACTTTGTTTGAAATGATAAATTTGATAAGATTTAATTTCATTTGATAAGAATTCCTATTAATTTTTATATTTTAAATTAAAATAAGATTTTATGAATTGTATTTGATTTCATTTCATAATTTAAATTTTAAAATTTTTATATCATTTGAAATTTAATTCAAAATAACAAAATTTGATGATAATTCATTATTTTCTTAAGTTATTTAAGTAAGTGAACAAATTTATTCTCATTACCTTCGTATATCTTATTTATGACATTTTTTATTAGCTATTAACATTCTCAAATTTAATATTTCTTTTAAATTAGTTTAATTTAATTTTTAAATTCAAATATGTATTTCAAAAAACAAACAATATTATTTATCAAATTAAATTAAATTCAATTAAATTTTTATTAAAAAATCAAATCAATTCTAAAACATATTTTTAAAGATAGTGTAAAGTCTTGCTTTTTTTTAAAATCTTTATTCTTTATTCTTTACTCTTTATTTACAATTTTCTTTCATTCTTTCTTAATTAAAAAAATAATGGAAATCACTTTCCAAGAGAAACCTTTAGCCTCCCAAGGTTCTTACTTCCCCAACAGCCATTTAATTAATTAGTCTGAAAGGGATGCGTCCTCATTCAAGTTTGAGGGAGGATGGAAGGACCACCAAGAAACCGAGCCCTTCCCCAGCTTGTTTCGTAGTGGCGACAGCCTAATTAAGAAGATTAAATGTAAATAAATATGCCAACGTTGGAAAATGTACCGAGTCAGGGCACAAAAATATCAGTATTCTCATTTTAAGTGCATTAAAACAACCGTCGTCTTTTAGCAGGTTAGTTTTTAGTAATTTTCGATATTTTTTATTAAAAATTTTTAGTTATAATTTTTAATTTATTTAGTAAAAGTAATAGTAATTTTTTTTGTACTTTTTATATTTTTTGGTAATTTTTGATAATTTTTAATAATTTTTAATAATTTTTTAGTTAAAACATTACTATACAAAATAAAAAAATAATAAAAATTAGTAATTTATTAAATATTCAAAAATTAATAATTAATAAATTTTTACTAAAAATTTCGTTACCATGCTCCCCTTAATTTTCAAATCCCAACGTCTATCTTTTCCCCCACCAAGACAAAGACAAACTACTACTTGTCAATCTCAAAGCCAGTCATGATTTTGACCAAAACCCAACAAAGACTCCTAAAAACTGTAACTAGCTAGTTCATCCACGTGATTTCGCTGCAATTATCAGCCACCTCAAATAAAAATTCTTGTTTGGATGACAATTCTAGCTCTGTAAAGAAAATTTTTTATCAAGGAAAGATCTTTCCTCCGTTGTTTGGAGTATTTTTTTTTTTTTTATGAGTTTTGTTTTAAGTTTAATGATTTTTAGTAAACTAAAAATCCATAAAAAAAATGTGCATTACAAAAAAATAATTCTATTATCGACAAAATTGTTTTGTTAATCAATAAAATAAACATGATGATAAAAAGTCAAAGTAAATATCAATTTGTTTAAAATTATTTTTTTAAATTTATTGATGATATCGAATCGAATTTGCGAGCGCCAAAATATTATACTTCAACTTATCTATCAAGTTTATTACTGAATTTAAGCTCCAATTAAAAGTATACATGATATTATAATTAAATTTATTTACGAACTTATTAATAAACAGACTTAACAAAAATAATTTAATACAAAATAAATATATTTTTCTAACTCAATCAACAAGTTGTACTTTAACAAATAACCACTTATAATTAGCTTGATTTTTTTAATAGGAAAAAACAAGTCATTAATATTTTATGAGTAATCTTAACTAATTAAATCATGCATATGCTTAATTATAAACATTTAAAAAATATATATTCATTGATTATAAACAATTCACGAACAATAGTAGATTTTATTTGTAATTTTAATCAAGTTAAATTTATTCTTTTTTGAACTTAAACTTATATAGATTAACATTCGGTTTGAAAATATTGTTTTCTTAAAATTATTTTGATTTTAAAGTAAAGAATTAATTTAATTTAATTTAATTTGATAAATTAAATTTATGATTGGATGATAAGTTTGAATTTAAGAATTGAATTGATTTTAAAAAATATTAAATTTAACAATATTAGTGAAAAAGAAAAAAATAAGATAAATATAATATATAAGGATAAGTATACTCACTTATTCAGATAACTTTAAGAAATAATAAATTATTATAAATTTTATTTTTTTATAAATTTTAAATGGTAAAAAAATTACAAAGTTTAAGTTATTGAAATAAAATCAAACCCAATTTATAAAATTTTATTTTCACCTCAAATATAAGAACTAATAGAAATTACCGTCAAATAGATTGAAATCTCAATAACTTCACAAAAATGTAATGGAACTGAAGAACATACGCAAATTTGTTCCGTCAGTACGAACGAGAAGTCGATGTTTGATTCAGTTGCAGGCTTGCAGCCCTATTAATATAAATACAAGAAAGCATATAACTACAGGTGCTGTGTTTAGAATGCAGACTCGATTGAGCGAGAAAATTAAGAAAACCCCCATTAACTAATTATTCCAGATCTCTGTGAAAGCTCGAATGATGACTCCATGGTGGCAGGGAGAATTCAGCTGCAAGAAACAGTTGAGAAGCTGCCGGAGGTCGTCCTTGGAGTATATCTCCTTCTCTGTTATCATCTGAAGCATGGAGCGCCGGAAGTCCAGGTATGGGTCGTCGGAGTCTTTCTCCACCGCCACGCTCTCACACCCAATCCTGCCGAAACCCTGAACGGCCTTCAGGCTCCTTATGTCGGATTCTGTGTCGGAGTACTCACAAGGTGGCGTGTCAGCAGTGAAAGTACTGAAGGTTGAGGTGGTGGCGGTGGTGGCGAAGTAATCGCTGCCCTGGTGGGGGTTAACTTTGTGCCAACACGAGCTTGAAGAAGAGTGATAGGGGTTTTGTTTTTCGTGGGAAGTACTGGGTGGTGTTTTGGACCTTTTTGGGTTGAAAATGCTGGAGAGTCTCGGCCGTCGGCAGCTGCCGCAACCTACATCGACTGTTACTGTGTTGAGACGGAGCTTCCTCCTGCTGCCGGACATTTGTGTGTGTATATATATGCACAGAGAGAGAGAGAGAGAGACTAAGCTGGGCGTGGAGGTATCTGATGATCTGAGTGAAAAGGGAGGCTGCTTCTTTTACTGTATAAATTCAGCACGTGGGCAAGGAGAACTTGATTCAATGCTAACCTGACGAATGTTCGGCTGTATTTGTATGACAGCCTAATCTAGACGGCAAACTAAAGGTGGTAGACTTTTGAAGATCAGATGCGTTTTGGTTATGCTTTGCTTGTCGTAATGGACGGACAATTTGCAGGTGATATTAATGAACTTCATATTACATTGCAACGCTCTTAGTCGAGGGGTCCGTTTGGTTTAAAAAAAAAATGAAACTTTTAAAATTTTTAATAATGAAAACTTTTGACGCGTTTGATAAAAATTTTTACTAATTTTTACTTTTTTTTTTTTTTGGGTAAGCAACTAATTTTTACTTGTTTGATAAAAAATTAAAAAAATTTTTAGCAAATTTTATAAACTTTTATTAACTCTTAATTAGAGAAAAATTTTTAACTCTTGGTGATGTTGCCAAATTGCAAGAAAGGAAAAGTTGCAAAAAAAAAAAATTACTTTTTGACAAGCAAACAGGGCGGAAGAAAAAGTAAGAATATTTTTATAATAAAATTATTAAAATAATTATAATAATATTATAAATTTATACAATAATTTTTAAAAATTAAAATTATTTTAACAAAATTTGGAATATTAATAATTTTGACAACTAATTGGTTTTATATATTTGCATCATATCAAAAAATAATAATAATTGTCAAGTGGTCAATAAAATTATATAAATAATACAAAAATTGAGAGTATCTTTGGTAATCAAATTTTTAGTAATTTTTTATAATCTTTATCAACTTTTAATAATTGAAATTTTTAAGTATTCGGTAGAAAATAATAATTTTCAGTGATTTTTAATTGTTTGAAAAAATAATAACTTTAAGTATGATTTTATGTAAAAAAAATACTAAAAATTATTAAAATTTAGAAGTTCTCAAACAAATAACTTTTGAAAATTATTAAAAATTATTAATTTTAGCAGCAAACAGTCCCCAATTGTATATAATAAATATATATATATATATATATATATTTTTAATGAAATTGGATATCCACAGCACAAGCTGGTGCGTCTGCGCCGGATGACAGAGTAGGGTATGATGATTTAGGGAGTAAAAATAAAAACTAAAAATAAAAGTATGAGCAACTTGATTTGCCCCGCGGGCGCTCAGATTAGATGACCTATTAAGCTAGCTACCTACTTTGTATATACTAGCAAAATGACGTGAGCATTGTTGCGGATTTTTATAAATATTTGATTTTATATATATGAAACAAATATATATATAATATAAAATAATATTTAATGTAACAACTATATAATGTTTAAATATTAAAAAAAATTTCAAAAAGCTAATTTATTAAAAAAAAATCCACTATAGACTTATAAAAAAATATAATATATGTCAATAATTCAAACAAAAAATAAAACACAAAAGCAAAACTCGTGTCAGACCAGTAGGTTGAGTATCGGTTGGTACGATTCGAAAATTATAACTTTCATAACCAAATCGAATATTTTCGAAAATTAGAAATGATAACCAAACCAACCAAACAATATATACTACCTAAATATTAACCAAACTGAATTATTTCGATTTGATTATGGTTGATTCAGTTGTATAGATTTATAAATTTAAATACATTTTATATAATTTAATTATAGAGAAAAATGTAATTTTTTATTATAAATTCAACAAAATATATAATGTTATCAAAGTATTAAAATTCTAAATTTCAATTACAAAAGCGTATATATGTTTCTATTAAATCATAACTAAAAAAATAAAATTCTTAATGATATTTAAAAGGAACAACTTGAATTAAAAAAAAAAAAAGAAAGCAAGAAGAAAAAAGAAAGAAAAAATAAGTTCTAGCTCCACAATTTCAAACTTCATTGAATAGCTTAGCCAGCCCCAATCTCAGCGTAGACCCACATCAAAATAATGGCTGCAAAGCTTGAAAATAAAAAATAGTTAGTTCTTAATCAACAATTTATACAAAGAAAAATTTTCAATTATTAAATAATGATAAGTTTGATTGATTTTACATGCTAATAGTGGCAACCGCATGACATAATTAGTCAATGACACATGAGGTGTCAATTACAATCTTATCCAAATCTATAAAAGTAGGTTAAAACATATTAGTATGTTATATAAATAAATGAAAAAAAATAATTTGATGCATACTAAAGCTTGAGCCTTTAAACTTGCTGCACTCAATCTTTTCAAGCTTTTCTAAATCTTCCTCAATGTATACATGTGAAGTCAATGAGTTTTTAAGCCAATCTTCTAAATAAATTAAAGCTTATATAATTTTTGGAGTTAGTGAGCTCCTAAAGGCACCCAAGACTCTTCCATCGGTGCTAAAGCTGACTCTAATGCCATAGTTGAAATAGGAATTGCTAACATGTCACTTGCCATTTTTTGAAAGGATTGGAAATCTACCATAATTAATTTTCCACCAGCCTAGAATGTCAAACTTATCACAATCATCTTCACTTTCACTTGGCTTTGTCAAATATCTATCTCAGTCTAATTTTGAGTCTCAGCCTCCAAGTTTAGATTTAAACTTCTTATACTTAGACATTATAAAGTTTCTAACTTGAGTAACAGGCTCTTCAACTTCCATTACACGTGAAGATGAGACAAGAGTACTTGATTTTCTATATTTAGATGGAATCAACCTCTTGCAATCCTTAAACATTTTATAAATAGCATTTTTTTATATTTTTGGCCATTTAGGCACATAGTTCTTCCCCATGCATGTGCTTTAAAGCAAAATCTATGTAATCAAACTTCCTCCTAGGGTCAAGAATAGCAGCCACTTGAATAATTTTGTTCTATTTCTTTGAATCTCCCCAATATTTCTTATACTTCTGCTTAATTTTATCAGCTAGTGAGCTCATTTCCATATCATCACTCATTTTCAACTCATTTAATATGCAATCCATAGTTGTAATCTCCTTAAACGAAAAGTACTTGATGTAACATATAAAGGTCCTAATACATGCAATGTCATATCATAGAAATGCTTCAAGAAGGTTGTTAACCTCCTAACATTGTTCCAATCATGTTCTTCCAACAACCCACATGCATTAACACCTCCAAGTTCTCTCTTATAATTAGGATTTGCATCATCATATCTTTCAAAGGCAACCTCAAATTTTAAGGCTGCATCCAACATCATGCAAGTTGAATTCCACCTAGTTGCAACATCAATACATAACAAACTATTACATTGAATTTTTTCTATGGAAACACAATCTTTAAATTTTTTCAACATAGTAGGAAATTGCCTTACAAATCTAACAGTAGCTCAAATGTGTTCTACTGGCTTACTGACCTCCTTCAAACCATCAGTTACAACAAGATTAATTATATGTGCACAACACCTTACATAAAGGTGGTTGGCACGCAAAACACTTATTAGCCATGTTTTCATGTTCCTATTCAAATACTCAATTGTAGTGTCATTAGAGTTGGTGTTATCAACTGTAGTTGTTAAAACCTTATCAATTTCCCAATCCAACAAACATTTCTCTATAGCCTGACCAATAGCCTCACCTTTATGACTAGAAATAGTGCAAAAGTTTAATATTTTTTTCTTTTTTGTTTAATTCCCAATTCTTATCAATGTGATGGGTTGTCAAACACATATAATTTACTCTTTGTAAAAAATTCCATGTGTCTGTTGTAAGGTATACCCTTTGTTTAGACCTCTTCAATGTAGTTTTCAATTAGGATTTTTCATCCACATACAATTCATAGCAATTTCTAGCAACAGTCCACCTAGAATTAACATGAAACCTAGGGCCTGTAACATTCATACAATGCTTAAATCCATTAAGAGCTCATCAACTATGATCATTTGAGATAAAGCCTTCCTAATAGCTATGGTTAAATTTCCAAGTTATTAATATACCCCTTTCTTGACCCTTAGGAGCTTTTTCAAAATTAAGAAGTGACTGCTTACCATTATGATCAACTTGGTACCTTTTACACACTATCAGGTGGTACTTAAGTTATGAAGTACCTTTTGCTTTAGAATCACTACGAAATTCCCGATAACAGTATTTGCATCTAGTCATGGTCTTCCCACTTTCATTGTCTACAAACCTCATGAAGTAATCCCATACGTTGGATTGTGGCCTCATTTTCTTCCTTATTCTTTTGGTATTTTCACTATCCACAAGCACATTTTGAGTTGAAACCTGTGGTATTTGTGAATATGGAGGATTGACAGTGATCTCTTTATTGGTTTTGCTTCCAATACGATCTTCATTTGGCTGCATCTGCAGTTAATAAATATAATACAGTTAAATCATTTTAAATCAATAAATACTATATGGAAACAAGGTGAAGAGAATAGGAAATCAAGAGGTCAGAATATATAATAATTGCATAAGTTCTGGTACTAACGAAAGGCAATGCAAAAAACATGGCACATACTCGTCTTTAGCATTATAGTCAGTTAGTTATAAAATTTAATTGTGAATTTTTGCTCATAAGCACCCCTCCACGGTCCCAATCAGTTAAAGACGGATAGTGGATGCAAGCACTCAAAATCAATGAAAAAATTATGCATCCCAGTGGTAAGAGTCATTTGGAAAGCAATGCTCATATTTATCTTCAGATGTAGCCAACTAGTTGTAAAAATATGAGTGTTTTGTGCAAAAGGAAAAACTGTTGATAGAATCCAACTTTATGCACTAGGGGAAGGTAAAAAAAAACTGTTAAACGAATGCAAATTCTAATACAAACCCTAGGTGATCAAAAAAAAGGGTCAGATTTCAGCATAACAATTTTTATTTTAGGAACATATATTGATTTTGCTTGCACTAAGAATTTAAATTAAAAAATAAAGAACCATTTGTTGATTTGTTTTAAAATCATAGGTTAAAAGGATAAGGAAAAAAAAGGTAAAACAAGAAATATTTGATGTAATTCCTAGTCTGTCATATTTACAAAAGCAATTCATAAGCATCCTCCACATATAATATGTTACATTATAGTTTAAATTATAGGTAAACTAAGATAAAGTAGTTGAGCATCCTCCACAAATAACATGCTACATAAGAGTTTTAAGTTATAGTTTAAGCTTCTTGCTAAATAATTTTTAAATAAAAAATCTTTATTAGATGCAAAGGAGAAACAGATCTAGTGATTTACAAATGCAAAATGACTGCAACCATTTAAAAAAAAAAAGAAATCATTCTTAATGATATATTATCAGTGAATGGTATGATCTGACAAACATTTCATCATTATACTACCTATTTTCAGTAGAAGTGGCAACTCAAAACAAATAAAAAACTTGAAGAAGCAAACTTTATTTGTCAAAGGAGACGTGGGAGCTACTGTTTTGAGCAAGCAACTTTTGGGGAAATTTCAACAAAGGTGAAGACTGAAGAGGCAATGTGTAATTGTGTATATTAAAGGACGTAACTAGTATACTGTATATTTAATCATTAGACATTCAAAAGTCATGGCATTTCAAAAGTTAAGTATATTTAATACTATATATAATTATTTATTGAAACCGAGAATGAATACTTTAATAGTTCTCTTTGGAATTTTAAAAGTCATGGAATTTCAAAAGTTAAGTGTATCAAAAGACAAAATTAGTTAATTATATATATATATATTTATATTAAGTATTAAGTATTTTAATTCGGTTTATTTGGTTTTAAAAACTCAAAATCATATCCAAAACCGATAACCATTATTTTGAAAAGAAATTAACCACCGTTACTAAGATAATAACTTAACCAAACTTCTTAAATTTGATCGGTATGATTCAAAAACCGAATTTTGACCAAATGTGCACACCCCTGTGGACCACCAACAATTCTTTAAATACATCTAATGATAATAAAATGATTTATTATAAACTTAAAAAAATAAAAAATACAACATGTATCATTCATCTAAACAAAAAACAAAATAAAAAAAAAAAAGAATTACGTGTTGAATTGTCAATAATTACTGAAATTTTTAATATAAAAATAATATTATATCTAAACAAAGAAAAAAAAACTTAAAATGCATCGAGTTATAGTAAAATCACATGCCACTTTCATACAAATTACTCTCATATTAATGTATTAACATAAATTAACAAAATATTCACATTTTACTATGTATAAAATGAAAAATATATACAAAACATAACAAAAGCTACTCTAAAATATTGTTTGGAACCTTCATAGTTATACGTACTATTAATTTAAGAGTTGTTTTTATGATATTTTCAACCTACTATGGGTAAAACCAAAATCATGATTGTTAGTTTTTTTTTCATATTACTAATTTTTATTTAACTATATTTATTAATATTAAATAACAATATAATACTTCAATTAAATTCTATCAATATGTTATTCTTCTTCTTATCATTATATTTATATTGGCACTGCAAAATATGATTAGTTATTAAGATCTAGTTCTAATAAGTTGCTTTGTTGAATTTTATAAGTGTAAACTGCAAAATGCTAGCAGTTAATCTAAAAACTATGTTTTAATTCTAAATTAAAAAAAAAAGTTGTGTAATAGAATGTTTGACATTTTAATTTTCATATTTAATAATTAACTGACTAATTAAATCTCCAATAATACATTGGACCTTTATTTTTATTTTATTTTGAGAATGTAATCTTTTTCTATTTTTAATTTACTTACTTTTGCCTCAACATTGGGACATTTTCATCATTTGTCATGCCTCTAGAGCATAGTAGACTTTGGGATGAAGTTTGCTTTCTTAGTTTTCAAGCTCATGCACGTGAACCTAATCATACACATAACCACGATTAACATCGCACATACATACAAATTATATACACATAAAAACAAAAACAAAAACAAAGCAAAACAAAACAAAACAAAAAGTAGATCATCACACTAAATATCACTTTCTCCTTATTCCCTCACATTTTAATATATTAGTTTAGATATGCAAAGTAAATACACATTACAACTAAGTGACTTGAACAAAGAGCACGTGACACCGTTAATTAAAAGTGAATATATAATCATTTTACATTTAAATTAAAGTGTTAATTAGACAGATAATATGCATTAAATTTAGCTTAAGGCATGTAGTATAGGCATTGTCCTTAAGGATTATTTCGCTGCAAAGATTTAAATATACAAAAATCTCCTAGGATTTTTAAGGCTCTTTTGGAAATTTTAGGAGCAAAGGAACAGTAAAAGATTTTTGAAAATGACCCAACAATCTAAAAAAAAATCAAAATAAAATCAATACAAAAAAGCAACGGGAGAAGAATGTGAAAGTTATAGATATTCTACCACATTTAGAACTAATATATATAATAATAATAATAATAATAATTATAACGTTAGAATAACATAAAGGTGTAGAAATTTTAGGAAAAGATAAAGGCATATAAGTTAGTGGCTTTTTTAGTTTTAACATATATAAAATAAGTCAACACATGTACAGGTAAATCTGGATATCCTATCACATATACAACAATCCCCCCACATTTACATAGATATCTTTATCTTTTTTAAATACTTGTAACATAAACAACAATCCCCCACATATTTCAAAAAGATTTATGAAATAAAATCAATTTTGTTGGGTTAAAACATAAGTGTGAAAGTGCTTCGAATATGATGTCTGTTGGACTATGAACCAGATATAGAATAGTAAGACATAACATACAAAGTTATTGATGAAAAGTTTTGCTTCTATAAACCAAAAACTCTTTATTGTAAGTTAGCAACATATTAATCACATTATACCCCCATAAGTTTCATTGTTCAACATGGTTTTGTGCTAATAGGCCATGTGTGTGCTTGGTAATTCATGAATACTCTAGAGATTATGCCACAATCTCATAGGAGCGGCTCTACTCCACACTCATATAGGTGATTTCATCAAGTGTATACTGCATTTAAATATACCACCCATAAGCGATATGAAATTCATTGAAAGCTTTTAGCTCAACCTCTCACTCATTGCAGTCTAGCACTACACACATCATAAAAAGTGACAAAGTAAGTAGTGCCAGTAGGATTAACAAGTGACTTGTTATTACCCATATGAACCTTATTCTTGGGATCACAAATCACAAAAGTTGGGTTACTATCACTTATTAATTTTCATATTGTCTTAAGTCCCATTCTCCTCGATGTTTCATTAATTAAATTTCTTCCTAAAGGTTGAGTTAGAGGATCGACCAAATTCAGTTCTGACTTTACATAATCGACGGACATAATTCCATCTTTTAGCAGCTGCTTAACCACATCATGTCTCAAACGAATATGTCTATACTTACTATTGAAAGTCTTATTTTTTGTAATGGCTATTGCTATATATTAATAAACTCAATTAAGTAAGTAGAAGAAGATGCATTTTCATTAATTATTTTAGAAACAGTGAGTAAAAAGAGTCCTTAATTACAGTAGCCTTTGTCCTATAAAAATATTATTCTCTGTTATTACAATCTTGTCAAATTCAAATGACGCCTTAACCCTAAGCTTTCCTAGTAGAGTCACAAAAATTAAATTTGCTCTAATATTAGATGCATATAACGTGTCATTAAGAGCCAAAGTCTTATTAGATGTGAGCTTGAGAAGAACTTTTCCTTTACCAAGAACATTTGCAGTTCGAGAATCACCAAGATAAACATATTCTTTTCCTTTCCCTACTAGAGTGTAAGAGGTAAAGACTTCTTTTATTACACAAATATACCTAATAGCATCTCAGTCTACCACCCATTCTTTCACATTGGCCACAAAATAAGCTTGAGAAATTATCACATTGTCATTTCTCACTCTTTTCCGACACTGGGTTACATAGTGACCTAGTTTTCTACAAACAACACGAGCGCCCTTTTTTCTTAAAGGTAGGGTTAATAGCTTTAGGCATGTAATTAGGTTTTTTTTATGATTGTACCTTTTGTTGTGATGTTTGTCTTGTGCCAAGTTTGGCTTTGCAGTTATTTCCTTTGCCTTGGTAGCTTTGAGTTTCCTTTTATTAGTGTCTTCAATTATTATATGGGTGATAAGGTCTCCAAGCGACAACTGTTTGTTATGTTTTAATTGCTGTTTATAATCCTTCCAATAGTCTAGTAGCTCATTAATTAACAAGCTAATAACAAATTCTTCTTATAAATTAATATTTTCAACTTTCAAATCTTCCAACAGCTTATGGTACTCATTGATTTGCATCTTAATGTCCTTGTCTTCTTCCATCTCCCATCTATAGAAATTTCCAATTACAAATTTTTGTTTACCAGCATCTTTAGTAGTATACTTTAAGTTTATAGATTCCCAAATCTCCTTGGCTTCTTTGTAAGAGTAGCATACATCAAAGAGATCATTAGATAATGTACTAATAAGCATGTGCCTACACACCTTGTTAGCATGTATCCAAATTTTCAATTGTTTTGGGTCAACAATAGGTGCAGGTTTTGGATCAGTAGGGACAACAACCACATCGTGCATGTCAAAGATGGAGAAAATTCATTCTTAAGAAGTGTATTTCCACTACAGCTAGCAATACAACCTCAGTTCCACAAATAAGAGAGTACGATATTGCCCTGATCGATACTCATATAGTTATCCTATAGACCATAAGTGTAAACAAAAGTTTCTCACGCCAGTCCTTGTAGGTTTCTATAGCTTCCTAATGATTCTCTTGATATTCTTATTGGTAGCTTCAACTGCCATATTCATTTGTGGCTGACAAATGACAAAGTCCAATGCTTGGTCTTGAATTCTTTGCACAATGCAATCACATCCTCATTATTTAGATTAGTAATATTATGAGTAATTATCGATTCAGGGACGTTAAATCAACATATCAAATTGCCTTTCATGGACTTGAATATGGCCTTTTTGACAAGATTGGAATACATTCTGATTAGATCCACCTGGTGAAGTAGTCAATTGCTAACAATATGAAATTATGGTTGATTACACTTGAAAAGTGTAATTACAAGTCTCAAATTAGATCATAAAACATGCATTTATTGATTAATTAGTAGTTATTTTATTTACTTTGTATCCTAATGGTGTTTACTTTTAAAAATGCAAAGAAATGATAGAAAACATGGAGATTATCAAGCATGAAAAGGATAAAAATGATGAAATATCTCTATTGTTCAAGCCCAGATATGCAGACATTCAAGCTAGATAGTAGCAAAGCAACTCTAGAAGAAACTGAAGAAATTAACAGAGGAATCCAAAATTTGGCTTTACCGTTCGGACGAGAATCTGTCGTCCGGACGCCATTTTCTAATAGCTAAATAGTATGACACTTACAAAATTTTTAAGTTTTAAATTTGGATTTTTGTTCTTACCGTCTAGATGAGTTAAGCCAGAATCAAGTCGTGTTTTCAGTTTTCAGTTTAGGGTTTTTGCTGTATATATATATATTTACATTGTTCAAACTTGAGAACAGTCGCTAATATATTTTAAGTCTAGTTTTTCTTCCATTTTCCTTCAATTGAGAGCGTGTTTTATTTAGTTTTTCATTCAAGTTTAGATCGAGACTTTGATTATACAGCAATTTTCAAAACAAATTGCAGCATTTGAATCTATGGAGTTTGCTTTCTTTACTTTCTTTTTTATTTTTTGTTTTGCTTACTTCTTTAATATGCTAGTGTCATGCCCCGAGTCTCATGACCCGAGGGGTGAGTGATAAACATACATAACATACACTAACACTACCATCCTTTGATCAGAGCAGCGCAAAAACTCCTGGTGAGGCATGACATATATTAAGATAACATGAAATTTGCCTCGACTAGTGCCAGGCCTCAAACTGCAATATATCCTTCCTAGTCATACATTACATAGGCCCTAAGGCCTTTACAACCAAATCGAATGAGACTCTCAAATTAAAAATATTACAACCTTCAAATAAATATTCAAATTAAGTAACCAAAAATTCTGCTAACTCTAAAATGGCTCATACAAATGCACTTTTAGTCTGACCTCATTAGCCCACCTAGTTATTATGTTTTGTTCCTATAACAAAATCTGTAGGGACGTGAGCACAGTCCACTTGTGCCCACGATGCTACATACTAACATATATGGTATGTAAACTAGACATGCATGCTTATCATCATATATACATAAATACATCAACATTTTCTATAAGCTATAACAAATCATCAATATCAATTAGTTTTCAACTTAAGTAAATATTTATCATCATTCAACATCATCATAGTATTACATACAATTCCAATTATTTTTCATTATTGAATTTCCCAACATTAAATCCAATCACATTCCATATCCACATTATCACATAACCATATCCACATTATCATTTATTCATCATTCAATCACATAATCACATCCACATTATCACTTGTTCATCATTCTATCACATAACCATAGCCACACAAGTCATCAGGGGTTAGGCACATACACAGCACCGTCTTTTATGGGTCCAGACCCATCGGAAATGGTAAACCGACTTCGTCGTTTAGGATCGCAGTCCAGGGCCACGAGGAGCCAATACACACGTCATGTTGTGGGCTACTAACCCACCGACATAAACACCTAACCCTACACATGTTCTGGGACTTTCAACCTAAGGGTAGTCTCATGACCCTTCCTATTTCTGTACCCCACCACGACCCCCGGCACACATCAAACATTTCATCACATTCAATTCTCTTTTACCATAAGTTCACATTCATCATCAAATGCTCTCTAGCAACACATAACCATATTCTAATCCATCATAAAACTCATAACATTTTCATCCCTTTCATTTCACTTATTCAAAGTTTAATTCATTTACCTTCATTTATCAACACAAGTTCACATTTCAATACATGCATTCTTATCTCACCAATTAAACCATACTTATCAACATATTTGGAGCATGAAATACTTCTTCAATTTATATATTTAGACAAGTAAAACATCTTGCAAGAACATGGTACTAAACTCTTTATAGACCTAGGGTAGAATGTCCAAAATAAACTAAGTCAAGAAACTACACTAGCCTCGGTAGGCGCCCAACTTTCCATAGGTCGTGCACCCATGTCTTGTGCACCCAAGAGGCGGGCGCCCAACTGATAACACCTTGTGCGCCCACAGCATGGTTCAAGTTACAGGTCTGATGCTCTGTTTGCTGGGTCTTTCATCCTCTACACTTGGAACCTCAAATTGACCAATTTTAGGGCAAAATACTTAAAGTCTCTTGTTTCTAACGTTACCACAAAGCTTATAAGCATCAATAAAAACCAACAATATGAGTTTTCATTAACTATAGGCCAAATTATGGATCAAACATCATTTTCTCTCTCTCAACCTATATATACATATATATGTGTATATAACTCCCATTTTATTCCATAAATGAAATCAAAACTTTCAGTGGTTACTCAAATGTTGTTCTAATACTTGTTACACATCATATATGTAAGAATGTTGCATAGAATCCCTACCTCAAACCAAATAGAGATGAAGAACAAGAGAGTGGTTCTTCTCAGTTTTCAAGCTCCCAACTTTGATGGATTCAATCTCTCTACCCTTTGATCTAAATAACAAACAAATTACATGGATGGGTTCCTTGAGTGTTCAATTGCATCTTTTCAAAGTTAATTTGATTTTGGTTAAGGTTAGAGAGACTTACTAGACAAAATTTCACCTGGTTCTCCCTTATTCCTTCTACTTCTCCTGGTCTTCCTTTCTTTCAACACCAAAATCCCTCTCTCTTCCATCACACACATATATATATTAACAATTTTTGGCTAATATTTTAATGGTTCTACAATGATTCCCAGGTCTTCCCATCCCCCTAGCTAGGGGTAAAGCTCGGTTGTACATTCCAGAATACTCCATACCTATCATTTCTGCTATAGCTCGGGCACCCAACTGAGTTCCTCCTTGTGCACTCGAGCCTTGGGCACCCAAGAATTGACCCCTTGTGCACCCAAGGTGCCTCCTTCCTGCACTTGTTCTAAAATGCTAACTCTTGAATGTTTGGCTTATCCTTCTCAAAGTTCTCAACTCTAAGGTACTACTAATGATGAATACTACTTAATTAGCATATCATTACTTCCAAAATGTATAAAAAAAATCTATTTACTTTAACATGAAAATCCGGGGTATTACAGCTAGCGTAGATCCATAATTGATTCAACCCATCAATGATGGGTGGATTCTTGTTTGATTGTTAGATGTGAATGGATCTGAACATGCAACATAAAACTTGTATGTTAAGGTTCTTGTTTTCCTAGATCTGTTTTCTAATATTTTCAAAACCTTCGAAAACATATGTAGTTGATTATATTTCCTTGAAATCACTGGTAACCACATATGATTAGAACTTTCTTGATACTTTGAAAATATAAAAGACAAATCTAGACATGGTTTTATAGTTTTCTTCTTCTTTTGGTTTCAAAACATTCGAAAACTTACAACCTTGATCATATTTCATTGAAATCCCTAACGACATTACTTGATTAAAACGTTCTTTTTACTTTAAAATCAAAGAAAAGAATTTTAGGCCAAAGAATGTTTTCAAGATAAAATATTTTTGGTTTTATTTATCCTAAACATGATTTTAGAACCATGCTCTGGATTATTTGTTTTCACGATGAAATCTTTCCAATTTACTTTTCCTAAACGTGAGCCGTGAACTGAA
Source organism: Vitellaria paradoxa (assembly GCA_019916065.1). Taxonomy (NCBI): domain Eukaryota; kingdom Viridiplantae; phylum Streptophyta; class Magnoliopsida; order Ericales; family Sapotaceae; genus Vitellaria; species Vitellaria paradoxa. The sequence continues at coordinate 24,286,131 of CM034241.1, read as the reverse complement.
ACAAAAATTCACATCTAATATAAGATAAGGTATCCGCCTAGATTTGTCAGTTAGATCAAGTCCTTTTTTATTTTATTAATTGTAATTTTATTTTATTTGTTTATTAGTTAGATAATCAACCTTTCCAAAACCATTTTACTCTATTGTTTTTAAAAAAAGAGAACAGTAGATTAAAAGAATTTAGAAACCCTAGGCTTCAATCAAGCTCCTTATGGATACGATCCTGGTCCCACTAGGTAAAACTACACCACACTCTCTTACATTTGGGAGGTATTCTAATTGTATTATTTAGAAGCAGTCAAGTTTTTGACGCCATGGCCAAGGAACTTAGTTTTGGTTCATTAGGGTTACTCTAGGTTACTCTTCTACTATTTTCCACGATAATCATGAACATGGATTATTTTCCTTACAATTCTAGTTCACCAAACATCATCCACCCACTCATTGATTATTTAGGCAGCATTTATGGACCTAATTTTTGCATAGAAATTTTTTCATGCTACCTAAATTTCAAAGATTTGATCATGAGGATTCTAGGGCCCATTTAGAAAATTTTAGATCAATTTGTTTCTACTACACAAGTGGTTACATGGTTAACACTTTTTAAGTATAATTTTCTCCTGTTATCATTATGTAGAGTGGCCAATAATTGGTGTTATGCAGCTACTTGCTCCATTAATACTTGGAAGAGTTACAAAATGATTTTATTACAACTTTTCTCCCCAATTTTTAAAACTTCACCCTTCAATTTCAAATTGAAAATATTTCTTAAAATTATGGTGAAAAAATTTATCAATATTGGGAGAGGTTTAAAAATTTATTAAACTCTTATTCAGATTTTAATCTTGAGTTAGGGCACATCTTTTTATTTTTCTATAATAGTTTATTTTTAGAAATGTGCTACACTCTTGAGGAGTTAGCTGGGGGTGAGTTCCTTAACTTTACGCCAAAGGTGGCATGGAACTTTCTTGAGTCACTTTACGAGCAAAATCAACATAGGGAAGCAATTAACTTAAAAGTCAATTCTAATGCACATGAGACTTGCACACATATTGACTCTACATTAGATGATACATTGTTTGAGCCCCATATATGTCTTTATGTTCATCCAGTCACTGAAACTGATATTGTTGAATCTAGGGCCTTTTTGTTACTTGCACGAGAAGATCCTAACTCAGAAACCTTAAACTTTGAACGGAGCAACTGTTTCGACAATGGTTAGGATAGTGAAGGGAATGAGCCCTTTGACTCATTCCCATTAGACTCTAACATGCATAAGATTCCATTTGTTGAGAGTCCAGAGGACTTGTAAACCAACACCACCACGAAGCTTGAAGCTCACTCTACCCTAACAACCCAAGAGACCTTTGAGAGTCCTAATACTTGTTTTGAGAGTTTTAATGCTACAGGTTCAGAGGAGCACATTATTTAGTCGATTATTTTGATTTCATCATGTTCTACCACACCACTACTGATATATTTTTTCTTACAAATGTAGTACACTTGATGACTTAATTGTTGAGACCCTTACATTTGAGTGGAAGTATGATTCTAATTATGGTTGGGTTCTTGCTTCAATCTCATAGGACTATCAAGGAAACGAAATTTCATTATCATCCTTTAAGAGTTTGACAGATAGGCCTGAGAGTGAAAATGGCGCACACCTCTTCTCTTTTACCCTAACCCCAACTGAGAATCCCACTGAAGAAACTGAACATGTTTTGACCAAGACTAACAACACATGTAGGGAAGTCGTGGAGATCAAAAAGGTAATTTACATTGACTTTTTAGGTGTTAAGGGGATACTAGAGAACACACAACCACAATTTATATTCACATATGCAAATAACTTTGGGCCATATTTGTGGTTTAAGGATCCCCACAAAGTTATGCATTCTCCAGTGTTCTCTACACTAGAAGCATACTCATTCTCAGTACCTCTTAGATTTAAGGAGAATATTCCATTCCTAAAACCATTTGGTGAGGCTTGGGAGAGATTAGGAGTTGGATAGTATAGTTTTGCATTAACTCTTGTATATTAATAGACTAGATTTTATTTATTATTTTTGTTATCTTTTTGCCTAGATTAATTTTTATTTTTCTTTTATTTTACTTTTATTTGTTTATTTTAATGTTTTCTCTCGTAAAATTTTTATTTTTCTTTTAGTATAGTTTAAATCAAATGAATAAAGTTCTCGTGCTAATATCTTGCCTATCCTTCTTTATTTAGTTTTGTACTTCATTGATTTACTACCTATTGTTGAGAAGTGCTAAAGACTAAGTTGGGGGTGATTTTGGTATGCCTCAAGTAAAAAAATAAATAAATAAATAAGGAGAGTGTTGGTAACCTTTTCGTCATTACTTGTGTCATAGTAGATTAGATTTTTCTTTCTTTATTTTTTTGATTTCTTGTTAATTTAGCTTTTTTTTTCTTATTTTCTTTCCTTTTGTTTTATTTTTCTTTTATTTCTATCTTCTTTTAATTCTAATATTTTCTCTTATATAGTTCTTTCATTTTCTTCAAATAAAGAAGCTCTAGAGGTAATATCCTTCTTCTCCATTTTATTAAGTCTTGCACTTCCAATTAGTACTTCATATATATAATTATTGCTATTGGGAGTGCTGTAGAATTTAAGTTGTCGGTGTATTGGGTGATGCCTTTAGTGGCTTGAATAATGGGTGCATGCTTGGTTTACTTTGTGCTCTGTTCTTATTTGTGCCTTGGTGATTATTGTTTCGTGCTCATCATCGTGCTCACTATTGGACACTACAGACCCACATATGCCTCATAGTTCTCACATTGAAGACAATGTGAATTTTAAGTTGGCGGGCTCACATGATGAATTAATTTGACATGCTTTGAATGAAAAAAAAATTCAAATCATGCGCAAATTAAGGTTATCTTGACTTAGTATGACTGGACCTTACAAGTGTCTCTGAATTGGTTTAATGTTGATGTTAGTCATGAAAATAATAAATGATTCGGTTTCAATCTTAAATAAGGCACTTGATTCAAATTGAGTGTATGATTTTCTAATGCACTGAAAACTTGTCACTTGAGACCACTGAAATGAAAGTGTGTTAAGAATTTGAGTTCATGAGATTTAGTCATTCAAGTATGCTAAGACATATGTGGAGACTTAAAACCCTATATTCTGTGAGCCTTTGAGCTTGATCTTTTGTTCTTAAGGGTTTTATACTTAATGTTCTATATGATTTCTTTCATCTCACTTTTCTTGAACAACTTCATCGCATTACTTTACTTTGGTATTAAATGCACAAGATGCTATTTTGACTTACATATATGGATCAATGCCTCTAACAAAATGTTATTAACCTAGAGAGTGATGCTAGTCTGTCTTTCTTACATTTGGAAGCCTATGACTTTTCTTTGATTATATTACACTTGGAACCACTTTGAAACCATTGAAGAAAAAAGAAATAATATACAAAGTTTCTTGTTTTAGCCACATTTATTACCCTTTACCCTTAGACATATAGGTGAGCCAACCCTTGCATGTCATGAGATACTTGTGCAAAAATTGTAACAAGGTGTATAAGGGAGGAGCTTGTAATTGGAAAATGTGGTGGAACAAAAAGAAAATTTTGAAAAAAAAAAAGAAAAAGAAAAAAATATAGGACATAGCATTTATGAGTTCATTATTATCCGTCCCATGAAAAAGAAATTAAAAATGAAGAATGAGAAAAAAAAAAGTAAATTTTCAATATTTGGCATTCAAGGAGTTGAAAGGAGAAAAGTGGGGGGTGCTTCATTGCACTATCATTATAATCTTTAGGCATGCACTTTGATTTTTCCTATCCTTTGTTTGTCTAACCAATACCCCAAGGCCAAGTTACAGGCTAGTGAAGACCTAATGGACTTTAGGTGAAACACACTTATAAGAGCATTGATCTATTTTATTGTGGTTGATAGTAGTTTTCTTATTTATGCATTAATATATTCCATTCATGAAGCTATGCAATACTCTGTATCTTAATTCTTTCAGTCACTTCTTAATTTGAGTTTAATGCACTTATTTGGTATTGTATTCTTGTATAAACCATAAGAGTAATCCTTCTTGAGTGATTTCATTTGTGAGTGGACAACTTGGTGAGATTTGAAGTCAAGGCCATGATTTTTAAGTATACTTGATAACTATTTTGAATGAATGACATGAATTAGCATACTTGAAATTAAATGGTTGAGAGTTGGGTAAGTTTAATATGCATTGGGAGGTCTTATGCGATTTTTGGATTTTGTAACTTGTTCTTTATTGAGATTGAACCAGAAATTGTTTGATTGATTTATATTATACATCCAACTAATTTAAGAATTTTGTGGGTAGATTCACTGCGAGCGCTCATGAGACTTCAGTCGTCCACTAGGGAAAATCTAGGGGTTTAAAAGGCTTGCTGCACATAATTAAGTGCAATCATGTTTCTAATGAAAAAAGAATATAGGATTTTAGTTTTCTTTTTAGTTTCTTGGTTTCATTGCTAAGGACTAACAATGCTTAAGTTGGGGTGTCATTCAATATGAAATAATGAAATAATGACTAGCAATGCACGAGCTTCAACTCGTGACTAAGGGTTAATTATAACACGGGTGATTCAATTTCTAAGGTTAAACCTAGACTCAATGAGTTTTATGATTCATTCAAAAATAAATCACATTTTAAAACCTTAATATTCGATTCTATCTTCTTGTAACACCCCGAGTCTTGCGACCCAAGGGGTGAGTGATAAACACACATAACATGCACTAATATAACCATCCCATAATTAGAGCAATACAATAACCTCTAAGTGAGCCCAAGACATAAGGTAAAATAATATGAATTTAATCTTGACAAATGCGAGGTCACTTAGCCATACACTCTTCCTATTAATGCAATTCTTAGGCCTTAAGGCCCTTACAACCATATCGAATCAGTCTAGAAATATACAATATTACAATTTCAAATAAAACTTGTACTAAGAGACCAAAAAGCTTTGCTAAGTTTAGAAGGGCTCATGCAATGCACTTTTAGTCCAACCCCATTAGCGCACCCGGTTGTTATAACCTACTCATGCATCAAAATCTGTAGGGACGTAAGCACGGGTCCACTTGTGCCCACGATGCCTCAAACAAACATATATGACATGTAATCAACACATGTATGCCAATGTTCATATATGCATAACTATACCAACATCCTTTAGTTTTCAACTTAAACAAGTATTTATCATCATTCGACATCATCATAGTATTGTATTCAATTCCAATTATTCTTCATTGTTGAATTTCCCAACGTTATTTCCAATCACATTCCTTAACACATTATCACATATTTAACATTCAATCACATAACCATATCTACATTAGCACTCATTCATCATTCTATCACATCTCCATAACCACACAAGTCATCGGGGGTTGGGTATATCCACAATATCATCTTTTATGGGCCAATACCCAACGGAAACGATAAACCAAAATCCATCATTTAGGATCACAGTCTAAGGTCACAGGTAACCCATATACACACAATGTTGTAGGCTACTAACCCACTGGCATTGACACCAAACCCTGCACAGGTTCCGGGTCTTTCAACCCGAGGGTAATCTCAAAACCCTTCCTATTTTTCGTACCCCACCAAGGCCCCCGACACATCATCAATCACATTCATCATCATATACTTGCCACAACACATATCCACATTTCGGTTCATCCCAAGATTCATCACACATTAACTTTGATCAAACATCATTAAACATTCAACATTCACCAACATTATGAATATGATTCCTAACTCTAATCTAACAAAATAATGTAACGTGAATATGAAATGATGGTCATTCGATGCCTTTAAAGTAGAGATGATAATTTTAACTCACCATGCCCCTATCCAATAAATGCAGATATTTTTAAATTTTACAGGTAATAGGGTGGGTTAGAGTATTAAAATAAAATACCCATTGGGTTTGGGTTAAAGGACAGTATAAATAGTGTAACTAATGGGTATTTCCTGAACCCGTTCTAACTCATATTTGAAGGCTATAGGTACCCGATTACCCGATGGGTTTAAGGATGGTAGCCAATTAAAAATACACATTAGGTACCCGTCTAATAGTGTCAATTCATGCCTAGGCAATTTAGGCAATTGTCTAAAGCTTTGTCTAATAAGAAGCCCCAAAAGTAAAGTGTATATATATAGATATATATTTAATTAATTTAAATATATCTTCTTCTTAACTTCAATGCTCATCTTAATCTCAAATAATTTTGAAACTTATGTTAATTTATAGAAATAATATCTCATAACTATCTAATAAGAAGGCCCCAAAATTAAATATATATATATATATATATATATATTTAATTATTTTAATTTTATCTTTTCATTAACTTCAATGCTCATTTTAATCTCAAAGGCATTTCCACGATTAAATAATATTTCATTCTGGTTGTTGCCACTAAGTCTCTTACTCCTACTAAGCTCAACCTTAGGAGGTACCCCCACCCCAGGCAGAGTTAGTGAGCCGTGTAATAGGCGACCATTTCGTGCATCGATCTATCATAGATGAGTGACCGCCCATCCAGCCTTTCCTTAGTTTTGGAACTTATCTTAATTTATAAAATAATACATCATAAGAGTATCTATAGTATCAGGCCGATTTGGATGTTAAGCTATACGCATAAAAATTTTTTAGGCCTAGATATTTTTTCACGTTAGGGCCCCAAATAGTTTGATAAGGCCCTGCAGACTAGTCTGGGGGCGTGCAAATCACATCCACATGAATTTGGCATTTATGGCATTTAGGGACATACTTGATATAATGGGACTGCATTAAAAATCAATAGTAGCCCGATCTCATTAAACTTCTCGTTATATTTAAGCTATTTGGTTCTTTATCAGAAACATGAACTTCATGTTCATATGCTGCCTTACTAGTTGCTACTACATATAAAACTCCTTCTTTACTACTACTAGCTATTTCTAACTATTTATACTCAAAATGACTCACTTAAAAGCTTAAATTGGACCTAAACAGTCCTAAAGATGCTTAATAGTTGTTTAAAGATGGACTAAAATTAGTCTAATCTTCTATGGCAATGATCTCTTAGCTTGAAAATAACCTTTAGTAACTTAGAGGGTATTTATGCATGAGAAATAAAAATATATAATATTAAGTTTAATTTTTGCATTATAGTGGCTAAAACAAAATTTTCTTTTCTTTTTAAACTTTTAAAAATTAGAAGGGGAAGTATGTGCACATTTTAAAATACCTTAAGAGGTGTTGCTATAATTCACCCTGTTTTTTTTTTTTTTAGGTTTTCCTTCTTTTGTGTTATTAACAATAAGTAGTGGATGAGGTTTGGTATAGATGGCAAATTAGGTGTACTATCAAAACTTTGGACTATACATAAAAATTAGTAAAAAAAATATTTAAATTTGGCCTATAAATTCAAATGTACTAGTGGTGTTCTAAAGCCGTGGAGATCATGGCCCTAGCTAAATTCCACTACTAGAAAAAGGTCATTTGGTACTAAGGTTTTTGGCTATGGCTTGTTACCGAAGTTAAAAAATATCATTGTCCACTGCCAACAAAAGTCATAACCAAATATAGAACCGAATATTTAATAGTTGCCCTTGATATTTAACCACTAGCAAATAATTATATGGCTTCTCCATTTGGCTGGCCCTAATTTTGTGGTAGCCAATAGGATTTGGCATACATATTTTAGTTACAACTCTGATTTTATTGTAGCCAATAGGGTTTTGGCTTTCACGTTTTGGCTACTACTTTAATAGGAAAAAGCCAAAAAGTAAAAAATAAAAAAAAAAATTCCCTTTCCCTCCCCGCGAGAAATATATTTTCCTTTCCCTCTTGCTTAACCCTAAAACTCTCCTCTAAAGCTTTCCGGCTAGGAAACAATCCAAGCGCTCGTCTAGATATAAAGCGAACGTCCGTACAAAGGTAGTGTAGTCCTAGGGCTTGAGTTAGAGTCATCTCTGAAGCCCAAGAGATTGACGATCTTGGCTCCTCGTTTCATCGCATGAAGATTTCTCGAGGGAAATAAGGATCACTGTCCTGGATTTGTCAGAGGATGAGGATAAGGGATTTGATGGCGACGATCTAGTTCCGCATCTGGCTAATCCACTTCTTTTTGCCTATTGATTATGTATTCAGTTATATATGTGTTCATTTTCTTTTGGATCTAGATCGTTTAAATTCGAAAGCTATTCCTATGTTTGGATCTGTGTTTAGTCATTAAAGATTTCGAAGCTCGATTTTCTTGATCAATTTGTGCAAAGCTCTTTTTTTACATTGAATTTGTTTATTACACAGTAGATCTACATTTGAATGTGTGAACAATTGATTGTTAGACATTATTTATAGCTAATGATTTTAGAGTTTCGACAATTCTAATGATTCTTGGACACTGAATTCACTTTTGTTCTCGATCTCTTGATCTTTATGTTCACCAGATTGGATTAAATTCCTGGTTACTTGAGCAGATTTGGATCATGCTTGTTGCCTTAATTTATAGTTCGATTTTTTTATCAATATAGTAGTCTCCTTATTTTTTTTTTTTTTAACAGATTTGGCTTCTAGACATTTAGATCAGCTAAGTGAATTCATTAGATGATTGCTCTATTTAATATGAGAAATATAAGATTTTTCTGATTAATTTATTTCTGGGGATGAATAGCTCAATTACACTTATGTCTAAACTTCTTTTTAGTTTTTTCATGACATTAAAATCATTTATTCGATATAATGATGGATAAAACCCACTCCTGGTTAGTCCAGTGGAGCGGGAGTCAAGCCTGAGACTTGGGTATCACCCAAGTCTCAGGTTCGATTCTCACCTGGAGCGGCCAAGATTTAAGTGGGGGGCCGTGGCGGTGGGTTGCTACGCTAATTCCCCCAGGGTTTTGTAGCTCAGTGGATAAAACCACTGGGCGATTTCTCCTATTACCAAAAAAAAAGATATAATGATAGATAAAGCATTTCATTCAAGCCTTTAATAATTTACAATTGTATAAAGCATTTAAATTAAGTAGAAAGCCTAATGTAACGAGTCAAATGAAGTTTTCAAGTACAAGGGCAGTGATGTTGGAACCCAGTATTGCTCGGGGATATACTACTACAATGAGGAGCAGGCACGTTTAGCTCGAGAATTGTTGGAAGCAAAGCAGGAAAAGTTGAAGGATAAGAAGATTGTGATAGAAATTCTTCCAGTGAAGAAATTTTACAAAGGAGATGAGTACCACTAGCAGTACTTGGCAAAGGGTGGAGTTCAAGGTCTGAAACAATCGGCTGCAAAAGCCTGCAATGATCTCATCCAATGCTATGGCTGATAAAGTATGTACTGGGATGCTTTACCTAAAAAAGTATGCACATTCAAAGTTGCAGAACTCTGATTTTATGCCACAACCTTGCGATGGTATATGTTTTGCTTGTTATATCTTGGATATATTTAATAAATGCAATGGTATGGTTCTATGTTTCTAGTTTCATGTCTTTGCTTGCCATATTTATATTATGATTGCTCAGTGAAGGATTTAAATCGCAATAATGGTATTGCCATGAAGCACTTCAAGTTTGGTGGCACAACGAAACAATTAAGAAAGATTTGTTTCATAGTAAGCTCCAAATGCAACCTGAATAGATATATTTAACTAGTGTTTCTTAAATTTAATATGTTTTTGTGAGGAATGTAGTCTTTATCAATATTAAAAAGAAAAGGAAAAAAAATATATGGAATTTTTGGTATTGGCCACTTCTAAAGCCATAGCCAAAAGTTTGTAAAAATTAAATTAATTAAAACTTTTTACTACACCTATGGGCAGTAACCAATACTATATATAAAAAAATATAACTTTTTATATTGGCTACTGCCAAAACCGCAGCCAAAAGTTTGTAAAATTAAATTAATATAATAAATTTGCTACAGCCCATGCCATAACCAAAAGTCATACCTGCAGTAGCTAATAGTTCCAGAACCCCTTTATTAGCCACTCCATACACGCTGTAACCAATAACATATATGTCGTAACCAATATATAGCTATAGTCATGGGTCGTAGCCAAAGAATCTTTTGCCACTGAGCAAATACTATCGCTGTCGAGCAGTAGCTAGGCGTAGCTAATGCCCTTTGGCCACTCCTCTTCAATTTTTGGCTACTACTTTGGGTCGTCGCCAAAGGGCCTTTTTTCTAATAGTGTTCGTTTTTTAGAGTAGGTTTATCTTTTAACATATGACTGATAGAGGAGATCTTAAATGATCCTATAATTTTAGTCACAACACAGTCGGTCCCTAGTGATCCTGTGCAGAGCAAAAGGCTATGGGACCCTCATGGTACTCTTAGTGGAAGGTTCTTTAAAAAGTAGAGAAAGTTTTCAAGCTTTGCTCTATGCATAAGATAGTCTCATGAAAGCTAAATATGGAGATATCAAACTCTGAAGGAAATGTAGAGGTTTCTTTATTGTGATGGAAGACATTTAGCCAAATAACAAGATTAAGAGTCAACGAATAAGGTCCGTCGTGCTGGAGAATTTACTACCAATATTAATCCCCCCTACATGGGTCCTAGTCATTTTCAACAATAAAATGCAATCATATTGAAGATAAATAAAATGTATTAGAGAGTTAACATTGTGTAGAGTGCGGAGAATAAAAGTACTATACATTTAAGGTGGCTAGCTAGATGAATCAAATAATTCAAGTTTGGTTTGTGCTTCGTTCTCTAAAACCTCGTTCACGATCGTTCATTATAAAATCAAGTTGTCATGACTTGATCTAATTAGTGCTAATTGTCTATTTTTGGTCGTAGCCTACACGATTTTAAAGGTCTCAATAGAAAGATAGGTGTCACCCATATATAACACATTCTCCAAGTGACATGAGATAAGAGTGCTTCACGACATCTGGATGGTAGCTCCCCCTTTCTCTATACCTACCCACATCATTGTTGGTCTGTCACAGTAGTTCAAGACATAGGTCTCAACATCAATAGCAGCTAGAAACTTATCCCTATCACAAGGGGAGTAATTCAAGTTCTAGTTTAGGTTCATCAAAAATATAGTATAGATAACAATTTTAGTCCCTGCAACAAAAAGATTTCAATTTGCAGCTAATCAGTTGCTCTACTATAATTGTAATCAACTTTCTCATGTGAGAATGGAGTGTCTAATGATGGATACCTCCCAATATGGTGCATGGACTGGTGCATGGACTAGTGCACAATCAAAGCAATCAATGTCGACCCAACAATTTCCTCTTAGACCTATTATGCAGCTACGGTGCACAAAAAAATCGAACAACTTGAAAATCGAACCAATTTGTTCACTTTGGTTTGAATCTATATTATTTTTGGTTTGGTTCTACATTAAAAAATTAGCAAATTGATATTTTCAGTTCAGTTCATAGGTTAATAGGCACTCAACCTGAACAACCCGAAACTTAATCGAAAATAACCCAATCCAAACCAATCCAAACTAACTTTAAAAAATATAATATAAAATATATAATAAATAAGTATCTTAAAATATTTATATAATATTATAAATCAAATAATATTATAATATATATATATATAAATATTTATATAATTAATTACCAAAAAAATATTTGTATAATCCTAAAATTAGACCCGAATTGACCCAAACTGAAAATAGACCCGACCCAACCTAAACTGGCCTAAACTAAAAACCGAACCAAACTAAACCAGTATTTTCAGTTAGATTTGGCTATTTTCAGTTTAGTTTGGTTCGATTCTAGGTCTAAATCGAACCGACCCATGTATACATCCGGTTGCAGCAGACTCAACTAAATGGATAAGATGGCAATTAAAACCGAGGCCAAGACAATAGTGGTTCTAGATGTCAAAGGACCCAGGGACATGCATATGCGTTTGCACAACGAGGAAAAGCCCTTCGCCAAGCATTGTCGATAAGCAATTACAATAGCCTCTTCACTAATGTCTTTGTGCCTTTGGTAATCGAAATAAAACTTTGTTTTCTAATAGTAATATATGTTAGATAAATGTTAAATTCACTTTATTTTTAGATTCTCACACTTCATATCTTCTGACGTTAAATAATAACTTTTGGAGTGTGAGAAATTATTTGGAGTTGAAAAAAAATTAAAAGTGGAGTGTACTTAATATTTTCTATATATTAATATATAACATTATTCGTTTTAACTTATGCAATATTTTTTTTATTGAATAATACTATATGTTAATCTTGTACTATTATACATACATATATATATATATGTATAAGACTGAAATGAAAAACTCGTATTTAGGCGTGAAGCTGGGAGAAGAATTTAATTCTTAAATGGAGTTGGGAATGGGAAAATGACTCTTTACATCCTAGTGGCTCAAATTCTGGGTAGAAGAATCTGATCCACTGGATGTTGCCAACACAATGAGAAAGTGTTAAATCAATTGGAGATGCAAAGGATATCTCCATTTATAGTGAGGAGGGAGTCAAGCAACATTGTTATTTGTGAACTAGACCCACATGTGCCACCAAACTTGCTTAACTCGACCACAAATTGGTGGAAATTTGTTCATGTATGGAACACTGAGATCGAGATGTTACAATTTTAGTGGTACATTGTCAGCTTTACATCTATATCTACATGCATGGAGTAGATTTGTCGCAAAAAGGCACCTTATTCCTGCAACTAGGATGTAAAGAGATGGGCCCAACTTTTAGATGCTCAAACTCAGTGCTATATAATAGAACTAAGCTTATTTTTTTAAGAGGGTTAACTCTAATTCAATTCAGCTCGTTTAAATATAAAATCTTATACACATTTTTCCTGCATCTGTTGGTATCAAAGTTGATATTAATGGCACCTCAAGAAACCAATAGAGATCGCGGTACATGCCATGAAACTGCCACAGTCAAAAAAATACTAGCTAGAATGTGATAAAAGTTGAACTTCGATGGGAGGAGTGTTTCTAATAGTTGAAAAGCATGGTTAGGACATTGGCTACCAGGTAACCTTCGAAAATTAACCTTGCAACTACCACACCACTAAATTATTCTTCTAGAGAATGAGAAGAAAAATGTTAAAAAAAAACTATATTCAATACTTTGGTGATTTCTAACCAAGTGAAAGAGTTAAGAACCCGGTGGGCTGATGCCAATCCGATGACAGCCGGATCCAGATTATTGGATTAAAATACAATAATCTAAAGAATATGTGAATTTTTGGATTCTAATCCCAACAATTTAAATTAAATTGTTACAAGATTGACATCAAATTTGATATCAACCTTCCCCATTTAAGAAGTAGACACCTTCTACAAGAGAAGTATGAGAATACTTTTTTAGCTGAAGAATTTTTTTTTTTTTTTTTTTTTGGTAATTAATTTTAGCTGAAGAATTTGTTTAACAGGGAGTTTTTCACATCAATAATTGCTCTAAACCAAGTTATAAAGTGGAGTCAACAGCTAAATTTTTTATGCGGGACCTGTAATATTGTTAAAGGAAATTCGACCAATATCATCTTGGGACACCTATTGTCGAAGAAGTTTAAAAAGAAAGCCAGTATGTGACCTTGAGCTAGTGAAGGCTTTGGAGTTTATATGCATAATGGTGAACCATGCATGTGATTTCATACTCTTGCCGATATCATTTTATGAGAATCTAATATTACATGAACTTTACGGAAATTCATTAAGCAAGGAATTTGAGGTATTTACCAAGGTTTCTAGAGGAAGAAAAAATTTTAAGCATTATTTTGGTGGAGAAAAAATTCTCAAAATCTACAGAGATATAAAAATCAATGGAACATAAAAATTGAAATTGGTGAGTGAATTCTTTCTAAGATAAGAAAAATGTAGGGGAATATATATAGAATTTTATAATGAATATTTCCTGTCTTAATTTTAGATACTTGTCGAAAAAGTCTTATTTGACTCGCATTTAATTTCATTTACTTAGAATCAATTTTGAAATATTCTTTTTCTTTAGTTTATTGCTTTTTGAGAATAGTTTTTTTTTTCTTTATTTTCTATTAAAATTTGGCATTCTACCAAATTTCATATTTTTAGTATTTTTACTCTTTTACGGTGACCACTTTTATTTTCCCTTGATTCCAATCTTATTAGGAACATGTTAAGTCAAAAATTTTTTTATACATATTCTATATAATACTAGCGGCCCAGATCAGGCTCCAAGGCCCACGTGCTCACTCACAACCCAACCCGGAACCATGATGACCGGAGTTGAAGCCTGCCGTCTTTCACTTGCATTTGAAACACTTCTGCTGTGAATGCATATGCTTCTAATTGAGTAAAAATTTAATCAAATTTAACACAAAATATATTAAAATAAAAAAATTAATTTTTACACACCTGAGAAATTAAATATTTTACATAAAGGCTTTGGGCAAATTCCACCATATGTATCGCATTGAAAACCACTAGCACTCCTAGCAGGGGGCAAAACATTGAAATGCATTGTTCAAATACAGCTTTTCTAACTCTCTTCATCAGATAAAATATAAATCACATTGAGAATAGCTGACAAGAACCCAAAAAAAAAAAAAAGATTGACTGTATAGCAGATAATATTGCTACAACAATGCTCCGAAGATCCTCCTCAAAAAATGGATGTTTCTGCACTCGAATATGTAAGCAAAAACCCTACCATAGAAAATAGGAAAACAGGCAGAATTATTTGGGAGCAAAACACAGCCAAAAAAAAGTATTACAAATCAGCACATTGGTTATGGATCCTCCGAGTGATCTAAACCGGAAACACCATCAGGGTCATTGATTAACTTGTTAGCTCATAATATCCCACCAAAAGCATTGCAATATTCAGCCAAATATAAAAAGAAGGGATGGGGAATGCAAGGAGCAAATTTGAGTACAGATAACAAAATTGCCAAGCACCATTGTCCTGAATCCTGAGACTGTCGCCAAATTCATGCAGAGTAAATATAGTAAATATAGTTCTTCAAGTTTCAAGTCAAAAGTTCTCAATGTCCTAAATTGACTTTTAAGAGTTAACCAAAAGGTGTACACAGGCTGCAAGGTCCCACATATATGTTCCATGCTTAAGAGAGTGCAAAACGTTACAGTAACCTCTGTCCTAGTAAATAAAAATAAGAGGTTTGAGGTATAGCCATTTTTTTTTTTTTTAAAACAAGCGTTTGAGATATAGTCATCTCATAGAATTTTGATTTCCAAAACCTATCCAAGAGAAATTATTTCCAAACTTGTAGGTGTAATCAGACATACCGGCAAGTGAAGCGCATTAGCACCAAATTAAATTAATATAAAATATATTTATTAAATACAAATAACTTTTAAAAACTAATAAAATTAAATATTTTATGAAAATAAAAAATTAGTAATTGTAAACATCATCACATTTTCAAATGCAGTTTCAGTTTTCATTTTAGAAAAAAAAAAAAAAAAAAAAAAAAAAAAAAAAAAAAAACAACAATAGAAAATAAAAAACAGAAAACATAAACATATAAACGTAAACAAAAAAATAACAACGTTACCAAACGGCCCCTTAGTGTTTGCTAAACAATTTATTCTTCATCTCCATTGTAAATCAACACCACTCCAACATTATCCCAAGTTTCTTGCATATCATTTTTTACATGAATTTTAGAATACTCTTCCAATCATCTTTTGAAGTTCTAGCCACAAATTTCTTGCCTAACTCTAGAATTGAGTATCAAGCTAGCAAAAGGTCATATGAATGTGCAACTTTAGATGCAACTTAAGACTAGATCAAGTAAGACTAAGGTCAGTTGCAACTGCATTTGATATTGGAAGCAACAGTACATGGTTTTTCAACACTATATAGAAAAAATGTTAGTTTTAGTGAGTTTTAGCAGCAATAGAGTATTTACGAAGTTTAGGATAGGTAGATAACTTCTTTACTACACCTGCAAATAGGGTAACAAAATCTTAATGCCACATTGTACTTTTCTTTTACATCCTTTAGAAATCTTCTTCACACCTCTACAATGGAGCAATTTATTTTGTGATACATATGAGCTCTACCAACCTAATCCTACCAGGAAATTTTCTATCAACTTAAAGCAACAAGCTTCCCTGTTGTCTTCCTTCCCGAGAAAATGGTTGTCGTAAGAAAGTAGGATAATGACTTAATGGCCGGTGCAAAATGTTTGATAATGTTTTAAACATGCAGTTGCAGATGAATTCATACAATAATAGTTCTTACAGTGGTTATCATTTAAAATGGAAGATCAGGAAGCAAAGGAAAGTGAAACTAACAGACAATTGAAGTTAAAACAGACAGAGGAAGGCTCACGGCCCTTTTTTTTATGTAAGAATATTTTTGAAAGAAATGCAAGTAGTGAACAATATTTGCTCTAAACAGAGGACAACGACCCTGTAAGAGATGACTTAAATTTCAATGCAAAACTTACTATTCATAACTGATGACACGCAGTCACATGTGATTTCATGCAAATTCAATGACCTTAAAAAATAAAAATAAGAAAGGCGCAATGCAAGTAGTAGGGATAAGGTAAGACCAAAGATACTTGAGACAAGCACATCTCATCTAGAGCGATCTTTATTCTATATGCAAAGACACCCAAACCTTTTCCTTTCTAAAATCCTAGCACTTTGCATCATCAAAGATTCAATTATTCAATAACCTTTATCTTGTACGGAAACTGCCTGGGCAATCTCTTCAAATGCAGCAGCTGGTCAAAGGGCACCTTGAAATTCAGAAATCAGAGTTCAAATATCCAATAAAACAACTTGATTTGCTGCTATCAAAACCAAGCAAATACCATCTATACCAATTCCACTTATAAGTTCTCTACCAAAACCTTCATTTCTTTTCATCTGTAAGAATACCATATCCAGAGCAAAATCAAATACAAAGATTGTATCAGAAATTCACCTATTAGCACCCATTAGCATTCATATTCGATGACCATCACAAAGTATGAGAAATCAAGGCTAATCCCTTCGGTACCCACCTAATTTAACAAAAGTTCCACCCTTTCAGAAACTCCATCAAGTAATTTTTTATTGCTGATTTCATCAACTCCATGCACAAATGCTTCACATCCCTATCTTACAACTCCTAAGTAATAATGACTTACGACTCCCAAACTGAACTAGAAAAGAAGAAAGGAATTGATACTCACAACAAGGCCTGCAAAAAGCAAGAGGGCATCCTTACTTCATCCAATAACCAGGAGGAACAAAAGAGCATTCTTGCGTGCAAATAAATATGTATGCATATATACAAGGATGGTGAAAGGTAAAGATTCAGTAGCTCAATCAAGAAGAAATAAACCGAACTATTTCTTTTGATATTAAGCAATTGATTATACAAATTTACCACAGAAGGCAAATTCTAGAAGCTAGGAAAATTTCACGAAACCTCTAAGCCATACAGAACACCAGCGTACTTCTCAGGACCAGTTTCGCAAAAGTAAACCTCTATAATTTTCTGAAACGCATGCCAAGTGAGCAAGCTATCAGAACCGGCTTGATGGCACTTCCCAACTGCTCTTTCTACCTCGAGCGTCTTAGCAACCCGGTCCAACCCGCCATAAAGGCTCTCACAAAACCTCATCAGATGTTTCAGATCATAAACCCTCTCCCCAAAGAACACATTGAGCAGATTCTGAAACTGGGCCAACTCGTCCGGCAAGGGACGCTGAGTCAGGATTTTAATAAGGTACCCGAAATCGTAAGCGCTGTGAAAAGTCACCCAGCTCACCAATTCATTGCAAACGAGTCCCGAGGACATCATCAACTCCGCAAATCTCACCGAATCGATCCCGTACTCCCGGTTCTTCTCAAAATCAATGCCTTGTCCCCGCAACAACTCGATCGCATCGGAGGCGTGGTAATCATGCGCCACATCGAAGTCTCTGAAGTTGAATTCCCAAATGTATTGATTGTCCGTGCCAAGATCGGGAAGATTACCATCGGCGTCAGACAGAGTGAGACCAACCTGAATGAGATTCAATAGATCGACGTTCTCCTTAAGCATCAGGTAATGCGCGGCGGGGTTCCGGTTCCGGAAGTACTGTAATCCGGCGGCGGGACGCACGACAACGCCCGGAAACTCCGTGTCCATTGAGACAAAAGGGTATTGATCGATGATGTCCCGGATAAACTCGAACTCAAACTCCAAATTCTTCGACCACACCGACCGGACTACGATCGGCTTCGTCGTCGTCGTCTGCGGCGGGGCCGGTGGATCTGAGTCTTCAACAACCATGGCTAGGAATCCCCAGATCTCTAAAGGCCGGGGTGATCTCGCGTTGGATGGTGATGGAAGGGGGAGTCGGCTTCTAGGGTTTTGAATGCAATATATATCTGTATATTGAATATTTCAAAAAGCATATATATATAATTATTTATAGTAAGAGAGACGTGGGGAGAATTCCACAGGGTCCGGTTTGCATTTGCTTAACTCTTATTAGTTTTCGTTGCTATTTTGGGGAAGGTGGCGGTGGGGTGGGGACAGTGGGAGTGGAAAGATGGAAACTTCTTAGTTTTTTATTTATTTGTTTTTATTTAAAATTTCATGTTTGAGAGCCGGTCTATAATTTTTTTTATTCCAAACTAAAGAAAGTAAAAAAAATTACAAAAAATAAAAAATAAACTTTTTGATAAAATAATTTTACTTTCACAAACGCAATTTTTGAAACTCAAAAAATGTAAATTTTAAAAATTTCAATTTCAAGTTTGTAAATTTAAAAGTTTCAATTTCAATTTTGAATTTTTAACTTAAAAAATTGTAAAATTTTTTATATTGCATTTAGAAACATTTCTCTCAAGTTATGTTTGATATGTGGGAAACGAAATCCATTCCTACTCTAATTTATTCTCATATTTGGTATCAAGAAATTAAGTTAAATACTATTCCTTAGAAATAGCTATTCCAAATTGGAAAAGATATTTTCACAATTTAAGCGATAGAAATAACCATTCTATTGCAATCAAAGTTCTATCCAAAAATTGAAAAAAATAAAAATAAATAATTATTTTGTAATAAAAAATTTCTCTCAATTACTTTCTTGAGTTGTAAAATAACCATTTTATCCTTTAACCTTATTTTCAGTCTAGATACAAACTCGAGTTATAAAATGATTATTTTAAAGGTCATTAAGAATATTCATTCATACTACTTAATAACTAAGCAAATTTTAATCTGATCCAAACTCAGATTGTAAAATAATCATTTTACCCATTGGGTTGTTTTTTGCCTATATTTATATTTTGGGCTTCCTAAAAAGTTAAAAAATATTTATCGATTTGCTTCTTAATAACTAAGAAATTTTCATCTCAATTCGAACTCAAAACTGCAAAATGACAATGTTACCCATGAGTTATTTTTTGTCCAAATTTGTATTCTAGGCTACCTAAAAGGCTAAAAAAATTCTTACCATATTTGTTAATAGTTAAACAAATTTCAGCCCAATCTGCAAATAGATTATAAAATTACTATTTTACCCCTGGACTAGTTTTTTGGCCAAATTTGTATTTTAGACATCCCAAAAAATTAAAAAAAAAAGATTTGTTGACATGTTTATTCATAGTTAACAAAATTTTGACTCAATTCAAACTTGAATTGTAAAATGACCATTGTATCCCTAGACCCCTTTGTTTTACTTAAATTCACGATCTGAAAGTAAAGTTTATTTTTATAGTTTTTAAAAATTTGATGTTAGTAATTTTTATTATATTTAATTTTATTTCGTAATATTTAAAATATATAATGAAATTATGAAAATTTAAATAGCTATTTTATTACCATTATTTTCATGTTGACAACAAAACAAAGGAATGGAATAAGCATTCCATTTCATTATCATCCGCATTTCATTCCCACCTTATTCCATTCTATTCTATTCCATTCTTACCTATCAAACATAACCCCATGGAATTGATTTGATTTCAAATGGGTCATTTGAAAGTACAATTTTTAACAACTTTTGGTATTTTTTTCAAAAATTGATAGTTCAAAATTTTTGTGTGTTTGGTAAAGTAAATAATAATTTTTAATAAATTTTATGTATTTAGTAGAATTTTTAACAATTTTTAATGACTTTTGGTAACTTTTTGTATGGTTTAGTCATCTACACTCTGTGTGCTATGCAAGGAGTTTTAGCTATCATGCTATACAAGAAATTTTGTCCATTTCACCTTGCAGATTTCTCTACACAATACACTAAGTAGGTATTTTTTTCCTAACTTCATAGGCAAGTAATTTTTCATTTTTGGTACGGGCAAGAAGTTATGTTCACTACAAGTTCCTGGTGATGCCATTTTGTTTAACTAATGCTCCTCTTGTATTTATGGATTTGATAAATAGAGGTTAGTACCTACCTAGACAAGTTTGTGGTTGTTTTTATCAATGATGTGTCAATGTATTCAAAGAACGAGAAGCATGAAGGGTATTTATAGACAATGTTACAAACTTTGAAGGATCATCAATTATATACCAAGTTGAGTAAGTGTGAGTTTTGGCTCAGGGAAGTAAAGTTTCTTAAGCATGTAGTGTCTACAAAAGGTGTTACAGTATATCTATCTAAGGTTAAGGCTATCCTTGATTGGCCAAGATCGAAGGTTGTCTTTGAAATTTGTAGTTTCCTAGGTTTGGCAAAACACTGAGAGTTTTGTACTTACTTTTCTACGTTAGTCACTCCATTGACTAGGTTGACCTAGAAGAAAGTTAAATTTGTATGGGATGATACCTATGAGAGGTCATTTCAGGAGATAAACAAGGTTAACTACAACACTGTTGTTGATCATTCACAAGAAAGGTGCAAGATATTTAGCATACTATGTTGCTTTATAGAATATTTGATTGTGTATTAATGTGGGGTGGAAAAGTGCATTCAAGGACTGGCCTCCTAAGGGGTTACCTATGATAAGCCAAGGCAAACTAAGGGCTCTACGAGACTTCCCAAAGTATCTCAACCCACAAGGATGATGCCAAGCTAGCCAAAACAACCCCTAAGCCTAAGGCATTGCTCAACACAAGCCAAGGGATGTGTAGCCCTAGCTAGGCGTTGCTAGTACACACCACAGACATATGAGGAAAAGCCTCCAAACATGTGCACACTAGCCCAAATACACCAACCTTTCGTGTGGATATGTGGATGAGTATTTAGATATTAAATATTATCCTAAAAAAACCTAGGTACCGTTTGGAAGTAAAAGCTGCCAGTTGTAAATTTTGATGTGTTTGGTAAAGTAAGTAGTAATTTTTAGCAATTCTTAGCAAGTTTTTGTAATTTTTGGGTGTTTGGTAAAATTTTGGTAACTTTTGACAATTTTAGCTACTTTTGATAACTTTCACTAATTTTTGGTATTTTCAGAAACTTTTGATAACTTTTGAGTTTAGCAAGTTACTGTAACTAAGTAGAATAATAACAAAAATTAGTGTCTTGCCAAATATCTAAGAAGGAAATTTTGATAGTTTTTTACTGAAAATTGAGTTGTCAAATGATTCCTTACATGTATTTATTTATATATTGATGCTCTAATTTCATCACATGATTAAAAGGAAACATGTGATATGAATTGAATTTGTGCTCACTTTATTAATAATTTAATGGGTAAAGTATAAAAATCACCCTTATACTTTATCCTTAGTCTCGCTTTGATCCCACTAGTTTTAATTGTAACAATCAAATCCCCACACTTTCTGTCAAGTATCAATCTAGTCTTTCTGTCTACTGCTCATTAATTAAAATCGTTAAGGCGAGGGTAAATTCATCATTTCCCCTTCTTGCTTCCCAAACCTCCTAAATGACGTCAATACGTTGTATCCATTCAAAAGAAGTTACACCTAGGGTTTTTGTTCTGGAAAAAATCAATAATCACTTAGGACTTTTTTCACACAAAAAAAAATCAAATCTTCTATTGTTAATTGATTTGAAGGCGTTTTTTCTAGGGTTTCAAATCTGCTCAGCTAGAGGTGAGCTAAGGTTTGGTTATGGTCTGTTTGATCCTAACAGCAGATAAAGGATGGCTTACGGTGAGTTTTCTCTACTGCTTTCTCTGTTTAATGTATGGATAATATCTAGTCCACCACTAATTGACAATATCAGTCCATATGATTTAAAAATTTTTGCCTTTTTGGCTTTACGTATTAAACTTGTTTGTGGGGACCAACAGTTGGTCCATCTGCTTTTCTATTGCAAATATATTTTTTTTGTTACAAAAATATTTAATTATTTTTCATTAGTGGATGTTTATTGTTGTACATTCCTTTTGCCAAACTTTACGACAATTACTGAATTTCCTTTTGTGTATTTCAAGAATCGGGCATCACTATTGTTTAGCTTTTTAATATAGTTACTAAAGTAATAGAGCAAATCAGTTGCTGAGAATCTCTCATTACGTGGAATTTTATTTTAGTTATTTAATATATTTTAATTGAATTTTGTCTATTTTGTGTTATTACTACAGTGGTTATTTTTGAATTTTCAAGCCTTAGTATTGTTTAGCTTTTCAATTGGATTTTATTTATAAATTAATTATAAATTTTATTGGGACTATGTTTATAAATTTATTTTTAATTTATTTGGGATTGTGTTTATATGTTATTATTTACTTGGAATTGTGTCTATATTTTAATTGGTTTTTAGATTTTGTTTGTTGGGATTATATTCTTATAGGAATAATTATTTTGGAATTTAATACTTATCTAATATGATTTATATTTTCCTACCATCAACACTAACTGCCAGCAAAGATGTCCCACCAAGATTTTCACGAATAACTAATGTTAGTTCTGCCCCCAACCAAATTCACTGAGTATGAGGGCAATTACAAGAAAATATACAGCTTCTAGTGGAACAACTTCAGATTCAGCATCAGAAGTAGCAAGAGTAGTTTCAAACCAGTCATCAGTAGCTAAAACTAGGTCTTCAAAGTCGGCTTTAAAAGAGTTGTCAAGAAAAATGATGGAGTGAGAAGGCAAGCAACATGTGATAATATCGTCGCTGGAAGCATTGAGGAATAGATCGAATAACAAGTGATGATGCTACAATGACTATTGTTTTTTGTGAACCAGGGTGTTTGTTATTCTGTTTTATGAATCAAAATTACTGTTGATATTTTGTTTTGTCAATCATAAAAAAGTCGTTAATAGTGTTTGTGAATATTTTGTGAATTATGAAAGTTACTTCACTGGGAGGAATTGTGAATTCTTGTTAGAAAAGAATTGTGAATGCTTAATCTGATTTAGTCAGGGACAAATTGTGATATTTTTTGTTTATACATATATATAATGGAAGTCAGTGCCATATGATTTTACTAAATTCTGTTCTCTACTTTTATGTTCTCTAGGTTATTTATTTTTTTTTATGTTCTATGTTTTTGAAGAATTTTGTTGAGGCTGCTTGATCATTTTATCTGTTTGGTTGGTTAAGGCTGCTATAATGCAATTGTTTGTAAGAATTTTTGGTTGGTTGATTACTGCAAATGCAAGATTGGTGTATTTGGCCAGTTTGTTTTTGACTATTTTAGAACAGTGTGAGCTTGTTGGTTGTTTTGGAGAAGTGGAGTTTTTGGCTAGTTTGTTTGTGAGTTGTGTTCCAATTCTCTGTTGGGCTACTATCTTACATGTTGGTGATAATGCTATGTAACTATGGATGCTGGGCTACTTCCATTGCTAATGGCTGGTTAAGATTTTGGCAATGTCTTTTTGTATTGGTTTGTGTCCTATGTGGACTGATAAGGTGCCTAGCCACTAAGTTTTGTATAAAGGGGTATGCCCTTTGTTTTCTGTATATTATTTTATTATTTAATAAACTTTCCTGTTACCTTAAAATATTGAAGTGCATTACAAAATAATTAATGTGCTTAACAAACCAATAACAGTAAACAAACTTAAAGTAACCAAGAAGAAAAACGCCATTGAAGAACTTCCAAACCAGCTTTACAGAGTATTGAAATTGAATGGAAACATGGAATTTCTTGGATAAATATTGAAATTAATGGTAGAGTCATTCATTTATCAAGCTAATGCAAAGAGTAATTCAAACTAATAGCTAATTTTTCCATTGCAACAAAAGCGTTCATATATTACACCCCAATAGTAACTCCTCTAATACATCCACACAAACAAAACCCAAAACATTTAGTACATAATGCAGTACATCAACTTCCAATATAGATACTTCACTTGAGTGTTAAATCTCCTATTACTCAAGTTAAATACAATTATAACCCAACTTAAAACTAGTGTTGCTCACAGTAACTTTCTTTTTTTTTTCTTTCTTTTTTTCCCTCTGCATTACTTCATTCTCCAACTTTGTAAGCTTTCTCAACAGTCCAACTATAACATTCTTTGACCTATTACAAATTAAGGGATCATACCAAGCAAAGAATTCACAATCCCGTTGATCTTTGAAAAAAAAAATTCATCAATTTAATAACAAATATAGAAACACAACAAAAAATAAAAAATATATACCAATATATTTGAGTATATATATATATGTATATTTATATCAAACTGAACTTACTCTATACGTTTAATAACCAAATTATTTTCTCTCTGTCAAATCAATTCACAAATTTCTCAGGTTGCTACAATTTCCCATAGTCATAAACCCTCCACTTTACTCCAATTCGACTTGAGTTCGTTAATTCAGAAGCTGCCTTATGTAAACCTTCTATTTCAACTTCGTGACTGAGAACAATCTTTTTTGAGTGAGATGAAACGATCTTCAGTGAGATGAAATGAACGAATCTTAGGGCAAAAATATACAAAATCAATCTGTATAGGAGGTTTGGAGAAGTAAGGAGGGGAAATGACAAATTTATCCTTGCCTTAATGGTCTAATTAACGGGTAGTAGACGAAATGTATAGATTGATACTTGACCAAGAGTGTGGGGGATTTGACTGTTGTAATTGAAACTAGTAGAACTAAAGTAAGACTGAGTGTAAAGTGTAGGGATGATTTTTATACTTTACCCTAATTTAATTTCATTAATAAGCAATAATGAGTTTTGTCACGTCTTGGATCTCGTGATCCGAGAAGTGAATGAATTAAGTCACACACAACATACAACACTTTTATATTTTCCCTGACCAGAGCATTAACCACCCTAGAACAGATATCTATAATTCGTAGTAATAACCATGTATAAAACAATAATAAAATAACTCTGGTTAAACCAGGCATAATAGCTCCAACACAATCCTAAACATAATTTAACATGCCTTGGTCTTATGGCCTTACAACTCAATCAAATTAAGTCCAAATAAAATATTATTACAATCCTAACATGAAATTAAAATGATAACATAAATTTCTTAGTAAGTTAGCAACTGATCCATTGCAGTGGGCTCCGCCTAACATATATAATCTAATTTAGGATTCACACTTGCACCGCAATTTGTAAGGACATGAGCACTAATCACTTGTACTCACGATGCATAATATTAGAATATTATATTATACAATAATGATTGAATAATATATAATCATATTAAATCAATGCTAGATAATCATATACCAATTAATAACCAAATCAGTAAATTATAAAAAATATCGTCAACTAAATCATTACTTTATCAATAATCTAATTATTAATTTTCTTATGTTCCTTTAACATTTTTCAATCATCACATCATAACATGGGCTCGATATTAACAACCTCATTTTTATTGGCCAACATTCAACGAAAATGATTAATTGAATACGTTGTATTTGTGATTCTTGATCACGGGCCACGATAAGCAAAAATCATAGCCATCATATTGTAGGCTATTAACCTATTGGCATAAATATCAACCCTCTATACAAGTTTAGGGTCTCTTAACTTAAGGGTAATCTTTGTATCCTGCCTATTTTTTTAGTATCCACCTACACCATAATATCATTTTCTTTTCATTTATCCTTATTATTATCATCTCAACATAATAATCCATCAATATCATCACTAACATTATTTCATCTCTATCCAATTTTCTTTATTATATCTTATTAACCATCATTTTACTATAACGATCCATCGATAATTAATTTACATTATCATAATCAAAATCCTTAACACCTCCTAGTAACCATATCAAGTTCATATCATCATATTTTTAGATATTTTGATAATAATAATAATAATAATAATAATAATAATAATAATAATAATAATAAAATTTAATAATTACACTCTTAAACTGTAATTATTTAAGTAATAAAATAATATTAAGTTAAAATAGAAATTTTAATTAAGAATTTAGATAATTAGAATTTTATAATGAATTTATTAATAAAATAGCTAACTTAATAAGTAAATAAAATAAAATTTATTATAAAATATATTTAATTAACCTTTATTTTTCTCTTGCAGAAAATCAAGTGGGTGTTCTGACGGCCCCGTAAACATGGGTCATAACAGTAAGGTGACACCTCCCTTTGGGTGACCACAGGTTTTAACGCATCATAATGCATCATATGCATCCCAACACCTTCAAAAAAAAATCCAAGACAGTGGGTCTGGAACGGTGCTCTGTTTCTCATTTTCACTGGTTCCTTACTTTAGGTTTCAAATTACTTATATTAAAGGAAAAGTCCTTGAAATTTCTTGTTTCAAAAAATACCACAAAACTTATATGAAATAAAGGAAATGTTAAATTTAAGATTTCATCAAGTATAGATCAACTAAACATGCTTATGATCATTTTCTTCCTACAAACATATATATACACACATCCAAGTGTAAAATTTAACTTTTCTTACTCTATAGACACTTAAGGCTATAAACAAATATAATAAATTTTTAACAATCTCGACACATTATAAATAAGTAAAATACATAGATTCCCTGTCGTAAGTAAATAAACGACGGAGAACGAACACTATGAAGGACTGTAACTTTTGTCAGTAAACCCAAAGAGCTTCATAAGCTCCATATATGCAAAATGTTAATCCTTACATCAAAATAATCATATCGTTGTGTTATAACCCAAATATATATATTTATTTTTATTATTTATATTTTTTTATGTGTTATAGTTTTATTAGAATTGGTTGGCTTTATCTAGTGTTATAGTTTTATTAGAATTGGTTAGCTTTATTTAGTGTTATAGTTTTATTAGAATTAGTTGACTTTATTTAGGAAATAATTAAATTTTAATTTTTTAATCTTATTTAATATTTTGGATAATTTGAAGAGTTATTGGAATTATAATTGAATTGAGATTGAAGGTCCACCATAATTTAATGGACGTAATAGTATACAATTAGGAAGTTAAAGGCTATAAATAAGAGGTGTCTTCCCAGGGTTTTATTATTTCTAATTAAGAGAGAGAGAAAGAGAAGAAAATAGAGAAAAGAGGAGGTTACGCGTGAAGAGTGAAGAAGAAACTAAGGTTAGTAATTTTTATGCTTTTCTTTAGATTATTGATAGAAAAGATTAAAGATTAATGTGTGCATATACATATATATGCGTGTATAAATTAGAATCTGATTTTCGAAAAAAAAATAGTTTGATTTGTTGATTGACCCGTGAATATATATATATATAGGTTTGGTAAATTGTTTGGTTTGACAGATTGCTAAAAAAAAAAAATTTGATTTTCTGGAATTGTATGTAAATAGATATATTTGTGTTTATATGAATTTCAATGGGCGGGTTTTCGAAAAAAAAAAAAAAAAGATAAAGTTTTGAGGCAAAGGCTGCCAAGTGCATCGCGGGATGTATATATATATATATATGTATTATAAGTTTTAAAGAGTGGATTTATTTATTGTAAAAAAAAAACTGTGCACTGCACCGTGGCTTAATGGTTTGACTTGTGAAGTTTTGGGGAAGTAATACAATTATAAGTTTGCAATGAAAAAAAAAAACATTTAAGTCGTTGAATCGTAAGTTTTAATGGACTTTGTATCTATATATATATATATATATAAAATAAAAGTTTATTGATTAGTTTGCTGGCAGATTGTTTAAATTGAGTTTTCAAAACCCTTTTGACAGATTTCTTTATTAAAAAAAAAAATTAAGATGCCGCACAGGGAGTTTAATAAACTTGTATTCTCATATTTATATATATATATATGATAAAAGTGTAATAAGAAAAGTGTTGGCAGATTGTCAATTTGATAATGTTGAATTGTTATTTATTAATATTAATTAAATTATTTTAGAGGAGTTAAGGATTTATATTTAGTAAGTTATTAGATGTAAATTTTATGATAGATTTTAAATAATAGGTATTTAATTTTTGTGAATTCAGGATTGTGAGGAATTATCCTGATTTATTTTATGTGTACATTTTTTAACATCAAGTGAGTGGTTTGCCTTACTAGTATTATTTTATAAATTATTCCATGCATAAAGGTTTGAAAGTTGAAAATTTTTGGATTATTCTTTATAAAAAAATTATATTATTTTGATAAGGATATTATATGTTTTGTGCTATTGAGCATAGGTAAAATTATTTGGATACTTTGTATTTAGTCTTGGAAATTATGAGAATGTGCTGAAAAATTATTTTGTGGTTATTGGAAATAAAAATTAAAGTTCAGGGGACAGGCTCTTTAAGTGGTGTGACTTTAGCAACTAGGGAACATGCTCGTGAAAATTGTGGTGACTCTAGTTCAGCCCGTGAAAAACGTAATCATCTCAATCGGATCGGCTTAGGGAAGAACACATGAGCCAAACTGGGTGACTCTAAGTACGATATTGGATCTAACAGGGCACTGCCCATGAGAAAGTATATTGGCACATTTTATATTTAATTTCCATATATCCATGGATTAATGTTTGTCATCACAATTGTGATTGATGGGGTGAAATATGGATGTTATTGCACTCTGACGTGCAAGTTTTGAAATTGTTAATGATTATGCATGGACATGGTTACTTGGGAATTTTCTTGATTAAATTGTTGATTTGAAAATTTATTATTTTCAAATGGATATTATTATTTTTGACTTGACAATCCATTTGCTGGGCTTTTAGCTCACCCATCCTTTTAACATTTTTCAGGTGAGCATGGAAGAAACTAGACATGGACTCTAGCAGTGGGACCTTTAAGTCGTGGCCTCTTAGGAACAATTTTATATTTAATTGATGGATTTTATTTTGGTAGCTAGATTAGAGTTTGATGATTTGGAATATTTTAATTACTAGTTGTTTTGAGTTTGAAAGGTTAATAGAACATTTTATTTATTCTCGTAAATTTTTAAATGGCAATGTTATTTTTTGATTGAAGGTTCTTTAGTAAATTTTGGTTGAATAAGATTTAGGCTTGTGTGTTCCTTAAGTTAAGGATTAGGGTACTCGACTGGTTACGTTCTTAAGTGGGGTGTGACACGTTGTGTTCAGAACAAATCTAATTTCATTTTTGCAATTTTAATTTGAAAATGGTGAAGGTTAGGCTTACCTACTAGTCATCGTCTTCGTTTGACTCTCAACTCTCTCTCTATCTCTCTTTTTCTAACCAACCAGTAACCTACATATATGTATATCAATAATATAATACTAAAAGAATGCATTTTTTCTCTCCTGCTCACCTTTACTCTCATCCTATGTGGTATGTCTTTTTTTTTTTTTCTTTTATGAGTACTTATGTGGTATGTCTAATTAAGCTCCATTTTACTTTTTTTTTTTTTTAGAATTTTGAATTATTTTTTAAATTCCTTCATTCTCTCTTATTATGTTCTCTTTTCTCATTCACAAAATCTTTCTTTCTTTATTCCACTTCGCTAAAATATTACAACTTTACCTTTTCTTTTACATATAAAACAATTAGAGTTGTAACATATGATTTAATAAATGTGAATGAGTTAATGGTCCCAAAAATGGACTTGCTTGGATTATAAGAAGGGACCCACTTGCTTATAAATTTAATATAATTGTAAAATTTACATATTTTAAATACATTATTAATTAAATTAAGAACACAAATAAAAATTAAATTAAAATAAAAAATAAAATGCTTTAAATAATAATTAAGTTATTTATCCTATAACAACTACTCTAAGTATTTTTAAAATTAAAAATATAAAAAAATACTGTAATATTAATTAGGCTTGAGTAGTTAATTTTTTAAATTCTAACTTTAAATTTAAATTGGTAACATTGGCTATAGTTGTTTTATTTTATAAAGCACATATGATTAATTATAATACTTTTTACTTGAATTATTTTTAAAAAATAATAAAAATTATTATCAAATCCAATGTGGCACTCTCTATATTCATAATTTTATTATTTTTATTTTTATAAATTTTGAATAAAATTAGTATTGGGCGTGACTTTTTTTTTCTAAATTCTAATTTTAAATTTAAATTGGTCAGGTTAATTATATTTCTTTTACAAATTACAACACATGGTAAATAATAATATTTTTGATTTATTTTATTTTTATAAAATCAACAAAGTTAAATTCTATACGATACTTTTCATATTCACCATTCTATTTTTTTTTTTTTTTACAAATCTTTGAATCAAATACCATTTTCTCATTCTTTATACTTTTTGTTTTTATTCACAAAATCTTTTCTTTTTGTCCCACATCAATAGATGATCACAACTCCACTATAGTTGTGACAGATAATCTTTATCAATGTATTAGTTCTTTAAATGGAACTTACTTATTTGTTCATTATAGTTTAAAAATTTACTAAAAAGATTAATTTAGGTTGGAAAAGAATTTAAAAATTATTAAATAATAATTATATTTAAAACACATAATTTCTCTTACAAACAATTCTTATTATATATTAAATTTAAAAACACAAAAAGATTTTAAAATATTGTTTAGGCTTGGAGATTTTTTTTAGAAAATTTTCAATTTTAAATTTAAATTAGTCATCTTGATAATTTTAATCAATTAATAACACTAATATTTGAGTTATTTTTATAAATCTATGGCGGTGTTTGGATGATAAAAAAAAGTACAGCAAAAGTATAAATATTTAATGTAAAAGTGATATGTGGTAATATTTAATTGAAAAAAGTACAAAAGGTTAGTAGAAATTGGTGAATTTTAGTTTATTTTGATAAACCAAACACCCTCTATACTACTTATACATAAATATATCAAAGTTGTATAATTTTTTTTTTTTACATTAAATCAAATCGTTTGGGCACTCTTCCTATTTATCATTCTACTTTTCATTTTTTTTTTTAAATTTTTGAAGGAAATACTCTCATTTTTGTATTTTTTAGTACTATTTTTTCTCTTTTTACTTTTTTTTTTGTCTCGTATAAGTGCTTAACTTTAATTACATTTTTTTTCTATATAGCCACTATGGTTATATTACATGATTATAACTAAAGTGAGTTAATCAATTTCTAAAATGAATCCACTTACTTATTGGTTTACTATTGTTATAAAATTTATAGGTTTCAAACATATTTGAAATTAAATTTTAAAATACAAAGAAAAATATTTAAATAATAATAAGGACCATTCAATTATACTCGCTAATTAAAACTCATAAAAAAATAAAAATATAAGAATATATTAATGATTATTTATAAAATTATTATAACTTTATATAATATATATTTAAAATGATTTTTTTATTTATATAAAATATTATAACTTTATATAATATATATTTAAAATGATTTTTATTAATAAAAAATATTATACCATTCTATGCATCGTATGGATTAATAGTAGTTAATCTGATTCGAGTGAATGTAAACCCATTCTTTAATAGGGCTATCAACTTGGAGTGGAAATGAATTGAGTTTTTCTCGAGTTATTTGAACTTAGTTCAAACTCGATTCGTGATTAAAACCAGTTCAAATCAAACTTGATTTGTATTTCATTTAGAATCGAGCTAGAACTTAGAATATTTGACTGGAAAACATGTGAACTGACTCGAAAAAATAATATATATTGAATAATATTTTTATATTTCTAATAATAATTTTATTATATTTTTATAATATTTTATTTATGACATTTTAGATTAAAACAACATTATTTTAATTTAATTGAGTCATTTGCAAGTCGATCTTGAATCTACATCCTTTTTTTCTTAGTCAAGTTTAAATTTATATAAAAATTAAAACCGAACTTGAATAAATTAAAATTCATTTCGGCTCGATTCAGTTTGGCTCCTAGTGTTAAATTGTAAATTATCATAGGGTCTGTTTGGTGTGCAATAATTTGCTGAAAATCTCTGAAAATCTCTATAAATCTCTGTTAACTTTATATCACATTAACTTTTTTCTCTCACTGCACGTATTACGAACTCTCTCCAAACCACAATTTATCTCAATTTATCTCATTTTTTCTTACTCCAAACCAACCCTATATATATTTATATATATATTTTTTTAATAAATTGCAATCAGGGAATGGTTACTGTGTCACGAATGCAGATTCTTTTCCCACGAGGACATTTATATAAAAGCCTCTTGCTTCGAACATAAGGGGCAAGGGGACAGTGTGGGTGTTTCTAGAGAGGGAGAGAGAGCGAGGGCAGCTGACTGAAGGAGGACAGTCGTTCTGAGATTGCAATCGCTTAGAGGTACATCAGAGTTATTTGAGATTTCAAATTCTCCCGTTTGTTTGTCATTTATTTATTATTCTTGGTAGATTCAGTAACTTTTAAGTCAAATAACTGAGTTTGATCGGATTGTTTATATGATTACACTATTTTTGGGTAGTTTATTGATACGCACGAGATCAGCAACAGCACATCTTAGGAGCACAGAAATGTGGACTGTAAATGGTTGGGCTTTATGCTTATAAGGTGTTCGATGATTTTTCCCTTTGGATAAGAATCCCTAATTACTGTTTTTAATTTTAATTTTTTTTGTTTTGATCGTTATTGTTATATGTAAATGAGTATCAGTTACCCAACTTCGACTGTTGTGTCCAAGAATGATTTTATTTTATTTTATTTTATTTTTTGTGGGTACTGAATGCTATTGAAAAGCAGTCATGTGAGCATCTTCTTAAATGGATTGTCAGTTATCAAAATTTTTCATTTGAGTTTGTAAAGATCTGAGATGTAATTTTGGGTCTGATGCATGTGCGAATAAATTGCAGAAATGGCATTGATTGACATGAAAACATAATAAGAGAGGTCTAATAAACTAAAGATTGTAAGTCTAGGGAATATTATTCTAAGTATTAGGTACTGATTTTGTATCAATTTAAAAGATAAAGGAGGCACAACCGTTGACTGAGCTCTAATTTTTTTTGTTCGAGTGTCCCCCAAATCCCAAAATGCTTGAAAGGAAGCCAGGTTTTTTTCCTTGTTAGTTAGCTTGATGTATATTGTTGGACCAATTTCCTAATCGCTTAAGCTTGGGGACTTCACATTGCATCATAGTTTTGGTTTCAGGAAGTATCGGATTCAAGTCTTGTTATCTAGTTTGTTTCCCCAGTTATTATTGTGCACTCTCTTCTGTTTTGATTGTTGCACTGCTTCAGTTAGTTTCTCTCTCTCTCTCTCTCTCTCTGCTCTGTGCAAGACGGGGTTGTACATGAAGGGAAGTGTTAATTTAGTTTGATATACATTGTTGTACCTCTTTCCTAGTAATCTGAGTTTTTGGGATAATCAGCGACTTAACATTTTTTAATGAACACACCTCAAGGAGAACCTTAAAATAGGTAGGGTGCAACTTTTTGGATTGAGGAAGGTTTAGGGATTGGTCAGTGTCATCTCAAATTTGAAGTAGCATGTCTAGGCTTAGCCTAACCTTAACGTTGGGTTGAGAGTCGGGATGTTTGAGCCCAATCTGAACCTATTTGGGTTTGATTGGGTTTTGAATTTTTCATGTTTTTGCTAATTTGGACTTTGGTGGGATTGAGTGCGGGTTAATTTGGGTTATTCATTGTACTTTTTTTTATTAACAATAATTATAAAACCACAAAAAGTGGACTAGAAACATACATTTCATTTCAAACAAACCATACGTTTAACTTATACAACAATAATAACCTTAGTTAGTCTAATATTTATCTTTTATATTTTATGTATGACATATTTAACACGTCACACGCTGCCGTGTGTGTGTGCGTGTGTGTGTACTATTATATAAAAGAACACTAGGGGTAGATGATGAAACATTGAAATTCTATGTTTGGTGAATTTTTTTTCTTAATTTTATTTTAATTTGTCCATTAATACCTTTTTAACTACCTATCACTTCAAAGGGCCTATAAGTAATTTTTACATATTACCTCCTTAAGAAATAATTTTACTCTTTTATTTTATTGCCACCAATATATATTTACTTTTATATCCTCAACTATCCATTATGTAAATGTAATTTTCACATTTGCGTGTGCATTGCTTCCAGTATATGTACGAGGTTGGGTTTAAGGCTTTTTCAAGTTCATGAACACTCAACCTATGCTCTACCCCATATTGGATTTTTATTCCTAAACCAAGGCTCAAAGCAACACAAAAAAGGAGTTGCCCAAGCTCGAAAATTATGAATTGGTGTGTAGAGAAAGGATTGGTTCACCTGTCCAAGTTGCACCCTTCAAATAGGTGTGTAGAGAAAGGAAATGGTTTGTAATGTGGTAAACAAAGTAAAGTCTAACTAATTCAAGGATGTCAAGCTAACAACTGGCTATAGCAAGGACATTGTACATGAGGCATCTCTCTCTTTGTTTCCATTTTTATTTTTTTATTTTTTTTGGGTTGGGGGAGGGCATTGACGTATAACATTCGAAGTTTTACTAAAGTGTGCTTGCTATTGCATTTTTTTTTCTTTCTAGATAATTATTTTGTGCCTTTTAATATTTTAGAAAACATCAATTGTACCTTTTATGCTTTAGGGTTATCATGATATTCTATACGTGGTTAGTTTCCATTGAATTGTTTTATTAACTGAAGTATTTCCAAGTTATCAAATAAAACATTACTTGTTAAAGAAAAAAAAATGAGATAAAACATCAGAATTGGTTACTCCTTCCATATCCCTTTGATGTTTAAGAACATTCTACGGGTGAAGCATGGTAATTTATGTTATATAGGAGCATAAAATATTTGCGGGTGAAGTGCTATCCATTTTTTTTTTTTTTTTTGGTGTGTTGAAGATGGTTGTCAAATCGTGTATCGTAAATCATATTTATTTTTTTAACAAATTGACAGCTCTATATTAAAAAGTTTTAAGTATTGTTAAAAAACATTTAAATAACACAATAAAAATAAAATATCATTAAATACCTTTTTTTTTTATATTATGCAAATAACATTACTTATAATTAGTCGATTTAATTGTAAGTAATGGTGATTTGTATATAAAATTTTATTGTTGCCTTTTTTAAAAATATTTGTTATGCAAAAATTTACTTGATGTAATTGTTGCATAACGAACACTTTATTACCCTCCACACAATCAATATTCTATTAAACAGTGTTTTCAAAGTTTTTTAATTGTCAATAAATAGAGAATGAATAGAATAGCTTGACAATAGTCATCGTGTATATTATACTTGAAGATTTTGTACAAACTAGGATACGATTTAAAGAATCAAATCCTATACTAATAAGGAAATAATCAATCTAATCTATTTCTGTATTTACATGATCTCGTATCTCTAACATTGATAAAGTAAATAATGTGATAAGTAATATAATTGCCTATAAGTTAAATACATATAAATTTTGATCTTAAATGTACTAAACAAAAGAAAGAAAAAGGACAAATAAAGTACCATCAAGTAATCTTGTTCAATTTAACTGTTTTTCTTATTTACAAATATCCAGAAATGTTACAAAAAAAAGTTTTAGTTAGCATTTCAAGGATTTGGGGGATTGGCTTAGCAGCTAGGTGACTTGTAATTAGGACCGTTGGGTCAAAATTCAACGATTCAGATACATTCATGTTTTTTTTTTTGAATTAAAATAGTGTCAATGCAACTAAAATCCAATGGAGCTAACATAGTATTGCTATGTTGGCCTCCCCTTTTCCATTTCAAATACCTTGTTTTGTGATGAATTCATACACATTAATTATCATAATGATAGTATGTTTTTTTATATATTTCCACGATGAATCGATTCGGTGTAGTAATAATTTCATTTAGTCTATTAATATTTTATTTTTTTCAAGGCACAGTTATTATGTAGTACACTATGATAGACCATTATATCTCATGAGAAACACCATACACTAAATTCTTCATCTCAAAAGAAGAAAAAAAAAAAAAAAAACCCATTTGTTTTACATTTTATATTTACATTTTACTTTTATATCCTAGTATTGTCTTAATCATTTACTCTACATTTTATTTTTTCATTTTACTTTTATATCCTAGTATTTTCTTACTTCTTGTTTACTCTCCTCTTATGAAATTTTATATGAATACGGTATACTGATTTTTAGGGGGGGGAAAATATATCATTTCAATGACCAATGAATTTGTTAAAGTGACTCAACTGTTATTTTCGATTTATTGATTGTTTTTAACAAAATTAGCCTATTTTCCTCTTTAGAAAGCGAACATATGGATGAAAGTTCAATATATAATTTAATTTCTTGGTTTGTTTTGTTTTTGCTACTTAATTGATAAAGTTTTACAATCTAAAATTGTAATGGTATATATATATATATGAGATGTGTCGTATGACGTGAATTGTAATTGTAAGATATGGTGTATGTATTTGGAGTTTGTTTGAGAAAATAGATACATTCGTAAGATATGCAGGAAATGCCTTTCTATTGACATGTATCATGATCGTGTATCATTAGTTTTTGACAAGTATGGAGATGAAGATGTGAGCTTTTTGTTATTTTCTTGATCCAATTTCTACACAGTAAATTAATTACTTAATACAGGATGCAGATTTAGTTGTGTTAATCCACAACCACATTTCTTGTGTGTATATTTTTTTGATAAGTTTTTTTCTTTTGGTAAATACATTCCTTGTATGTAACTAGTTTTTTTGGCAGATGTCTTTGCATCTAGGGAATCTATCTTCTCGCATTCGTAGAGATGAACTTGAACATGTTTTTCGAAGGTTTGGATGGTGTAATGTACAATTGAAAGATGGTTATGGGTTTGTAGTTTATGAGTTGCCTACAAATGCAGACAGAGCTTTGAGAGCCTTACGGGGCAAGAGCATCTGTGGGGAGCCAATTACTCTTTCATGGTCGAATAGGCAGCCTAGACCCTTTCACAGATTTTCAAGAGGTAATAGGTCCAATGATATGCAACGTGGAAGAAACTCTATGAGACGAGAAGATTATGTTAATCGAAAATTGGATCCAAAAAGTCAACAAGATTACCAAATTGGTTTAAAGCATCCAGATAATGGTGGTGGAAGGCCTAAGTCTGCAGACATGGTTGATGATGCAACAAGCTACCATCAAGAGAATATCAAAGAACATGTAGGAGAGAAACATGATGACTTTAGGGAAGATTTGCCTAATGAAGGTGATAATGATCAAAGGCACCTTGTGGACAATGACAGATGGGGGGAGAGAGTTGGTGTCCCAGCAAATGAAATTGGCGTTGAAGGTAGATTGGAATTTGACCGCTACGAACCTTACCATGATGATGAAATGAGGGACGAAGGTGGAAAACACCAGGTGACACATTCAAGTTCTTCGCCTACTTCAAGAAAATTTCAAGATAAAATAGGGAGAGAGCAAATGGGTGAGGGGGCTTTGAACCGACTCGATGTTCCAAGATCTCACCAGACTTGCTACATTTGTGGGGAATTAGGCCACAAAATGCTTAGCTGCCCCCAAAAAACTGCATCACGGAGAAAGAAGTTTAGCAGGTTTGATCGTAGGCATGGTGATGACATCAATTTTAGATATAATGGTGAAACTGATATGAAAAAGCTTAGATCCAAGTCTCAAGGAGGGCTGCACCTAAGTAGAGATGCTGTATTGACGAGGAGACACAAGGGTGAAGGGAAGGCATCTAGATCAAGAAAGCATAAAAGGCTGGTAAGGGGCGAAAATTCTCAGGCAATGGAAGAAACTCATGGAGGAACATGGAGAAAGGACTATTTGGAGAAGAAACGTAGTAGGAGAGGTAATGGAACTCCAGAACGACGTGCAAAGAGAGTACGGGGTCCTGTGTCATCTTCCATTCATTCTGATTATACTGCATCTAGGTCACTCTCACATTCAGAATCTTCAAAGTTTGTATCCAAGTCTGGCTCCCATTCGAAATCTAGATCAGTATCTTCAAGATCACGTTCACCATCTTCTAGGTCGAGATCTGGGCCAACATTGTCTGGCAGTTATAAGTCTAGGGCAAGGTCAAGGTCCAGCTCTCCTACATCATTGTCTCTATCCGTATCCCTAGGTCGGCCTTTGGCATCCTCTCCAAATAAAATACAGATGAATCAGAAGGGCTCTTTGGTTGATGCCACGTGTCTTGACTCCAAGGAGGTTTTGATGGAGCAGGTGCAACTGGTAGAAGGGGATGCACGATCAGACAATTCTAAACTTGAAAATATGGCACTTCTGGAGGAAAATAATAGTGCAATAGTTCCTTTTGAAGTGGAAGAGGATACAGAGAAGGATCATCCTTCAGGGGGTGATGGCATTAAAAAAATTCTGGTGTCCAAGGTTCCCTCTGAAATGGAAAATTCCAGTACCCCACTGTTAGGAAAAGGTGACGTGACTGTTAAGAGTCTGTCCCCATTGGCTTTGGAAGGGATCAAGGGACAAACATTGGCACCGACTAAGAGGCCAGATTCAGAAACCCTCACAAGAGATCATTTGTCAGCACCAGTGAAGAAGCCGGATTCACAGTTCTTTGCAAGATCCTGCACTGCCAATCCTGCGAGTATCTCTTCAGAGGAGTTGCACATGGTTATGCAACATTACGGCCTGGATCGCCCAGTGGGAAATGAAAGGGATTTACCCATAGAGGCTTATTTTGGTACTGCTCGCTTGTGGCCTTGGCAAATAATTTATTACAGGAGGCTTAGGAAGGGCCCCATTTCTACCGAAAATTATGCCCGAAGGATTGCTCAGAATCAGGAGTTTGGTATCGTGGACAAGTATATAAGGAGCAGTAGTGGATGGGGAGAGTTGGGCCATGAAAATGTCTGAGCAGTTATTTCTGTTGCTGCTGCAGCTTATTTGTTTTTCTCATAGAACCTCATTGCGTATCAATTTTGCATAACTACGAGTTCAGTTTACCATTTACATGAGGATGTCTCCCAATTTTTTTTCAGGGCAAAACTTTGAACAGGTAAACATGCAGAATATTTTTCATTTGATCAGTTCTATGCCTAATTGTTTAATCCATTTCAATATGGCTGTTTTCTTTCTTAAGAATGTGTAGAATGCTACCAGAAAGGATTTGCTGAGTTTATGTAGTTATGCTTTATGATAGGTAGTATACGTAGTGATTTTTGGGATGACAACGGATTAGTGGAAATATAATGGTATTTGCTTGTCTTTCGCTAGTGCATTGTGTTATTGTGGCAAGAAAATGATAAGTACCGGTTGTATCCACAAGGAGAGGCTAGTCAAGGGGCTCAAAATTCACTCCTCTAGGCTAGTATATGTCTCACAAAACAAATGAAAAATGATTTGAATTTTTATAGAAAAAAACCTGTCTAAGCATTTCGTCAAACACTTAGGAGGCGACTTGAAATTAAACTAAAAGCAATGAAATGAAGATGTAAAGCCTTAAGGTTTATCTATCCAACAAGCATGCAATAACCAGATTGAGGGGCCTAGGCACAATTAAAGGGATATATTGATTTTATGAAAATTAAAGCACAATTGTTAGAAAATATAGGGGAATGTAGCATCAATCATACATGGCATGATATATCAAAGCATATAGACATCCTGACAAACACTGCACACAAGTTTAACACAAGCCCTATGCATATATGGCATACAAAGTTTAGAAGAAATTGCATAAATGAAAGGCTTGTATGTCAACCAATCATTCAATCAATTAATAAAGAAAACTAGAAGTTGAAGTTCAGTTATACATTAATTGACCAATGCATCCAAGTCTTCAAGAATCCTCAAT
Organism: Vitellaria paradoxa; assembly: GCA_019916065.1. Taxonomy (NCBI): domain Eukaryota; kingdom Viridiplantae; phylum Streptophyta; class Magnoliopsida; order Ericales; family Sapotaceae; genus Vitellaria; species Vitellaria paradoxa. The sequence continues at coordinate 24,246,181 of CM034241.1, read as the reverse complement.
GGCCCTTGCCTTATAAATACTCAAGATTCATGAAGAATAGCAAGAGAAGTGAAAGAAATCACATGAAAATTGAAATCTAAGGTGAGGAGAGGTGGAGAGGCCACACTCTACTCTCCACCCTACTCTAATGTAGTCCTCAAATATTTAGTCCTTACATAAATATATTACAAAATATGCTATTAATGAACAAAAATATGTTGGGGAACTCTTTGTTGTGCGCACGCTTGCTTGCATGTTGTGGGCACATGAACAATTGGCCTTTTGTCGTCTGCACGGAGTTACTTATAGTGCAAAAACTCCTACTAGTGCCTGGATGGTGCTCGCATGTTAGGACGCGAAAGGCTAAATCGTGACAGTCGCGTGCACGCTGGGTGTGTCTCTTGGTACGTGTCCCGCCCATCTGAATGTGTCCCACAACATTTTAGCCTTGTCTCGTGGCTTGATAGATGTATCTTGCAAGCAATGTGTGGTTTGGGATTGCTTCTGGGTGTCTGTGAGCAGTGCATGGCCAAGGATTGCTGCCTTGGCATTCAGTTTTTGTCATGGGCCTTCCTTGATCTTAGCATTGGCTTACCATGCTTTGGCATGTCTTGGGCTGCCCTATGGCCTTGGCATAGGATGGATAACTCCTTGACAGGCTGTTTTATGCATGAGCGCCACATGCTTGATATAATGCATCAAAGGCCTCCTTAGCCAATATTCTACACTTTGGCCTCCAGTTTACTCGGGACTCTTCCACTTGTATTCCATAACTTGTTTAGGCCTCCAAATGCACAGAACTAATTACTAAAAGTGTAAAAACCACCACAAACCACAAATATATGATAATTGACATTAAAACTGAGCCTTGAGTGAATTTATCTATGCAATTAGCATGCTAAAAGGGTATGTAAATATGCATGCTAATCGGTATTGATTTTGTGTCTTTGTAATGTTGAATTAGTAAACCTTACTTGTTTATATTCATTTCAAATTATTTTACTTGGAAAATATTATGTTCTTAAGCCTATTGAGGCTTTATGCACCCTCAGTTTGCATCTGAATGACTATGATGTTCTTAAGCCTATTAAGCCTTTGGTCATGTTGATTTCTAGTTTTGGTACTCCGATGTGTAAGTTTTGATACATCGCAACCCTAACCCTAGGGTTTTGGCTTTGATAGCAAGTTAAAATTGAAGAGAGAAGAAATTAGAGACAAGAAGAAGAACCGGGGAAGAGATTAATGGTGTATTAGCTGTATCAAGCCCCATGGCCCCCATCAACCTCACTTGTATGTATAATATCACAAACTAGGGCTAGCTGTATTGCCGATTATCAATATCCAAGAATATCAAGGATACTAGAAGATATGTTCCAAAAAATACAAAGATATAAATACTCTCTCCTAACATTCTAACAAAGATTTCAGTGATTCATAAGCGACTGAAATACTGCCTATAAAGTCTTCCTAAATCTTACGTTTATTTAGAACTTCGTAAGCAATTGAAATATTTCGTTTTCTAAAGACACTGAGAGACTGAAATCATTGCTTTATTTTTTTGTCTTAAATTTTGACAAATATTGAAATATTGATCAGATGTGAGGTAATATTTTAGAACTTACCTTTCAAAAAAAATATTTTAGAGCTTGAAGTTTATATTACTTATTAAACCAAACCAAATCAAGTCTTTTCCCACTAGGTGGGGTCGGCTATATGGATTTGTCGATGCCAATTATATACGACTTGTTGAACTCAATTAGTAGTGACAGATTATGGTGACATTTAGACTCACATTTCTCATCATAAGGCTATCATCTTTTCATTTAAACAACGTGATCATAGATTCATATTACATTATTAGTTTTCAAGTATAATAATGTTTGTTATTCAATATCTTGTACATTTTTAATAAATAAGCATTATTTTTCTATTTTTTTATTTATTTTTTATTTTTTATTTTGTACCAAATTTTACGATTCAAAATTCAATACGATTCTCAAATCTTGGACACCGATTCACGATATGAATCTTGATTTGACAATTGTGCTTTTTGGTGTTTATTAAATCTCTTGCTTTGCTTAATGGAAAGCGTGATTGTAGCAATGTTGTCACAGTCGGGTTCATATGTTGGATTGTTGTTAGGGTTTATAGGATTGAGGTAGCAAGATTCTATCAAAAATAGAAAAGCATGCATATTGTTGGCAACAAATCTCTAAGGCCAGACAGTTTTACCTTAGCTGTTTTCCAAGATTGTTAACTGATCTCTTTAATGTTTTTGAGGAATTTCATAGTAGTGGCATTGTTAACCAGTGCACCACTGCTTCTTTTCATCCGCTTAATTCATAAGAAAGATAAGTCCATTAAGATCAAAAATTCAGACCCATCGGTTTAGTGACTTCTTTATACAAAATCATACCTAAGGTTTTGGCTAGCAGTTTGAAAGGCATGTTGGAAATGACTGCCTGAAATTTCTGGATCTTTGCATACAGAATAAGGCTTGATTGTTGATCTATATTGAATTGGAAGAACTTAACTATTTTTGGCTGCATAAAAAAGAAAAATTGTAAGAAATCAGAAGAATTATGTCTGTACATATATTTTAGGTTTGTAGTATGGGCTTGAAGGGAACTAGAACCCGTGCTAGCTGTGGTATCCTGAGGAAAATTTCATTCTAAGCCACTAAGCCATTAGAACCTATAGTCTTGTGGTCCACGCTGAATTATTTCAGTGTTCCTATATTTGCTTCATCATGCAGGCATAATCATAGTTGGCTGGTTCGTATTTTTTTATTTTGTGTTTAAGAAAGGTATTTGTTTGATCTTAGGAACCAATGAACACATCTTGTTGATCCAAGAGATGTTTGGCTAAGCATAGTACTTGAGTACAACAGAAATTGTGCCAAGGAGGTTGCGCACGTCATTATCCAGATACATTGAGCACACATTGCTGATATGAACTCCGTTTGTCTATATCAATTGTGACAACACGTGGCATGTTATCAGAAGGCGATTGACGTAATATAATCTTAGCTTGTTATGCATTTCATTAACAAATGTTGTATATGATGTGTTAAGTCACCGTTTCTCTAAGTTTATAATGTTAGGAAATGCGCCCATTAATGTGCATCAAGCTATCTTAACACACACTTCATGTGCGATTCCATCTTGCATGTGGTCTGGAGAGGGAGATAAACTCAACCCAACAGGTGCACCAATAGAAATTGAACAAAGTGCACAACAATAAATAGGGGAACACACACAGTTAACAAGACTTGTGCCCACGGCCTCTGGGAAATTTGATCTTGCATGTTGTAACTGAACTTGAAAAGATAATAATATTTTAACAGTCAGCATCAGATTCCTGAAAGAAGCTGGTGTTACTGTTTAGCTCCCACATAAACCAGATATAACCAGGGGTTTATGCATGAGTGCTCGACTTAGAAAGTTTGAGAATGATTTGCAGAACTCCAATATGCCATTTCAATGATAGCAAGGAGTGTTATACCTTGTAATGTTATTTTTATAAAGAATAACAAATAGAGACATAGAATCGATAGCGTGAAGTTTAAAGCTTGCAATATTGGGCCAAGTATTGCATACATACAGTTCTTTTGTTTCGCGAGTCATATATACAACTTTATGTATGCTTGCTGTTATTTGATCATCCTTTAGACTATGTTTGGAACATGGATTTTTGGAGGAAAAAGAAAAGTGAAGTAAAAATAAAATTAGTAGTGCATGTTATTTTTATTATGTTTATCCAAGTAAAAGTTAAAATCTTTTTGGAAAAATATCAAGTAATAATAAAATTAGTAGTTCGTGTTATTTTGTTATGCTTAACCAAGTAAACATTATTATTTTTTTTGACAAATATCTATTGATTATCTTCTCATTTTTCTAGCTTACCCAAAAAGATGAAATAAATGTGACCCTCAATGTTGAGTTGGAATCTGAAATCTTGATTTATGCTATATTCGGAATAAAGATTTATTGAGAGGAGAAAATGAGAGGAAAACAAAATCTTAATAAGTGACAGTTTGGAAAGAGCGCAATAGAAGAATCTTTGAAGCCAAGGAAAGTAATGTAGTGCAAATTCAAAGTTTGTTTTTTAGTTGTTTGTTTACATGGGTCAATGCTGGTAGTGGCGTAGATTTTTTTTTTTTTTTTTGATAGTTAAGCAGGGGAAGGGGGGAGCCTGGGTTTGAACCCAGGCCGTGAGTAGGTAACATGAAATCTCAACCACCTGAGCCAAGCACCACACTATAGCGACGTAGATTTAACTTCATTATTGTACTTTGTTGATTCTCTTGGCAAGACTGGTATGTAGTCCGCACCTAGTATATTTGGTCTTGATTGTAGTTTACATCTTCTAGATGATGTAATTATCATTTTCTTTTAATAAATTTATTTATCTTTTCAAAAAAAAAAAAAAAAAGTGTTTGTTGTTTTTTTATCCTTAAGTAAATAGAAATTAATTTTTTTTGACACATTTATTCATTTTCTTATTTGTCTAACTCAACCGAAAAAATGAAATGGATTTTACTTGTATACTTTATTTCACTTTCCTACGTTTTCCTTCACTTTTATTTCCCTTCTCAAGTTCATGTTCCAAACATAGCAATAAAGAGCGGGGAGAGGGAGAGGCGAATTTAGTGTGCTTTGCCTTTGTGTCCCTTTATATTTTTTTTCTATGGAATATTGGGAATCACTTGTGGTCTATCTAACTGTTTTAACCTGAATTGGAATTGTTATTTTGTGTATGAATATTTCATGGAATGCAAGAAACTAGAAATTTAGTTAAGATTTTATATTTATCTGTCTGAGTTATATTTTAAAAATTTATATTGTGAGAACATTATGGATATGATTTATTTGGCGTGATAAAATGGTGATTTGTTGGGAATTAATGAGTATACAATTATTATTCGACATTGCTTATTGTGTAGTTCATGTTATTTTATTATGCTTAATCAAGTAAAAATTAATTTTTTTTAGAAATATCTATTGATAATAAAATTAGTAGTCCGTGTTATTTTGTTATAAATAACCAAGTAAAAATTATTTTTTTTTTGACAAATATCTATTAATCATCTTCGCATTTTTCTTACTCAACCAAAAAAATAAAATAAATATGAGTATTTCAATTAATTTGCTTTCCTAACCTTTTTTTTTTTTCACTTTTTTTTTTCCTCCACAGATTCATGTTCCAAAATAGCATTAGTGTAAATTTCCTCGTTGCAGTGATCAAAGACACATTATTTACCACTTAAAGGGTTTCCTTCTATGTCCTGTAAGCTAATTTTTGGCTCCTCGCTCATCTGTTTAACAATATAATTTATAATTGAAGAAGACAAAAATAAGAGAGGAAGATCAGTAGCTCTTTTGCCCTAGTTGGATCAGAGGGATTCCTTTGTATTATTGGGATTATTTATTTATTTTTTTGGGGGGGGGGGGGGGGGTGGGGTTTGGGGGGATCCATTTTGGATATTTAGTTATATAAGTTGCTTGTACATGCTTCTGCCTTCCTTTGTTGCTCTTCAATGTTAGAAAAAAACTATCATGTCCTCAGTAAACTATTAAAACTGGGAGTTGGTAGGTTATTGGCTGAAAAATTGCATGAACTATTTCCCTTTCTTGACAGATTTTACCAAGTTTGACACAGGTTTAGGGGAAATGTTCCCAGATTGACCAAAATATACGGGTGACTAGTTGAATTTTCAAGTTAGAAATGCGGTGTCGTCACTATTTTTCCCATGATGAACGGTTAATATCTGGATCATCTACGAATTGTCAGTTGGCGTCTATGGTATGCTAATAATTCTCATCAACAGTTAGTTGGCGTCTATGGTATGCTAATAATTCTCATCAACAGTTTCATGCTGTTTGACCAACGTAATTCGAAAGGATGCTCCCGCGCAACACGTGCCTTTGGGAATGCTCAATCATGTTCCTCGTACTGGCTATAAATTATATGTCTACCATTTGATATTCTTGTGGAAACGACGACTGCTGGATCAAATTCTCATCTTTCTTTTCCTGTTTGTTTGTGTGTTCGGTATTAGTACAGTATGATTGTAATGTATGTCGGTTTTATGTGAAGGAGAAAGAACTCTGTAGCTTATCTGTTTTTGTTCAGAAGCTGACATTTCCTGCTTCTTTTATTATATATATGTATATATATTTTGTGGGTTTAACCAATGTTTTAATAGCTTATCACAAGGTTTGTGTTATCCACTGCTGATTAGTCTAGTGGAATGGGGGATTGAGCTTAAGAGTTGGGGTAATATACTCAGGTCGTGAGTTCAATTCGCGGCTAGGTCTAGGTCGTAAGTGGGAGGCCGCCGTGGTGAGGCCCGGTGCCTGAAGTGTCCAGCGAGTGATTTCCTTGTCACCAACAAAAAAAAAAAAAAAGGGTTTGTGTTGGTTCATTCACAGTATTGACAACTTGGATTTGAAACTAGAGCTATTAACTGATCATTTGCATAAAAAGTATGAAATTATAGATGCAGAAATAAGTCAGATGAATATGCTTGTCTGATCTGTTAATCATGTTGATGTTGAACATGACATATGGTTGAAGTAAAATAAGCAAGACAGGTTAATGTGCCTTCTGGCTTGAGATATTTGTGCTTAGTGAAAATTCTGTTTCATTCCCCCCCCCCCCACCCACCCCCACCAAAAAGGAAATACATCAATTTGAGTGGTGTTCAAAGTCAAAATACCAGAAATATTAGGACTTTTGATCCCGAGTGGCCGTTAGGTAACTATCTCAGTGAAAGTGATGGTCCCCTTGCTAGGGCCCAAAATTCTGATTATCAAGTCAGCCTCTTGATCCACGCACCCCCCCCCCCCCCCCAAAAACAAAAAAAAAAAAAAAAGAAGAAAAAACCCAAAACACCCCCATCTCTCTCTCACCCCCTCCCCCTCTCTGGTATGTCGTGTTGTTGCCTTGGATTTTTTTAGTTGAGTTTGTTCAACAACATACCTAAGCATTTCTAGAACAACCTAAAGATAAAACATCTGGACACCTAGCTCCGAAACAACCCCCCGGGGGGCCACCTTGTGCATATATTATAATTATTTTAACTCATAAAATTGAATTTCAATTTCAGGATCCCCTTATTTGTGAGTGAGATCTGTAATTACTTGTACCCAATTCTTATGTGATCTAAAGTCCACACTTTAGTGTCTTAAAATTAAGGATTTTTTTTTTAAGTTGTAAAATCTTCGATATAATAATAAACTTTACAAGGGCAAATAATAATGATAAGGTATAGGGTTGTTTTTTTAGTTGTAAACTTTGGTACATAATAATCAACATACAAGGACAAATAATAATGGGGGAGAGAGAGGATTGAATGTGTGTGAGTAAAGGAAAGGGGGGGGGTGGAAAAGGAGAAAAGTGATCAGTGTAAATTGAATTGAATGAGCCAACATGGAGGATGGGGGGAGGGAGATGAGAGGGTTACTAAAATAGAGATGGTGAAAGTAAGAGGCAAAGAGAAATAAATAAAGGGGGTTGTTTCTTTCTTTCTTTTCTCTCTCTCTCTCTCTCCTTTAAAATGAAAAAAAAAATAGAATTTATTTTCTATATAAGGTTGTGTTAGAATAATACATTAGTGACATTGTTTTTAATAAAGAATAATACTACATAATTAGAAAAATATATTAAAAAAAAAGAACGAGTTTGAAGACTTATAATTGAAAAGTAATGAATTTATAGAAATAAAATTTAATTACGATTTAACTATTATTGCATTTTCACTTTTGGATATACATATATATATATGTATATATATTTCTATTCAATATTTTTTTTTTGGGTGAGTGGTAATTAGAGTCACGTCATTGTTTGGTTGTATTGCACTATTCATAATTGAAAAAAAAGGTCGATAAATTATATAATGTATATATAAATGCATAGGGAGAGAGAACGAGGAGGAGGCCGAAAGAGTTGTGTGAATTAAATTTGTATTTATCATCTGATGTAATAGCCCTCATAAGTCTCAACCGTCTCAATTACTCTTTGCATTTATTTGTTTTAAATGGTCTCTAAGTCTAATGTAGTTTTCTTTTCTTCTTTTTCTTTCTTTTTTCTTTTTTTTTTTTTCAATGCTCGAACTACCCATCCCAACTCACCCTCTTCCATCATCGTCTTTATTCTCCCTTTTTGTTGTTACCCAATTTGCCCTTCTCCTAATTTGGGTAACGGTTCCCTCCAAAAGTTTTTTCTTAAAAAAAAAAAAAAGGAAAAAACATTAAATTTGAAAGGGTAGCTGGTCATTGGCCGGGTTTCTTGATCAGAATTTAAGTTATTTTGAGAGTAATTTAAAGTTTTGTGTGCTGGAATAGAATTATTCTATTGTAGAAATTTACCAGAATAAGTTATTAAAAAAAGTTAAATTGAAAAATATTTATTCTTTTTGAAATTAAAGAGCAATTCTATTTTTACTAGAAATATTTCTCTTCTGAATTGCAAGTTTGGAATTTGGCTAACTTCTTTCTCACTCTAGATTTAGACTCTAAATATTAAAAAATAAGTAGGGAGAATTTCTCTCTCTCTCTCTAAACCATAACATTGGACCTTTAAATAATTAAATTATTCTCACAAGGTCGTGTAGGATTGTTATTTGAATGAAAAAATGGGACTTTTAAATAATTAAATTATTCTCACAAGGTCGTGTAGGGTTGTTATTCGAATGAGAGGTGATGTCTGTTAGGTTACTGCGAGATTAGGAGTTATTAGATTAAAATATACCAAAAGTTTAACTACATTCATATTTCTTTGAATTAAAACTATATAAATATATCTGAATTGTTGAATTTTTAATCTAACGAATGAGTCGTTATTGTCCCAAGTTGATATTACCAAACGATCTTAGCGCCCCCAAAATCCTATTAATTTGAATAATGGACATAAAAGTGGATGCAAAAACACAGTGGTGGCTGACAACAAACAAGAACAATGGGAAAGGGATGAAATGAGAAATCACCCCCCCCGCTTAGGAACTAGCTGTGGCTATAACCAAGCACTGGGCCACCACTGTAGTTGCTAGTTGATGAGAATTATTATTAGGGTGCGTGAAACCATCATATGCAGCTGCATTGATGGTTCGCCACTTTCCTAACTGCAAGACCTGTCAAACCCCACCCTCCCTGAACAACCAAGATAAAACCCTGTATGATTTCTTGGGAGTTTGTCTTAAAAAAAAAAAAAAAAAAATTTTTGTCAGTCATTTTTTTATAATAAAAATATATTGTAAGTAAATCTTTTTATTTAAAATAATTGATTAACTAACAAAATAATCACCTCATTCTTATATTCTTCATTAACAATAGAAAAAATTCTGATAGTACACAGCAGTGCTCATATATATATATATATATGTATATATATATTTTCGCTGTGTCCGTGGACTTGGGAAAACTAATATCATTTCTGATAAGACAGAAATGATCATTTAATATTAGTTATAATATATTGGGTTGTGAATTTTTTGATTAAATTTGTTTTTATCGTGAATCATTCAATTTTAATCAAACGGTTTACAATTTTGATGTCACACAATTAATATCAAAATGTTGTGTTTGGACATGGGGATTGACCAACCAAACTAACCAGGGCCCAGTGGGGGACCAAGCTTGGAATATTTTTACCTTTTTACAGATTTTACAGAGACGAACGCTTTGTGAAATAAAGTATACTTGCTGTCTGTCACAACTCATACCCATCATTTTTTATTTTTTTATTTTATTCTTATTTTTCATGTAAAACAGAGGGAGGGTATCTGCTGATGCTTCTGTTTCACGTGCAGCAGAGTTAATTGGCTAGCAAACCCTGAGGTGGCATAATGTGATTGGACATATAATTAACCATGCAACAGCAATTAATATATAGAATTTAGAAGAGGGGCAGAAACCAAAATCACCTACTACTTGGACTTGGGGTTCATTATAAGAAAATTTGGGCAGTTGCAGTTAGCCAAAGTACAAGTCATCTGCTAACCTAAACTCCCACCTCAACACTGCACTACTCATCACTAACGCACCCATATTTTCCCCAAATCTTATAGATTTAGAAAAAAGAAAAAAAAAGAAAAAAGAAAAAATGAAATTAGGAGGAGAGAAGTTGACCATTCTGAACTCCACTTTTTATATATATATATATATATATTTCATGTTTTTATAGCGCAAAATTAAAGTGAAGTTAAAATAACCCCTACCTAATTAGAAAAGGGAAAAAAGAAAATTAAGTACCATAACTCCTAGCTAGTGATTGTAGCAATTAGAAACTTTCGAAAGAACGATGCCTGGCTAGCTAGCCCTTCCTGGTCTTCTTGGTGGTGGTCGCGGCGGCGGTGGATTTGTTGGGGCCGATGTCGAGCAAGACGGTGCTCTTGCATTTGGGGCATCTGGGGTCGTCCTCGGAGAGCATGACATACATGAGGCACTGGGGGCAGCCCACCAGCATCATGGAGGTGGCTTCGGGACTGTTGGAGTGGCGGAGCAGAGTCTCGTCCTGGTTGTTCTCCGACGACACGCAAGAGCTCGGCGGCGACACCGTCGCCGATCTGCTCGGTGACTCAACTAGTTGTGGGTTGTTGTTGTTGTTAGCCCTTGGTGGCGACAAATTCAGCTTCAAGTCCAGCTTTGGCCCGTTCCAGCGACTCATACTTCTTCTTCTTCTTCTTGTATAGAATATCTCACCAGTCTATAAACAACCCACCAAAAAAAAAAAAAAAAAAAAAAAAAAAGCGAAACATGAACAAATATATATGATTTGATCACATAAAAGAAGAACAAGACGATATATAGTGCATATATGCTCAAGTATTATACACACTCATAATATATACACACATTGAGATTGAGTTGATTTTGCCAACCTAAAGGAAGAGGACTAGAGGCGGTGTTGTAATTCTATTGGGACGAAGAAGGGTTGGTAGTGGTATGGAAAAGAGGAAGAGTTACAGGGGTGGTATGTGGCTCATGACCAGCTGAACTAGTAGCATGGTCTTGGTCAAGTGGTTGTGGTTGTTGGTTTTGGACCTCTGAGGCCATATATATATAAGAGGATTCAAGGGGGAGAAGATGGGTTCTCCTTTAAAGCTTAATTTAATTAGGGAGGAGGGGGTGGAGGAGGATACAGAAGATTAGTGTAGAGAGAGAAGGTAGAGAGAGATGAATTGAATTGAATTGGCGGAATGGTAGAAGACGAGAGAGTGTAAATTGGGGGGCAGGAAATGTATTAATGGCTGGAAAAAATCCCAAGATGGGTGCAGAAAAGGGAAAATGGAAGTAAATATCGCAATTACATTTGCAGGAAAGCATTCATTCACTGCTTAGAGAGAGAGGAGAGATCGAGTCGGTGTTGCATGTATGTATTGTAATCAATATTTGTATAAATTGTGGATGTGATCGTAGATGATATACAGAACAACACAAGTATATATGTGCATCTATATCTATATATATATATATATATATATGCATTAACACATGGAAAAGTCCAACGGCTTTTAAAGCTTGTACCAAATTTCTAACAAATCCAACAACACCCTTATCAATTCTTAATTGGTATCTTAATTCTAACATCTCTCTCCTGGTCTTCTTGCTTTGCATGTTGTTTTCCATGTGAATTTAAGATGTATAATTATATGCCTCGATTATCTGCACACACAATTATATTTATACATATATATATATATATATTTTATGACGTTAGCTTGACACAATCAAGGTTAGGCTTCTTAAATTTTCATCTCTCTATCATGATTTGATATAGCGGTTGAGTTTAAAATATATAATTTCTTTGTTTATTTTGTTTACTTAAGTATTTTTTTGCTAGCACAAAGTCACACTGTTAATCGCTAACTTGCTTGTCAACTAGCAAGAAAGAAAATATTTGAGAAGGTAATTTTTTTTGTCGTTAAAAATACGTGTAATATTTTTATATAAGACTGTTGGATGTACGAGACTGCGTACAATCTGCGATGGTCTGTAAAAAGACAAATAATATATGCAGTTATCTCGATATATTTACTGATGCACAAATGAAATTGATAAATTGAAGGTTTAAGTAAGTAGAGTATGATTTTTTTTTAATTTAATTTAAGAATTTCTAGAAAAATAAAACCCCTTTTGCAAAGAATACTTCTCTAATAGATTATTTTTGTTATTCAAAGCCTAATGACTCATAGAGATTTACAGCATATTAAAGAGGTGTTTGGTTGGTAAAAATTTAGTCAAAAAGTAAGTAAAAGTAAAAGTAAAAAAATTTAATATAAAAGTGATATGTGCTAAAATTTAATTAGAAAAAAATACAAAAAGTTAGTAAAATTTAGTGGATTTTAGTTAGTTTTGACCAACCAAACACTTCCTAAATAAAAAAGTTCAGACAAAAATTAGGGAAGAAGCTAAGAAAACGTAAAATTAAGAAAACAGAATTACTATCAAAATTGAAAAATTCCTAAATTCCTAATTATAATATTTTAAAAATATATTTATACATATAGTAAATATTCTAAAACTAATTCTAAATAACTAAAAAATATTTGTCAAATAATATTTTTTTGACAAATATTCAAGAACATATAAAAAATATTAATTATAATTTTTTTATATATTCTGCCTGAAGCAATTTTTAGCAACTTCTTACAATTTTTTGGTGTTTGGTAAAATTTTTGGTAATTTTTAATAATTTTTAGCAACTTTTGACAATTTTTAATAACTTTTGGTAACTTTTTAATTGAAAAATTATTATAACTGAGCAAAAAAATAATTAAAATTGATAGTTTACCAAAAATTCAAAAATTAAAAACTAATAATTATTTGCTAAAAATTGTACTACAACGCAGCCCTACTCTGTTTTTGCTTTCAAAGGAAGAGGAAGGTTGGTACAAGCAGCATTAGTTGAACAAACTCACAGTGAAATGTCAACAGTCAAGCATGTGTCCCTTCAAAGCTAGGACCTTGACTTGCGGCTAAAGGTCTGATGTATATCTGTGCTCTCTCTTTGATTTTGGAACCAGTAAACTACTAGGTATGGGTGGAACTGAAATTAATTTTGGAATTCATGTTCTTAAATTTAAATTTGATTAGTTCAATTAATTAAATTTTGAAAAATGTTAATTTTTTAAATTTCAATGCTAAATTAATAATTATATTAAAAATTTAAAAGGCAAAATACTTTTTCTAAGATTCCCAAAAATTTTATATTTCTTCGCATATTAATCCAAATCATTCAATCAGATTTATCAAAGCATTTAACCACTTTTTTTTTTGACTAATACCTCAAGCTACTTAATCAAAAGCGTCAATCAGATTTGCAAAGCCGCTCGATTAGCTGTTAATTAATTGAACAATGTCTCAAGTATATTTTAGCTGTTAGTTAAACACTATCCTTTCAAGTATATGATACGTGTATTTTTTATTTTACTGAAATTTTGTTAAAATATTTTTTCAATTCATTTACTAACTTAAGTATTAGAAACTTTTTGACAGACACTGTACCGGTGTATTAGATAGCATTCTGGACTTGAAGTAGGCACTTGAAAAATCCCAATTTATTGTGTCGTCATCATTTAACCAATTTTTTTTTTTTTTTTTTTTTTTTTTTGGACAAATACCTCAAGCTACTTAATCAGAAGCTTTCAATCAAATTTTAGCGGTTAATTAAATACTATCCTCTCAAGTATACGGTATATATATTCTTTAGTTTATTAAAATTCTGTTAAAATATTTTCTCAATTCTTTTACTAACTTAAGTGTTGGAACCTCTTTAACAGGCACCGTTAACTTAAGTGTTGAAAACTCTTTAACAGACACCGCATTAGTGTATTAGACAGCATTCCAGACTTGATACAGGCACTTAAAAGATCCCAATTTATCATGGCATCATCATTTAACCACTTTTTTTTTTTTTTGACGAATACCTCAAGCTACTTAGTCAAAAGCGTTCAATCAGACTTGCAAAGCCGCTCGATTAGCTGTTAAAACAAAAACAAATCTACCAAACAGAATCGTCAACAGATGCACACACATTGTGTATGCAAAGTACTCTATCAGAAGCATTCAACCATCAAAAGCATTCAGTCAGACTTTGTAGCCTGAATAGGCTCCATTGGCTGTTAAAACAAAAACAGACGCCAAACAAAATCACCGCAAAGTAAGAAATTAAAAATTATTAACAGATATATATATATTGTCTATGCAAGTCGAGCTCATAAATCTGCAAATCTGATAAAGTTGAGGAGTACAAAAATTTTAGGATTTTAAAAATTCCATAAAAAGTGTCCAAAGTTCCAACCTTTTGAATTCTTAATATAACTGCTGATATACAGTTAAAATTTAAAAAGCTATTGCTTTTTAAATTTGATTGTCAGGCGTTTGGAGTTTCAGCTATCTCTAAAAGTTTTCAAAAGTGAAGTTTAAAATTATTGTATAATGATTATTGAATGTTTATATTTGATTTGATATAAAACTGTTAAAAAGTATATAAAGTGGCACGTGTCAAAATTTTAGTGAACAATTTTGAAAATTTTTGAAGTTTTGTGTAATTTTTTGTACAAATGTCAGATCACTTTTTTTTAAATTCTGGCAAAATCTGTTAGAACGCACAATTTTAGTCTGTTCCAACGATTTTTGAAATTTTTTACAGTTTGAGAACTTGTCAGCTTTTTAAAAATTTTTGAGATTTTTTGAAGTTTTTTGGGCTTCAAACGCCCCCCTAAATTTCATATTAATTAAACGGACGAGATTAAAATTTAAAAATTTAAATTTCATATCCCCTTCCCGTAAATCAGAGAGCTAGCCACATAGTTTTGTTCGTACATCTATTCTCTAGAAAAAAAAAAAAGAGAGAAAAAAAAAGAAAAAAAAAAATAAAATGCAAAGAAACAACTGTACAACCAAGTCAGAATTTTTGGTTAAAGGGGCTAATTTTTTTTCTTTATTTGAAATTAAGCCTAAAAAATTATAATTAATATTTTAAATTATATTTAGTGAATAAAAATAAATTAATATATATGTACAGATAGACTTTGAAATTTTGAATTATATACAACAATTGAAAAAATAGCGAAATTTTAAAAAAGTTGGTGCATAGCCTAATTTTTTTTTAATTCAAAAATTTATATGTATTAGTAGTATTTTCCTGACCAAGGCTGATTTTTTTTTTAATTTTAAGAGTGGTTAAAGTATAATATAATTTTTTTTGTAATTAAATATTTATATGTACAGACAATATATATATATATTTTTTAAATTTAGGAGCAATAATGACCGCTTGGAGCCCTAAGGGAGTTTCGTTGATCATATCTGTTAATTAAAATTGTAATGTGATCAAATATAGGACCTGCAAACTTTGAAAGTTGAGAGCAATCTTAGTGGACTAATATTTTGAGAGACGTCAAAGTTTTTGAATGCTATGAGAAAGCACAATGAGGGCCCTAAATTCGCAACTGACGCGAGCAAAAAAAGTGCAGTTTTCTTCTTAATTAGGGAGGCTACAAAGTCAAATCCACAATCGTGCCGTTAAGTGGTTCTTAGCTATTTCTTTCTTTTTTTTTTTATCAAACTAAATAATTTATTTTGATGTTATACAGCAAATAAATGCTTAAGAAATATGAAAAATTAATAAAATAATCCAAAAAATTACGAAAAATAGAAAATCAGATAATTAACCCCGAAATAATTTATTTTGATGCCATAGTAAACAAGTGCTTCAAAATAGGGAAAATCATGAAAGCAAATGCAATAACATTTTTGATATTAAAAGTAAACAAATGCATAAAAAAGAAAATTATGAAAAATAATAAAAAAATTAAATAATTAACCATGAATTAAATAATTTATTTTGACGTTATAGTAAAAAAATGCTTCAAAATAGGAAAAATTGTGAAAAAAAATATGATAAAAATTCTAACAAAATGGTAAATAAATGCATCAAAATAATTACGAAAATTATTCTTATATTACATGTACAACTCTTTTTTCAAAAATAATTTTACATCAAACTCTCTTGCTCAGTTAATTCTCCCTACAATGTTATTTTGGCCATTTTTTAATTATAATATTAAATATTAGCTTTCTTTTATTTTTTTATGTAATAATCTCAAGTATTTTGTGCAAAATAAAATTTTATGCGTACATTACACCTGCCTCCCTATAATATTTAATAATTACACTTAGCACCTACAACATTTAAAAGTTACATTTGCTTTTCTTATTTTAAAATGTTGTTAACATTGATCTCATTTCAATAAAATTAGTTATTAAAACTTAATATAAAATGTCAAACTAATCAAATTTTTAGGTATTTTCTTATTTTACCACAGTCTTTCTCATATCTCATTATTTTTTTTTTGCAAAAAAAATCCTCAAAACTTTTTTATTTATATTTTTTTTTGCTTATTTTGAGAATTTTTATAAAGAAAATTGACGAAAATGTAAGGGAATAAGAGATAAAATAAGAAAAATATCTAAAATTTTAATTATTTTAACATTTTTTTTGAAGTTTTAACGGTTGATTTTTGCTCCGTTTGGCGTAAGAAAAAATAAGATAAATTGAGATAAAATGTGGTTTGGAGTTAATTTTGGTGCCCTTTTTTTTCTGAAAAATAGCAAACCGTGGGAACGAATTTGGAAAACCGTTCCCACGGATTCAAAAAAATTCATAAAAAATAGCGACAATAGTACTCATTTGAAAGTTTTTGACATGAAAAATACGATTGTATAAAAAATTTACATATTCGGTTAATCTACTTTCAGATTTTTTTATTTTTTTAGCGAAATATTAGAATTTTTTGAAATTAGTGATGGCGGAAAAATTAGAGGTAGAGGGGTTGCTAGAGATTTATAAAATTTTATAGAGGAAGTTAGTATGCCAAACGGGGCCTTTATTGGAAAGAAGGCCAATGTTAACAATATTTTAAAATAAAGGAGATAATTATAACTTTTAAATATTGTGCGTTAATTATAATTATCTAACTGTTAAGAAGAATTATATATAATTTATCCGAAGTTTAATTGAATGACGTGAGTTAATCATACAATAATAACATAATAAACTGGGCCACTTTGTAATTTCACACTTTCAAAATATTATATAATACACGTTGTCACGTAGGCTGTCCAAACCAAAAAAATTGGGACATTCTTCATTTCTAAATGGGATAGTTATTTTTTTTACTTAAGGTAAAAATTATTTATATCCCTAAAATTTAAAAAATTTATTTTTATACCCCTTGTGCTTGAGATTGAAATAAAATTATAAGCGATGTTAAATTTTTAAGTGAAAAAGAAAAGTACCTACTAAAACTCAAACAGAATCAGAGGATGTAACTGTAAGTGATATAAATTATATGGGGTATAAATGCATTATTTAAGATTAACTATAGAAAATATGAAGACAATTAATCCTTTAAAAATATATACTTGTGATAAACTGATGCATTATACCGAAAAATAGGTTTTCAATTAAAACCAAAAAACACAGTTATATGCAATGTTTTACTGATGTCAATTATATGCAACATTAACTTATATACCTTCTGTAAATAATTATAATTTTGCGTACTTATATTTAAAGTTTTATATGGTAAATTAGTGGGGATAGTTCGTTAATTGAAGAGACAAATTATTTAATTATTTTAGTATAACTTAACTTTAAAAGAGTTTATTAACGTAATACATTTAAAGTTATCATTAATTAAAAAGAAAATTGGTACATGTGTAATATAATTTTTGTTAATATAGAAATTTATATTGATTAAAAATATTAATGTATTAAAAATATTTTTTAATAATGTATTACATACTTGCATATTTTCTATCATTTAATTATTTGTAAATTACCCACTCTAATTGTTTGTCAAAATTAATTAAAATAAAATATTAATTGTTTAGATATTATTTCTAGAATTTCTAATTATAAATAGGGGACCTAATTAGGTTATACGTAAGTGAATAAGCTGGTTTAATTTTAATTGAATACAGATTTTTAATATATGTTATTTTATATTATTTAGAGTATAAGTCAGTGAATTATTTTTAGCAACTAATTCAATTTCATAAATTTAAAGTTATAAACGCGAAGATATTTTGTGTAATGACCTGAATTTTTATATTTATTACAATACTGTATTCTCAGGGTTATATGTTAATTGTGGGATTGTGTGAGTATGATTTGTTGGTTTGTTGGGATGGTAATTAGATGAGCTTTTTGCCCGTGCTTAGCATGCACAATGTCTTGTTCTACTTTACTTCTATTGCTTTATACATAGATTTTATGAATAAGTTGGGTGGCTGAGTGTGTGAATATGTGTGTGCTGTGAGTGTGTTGAGTGAGTGTATTAAGCTTCATGAAGAAGGTTCTTCTTCCTGACTTCCTCACTCACTTCCATCCTATCTGACCCACCTTATTCCTTTTCTACCTCCCTATATCAAATATTATAATTTTGCTAGTGCAATTTTAATTGATATACATTTGAATATTGGAATTGGTAAGAGAATGTAATGTATAAAAGTTAGTTTTGTATAAATATTTACTATTTATAAATAATTAATCACATGCTAATTAAATTTTCTTCCCTTTTTAGTAAATAATAACAATAATAATAATAAAATTCAATTCATTTAATTTTTTCTTTATTTCCTGTACTTTTTTCTTAATTTCTCTTTACAATAAATCTAAAATTCAAATCCCATGGAAGTGTGTGATCTTACCATGGGTGTAAAGCCTCAATTGTCCCACTGATTTGAAAAATTACACAAAAATTTTATTGATTTTGCATCCGTTTAATTGTAAATTTTATTTCTGTCCTATTATGATTAAATTTTTATCTCATTGTTTTTTATATTTTTATTTTTATTTATTTTAAAAATATAATTTTATCCTCACTAATTACAAATTTTAGGTTAATCTTGAACCCTACCATGTGTCTGCCAATTCTGTACATTAATGTTCTTCTTCACTGTGAACATGGTAAAAACTAGCCTGAGACCATAAAGAGAATAGTAAATGAAGATGTTAATAGGTGGCAGACCTAGTTTTCCATTTATATACACACTACTGATCAACACGGAAGAAATTGGGCAGTAATTTAAATGTTAATGGCATGCTATATTTAGACATTTCATCTTCCTTGGTAGATCTACATCTCATCACAGAAGAGAAAATGAGGACATGTTGATATTACATTTCAGCTTCATTTTTGACTTGAATACGATATAAATTAACCAGTCCTTTGCACTTAAATATCCTCAGTATTTATCATGCATACCCCTCTCTCTCTCTCTCTCTCTCTCGCTGTGGGTTTAATTTGGATGGTTCAAGCTACTTCCGCAAAAGATATATCTACACACTTCCATGTGTGTTCTTTTATGGTATTATATATTTTGATTTTGGTATTGATTTTGTAAGTTGATCTAGGCGCCCTTTTCTTTTCTTTCTTTTTTTTCCTTTTTTTTTTTCAAATGGGCAATCCTTCCCTTCAATATTAATGCAAAATAATAAAATTAACCATTTTGATTAGCAAAGACTACTAAACGAGAAATAGTATGATTAGTTTTTCAATATTGAGGTTTTTGTTGGAATTAAATTATTCGTATGGAAGTTTTCCAGTACTTTAATTGATTCTTTAATTTCAACCATAGTATCTTTGGAATTTGTATAAATTGATGAACAGAGTAAAAACTTACTCTACACGTGTTTGTTACACCAGTTGATTTTTTTCTCAAAAAAGTTTTCTTAAAAAACAGAGAAACTGTCCAAAAGAAGAGTTGGGAGAGGGTTCTAAATCACGAGCTCTCCAATGATCTAGTAAGATAAAAACTAGAGAGAGAATATAGAGAGGAGCGGGGAAGAGCTTGGATGGTCAGTCGAGTGACTTGATGAGCACATGCGGGGGAAAATTTCTCACTAACCCTGTATAATGAAACTCTAGTAATTTGTTTTACATAGAGAATTGATAGTCTACTACATTATATAGATTCACAAAAATTATATACACAAAAGTTATATATAAAGAGTTAACAATGGGGAATTTCATTTGCTTCCTTTAATTTCACTTCAATATTACATTTTATAGTTATATGTTTTGGCATAATGTTATAGTTATATATTTTGTCATCTTTAATTTGGCAATTCACCTTCACCCGACGAGAATTACCTGTGAACTAAAAGGTAGAGTTTTGTTTCTATTTTCATCAACTTCATGTACAAGATTAAATTCTAAATACTCATATTTTTATTTTATGAATTATCATTATCTAATATATGTATACTTATATTATGATGATTTCACCTAATATTCTTAAAAGTTTTGAGTTCTATTTCAACGTAGAGATATTGTGATATCGTGATAATTTCGTGTGTTTATATATTATCAATTTTTCTTTAAAAGATATAATATCAAATTATTGTATTTCTTAGTTTGTAGTATCGTAGAACCCTCTAAATTAATATTATTGGGACCCAACCTTGAATATTAATTTGAAAGATTTTACCTTGAAAGTTGTTATTTTGTCTTAAAATCCCAAGTTTAATGTTTCATGTCTTTTGGTTGGTAAGCTCCTTAAAAATCTCCTTTGAAATATAT
Source organism: Vitellaria paradoxa (assembly GCA_019916065.1). NCBI lineage: Eukaryota > Viridiplantae > Streptophyta > Magnoliopsida > Ericales > Sapotaceae > Vitellaria > Vitellaria paradoxa. Next base: position 24,225,603 of record CM034241.1, on the reverse strand, counting down.
TTTATCACACTTATTTCTCTTCAAGAAATTCTTTCTTCTAAAATGTCTAATCCCCATGTTATGACAAATAATATTAATGATATTATAAGACATGATCCTGTGGTTGAGATAGACGATGATGAGAACTACTATTATAAGATATTTCAAATCTCTACAAATAAAATTATCTAAATGCTAAATTTATTTGAAATCTTTTTGCTACAACAAGATGGCCGGTGATCATAATAATTTCTCGAGAACAATTCAAAAGATAAAGTAAACATATTTGAAATTTCTATAAATTTCCTATTAAACTGACATAAGAAAACTACTTAGAGAGTTGATAGAGATTACTACATTTTATAGATTTGCAAAAGTTATATACAAAGAGTTAGCAGTAGATAATTCTTTCTTATCAAACGTCTAATCTTTAGGATATATATAATCAACAATATTATAAAGTAGAATAATGAATGATATAGATGATGGCAATAATTATAATAATCATGAGAAACTTAAAAATCTCTACAAGTAATGGTGTCGCAATGCTAAATTTATTTGAAATCTTTTGACAACATTAAGAAGGTGATCACAATAAGTTCTTCAGGAAAATTCAAAAGATGAAGTATGAAGTAAGAAATCTCAAACATGGTGGCCTTGTACAAATTATCATCTTGAAGTAGTTTTCTTATTAGTTCTTGAAGATTATGTAATATATTTTGTAATTTTATAAAATTATTAATTTATGTGACAGTTGGGATCGAAATTGTACACTAGATTTTGGAGATAAATTATCAGTTATTATAATAGAGGAGTTTATTAATTTCAACCCAGTTAGGGCTCATATTTTTACTAATTTAAAAGGGTTATTAATTTAGAGGAAATTAATTTATGGAATTTCTACTGTAGTGAATTATCTCCTGCTAATAGATATTAAAAATGAGTAATAAAACAGTTGTCTAATTGCAAACTTCCATTACTAAAATGTGGCTACTCGTCTACCCTTTAAGAAATTGGGGATATATATATATATATATATAGGTGCGATAATGTGAGAGTATAAATTATTAATGTTAGAGCTCATCTATTATTATTTGTAATCATTCATAAAATTACCCTCATCTTCTATTATGCGTATTTTTTTCTCTATCTTTAATTTTTTTCATCCTTATCTATTTATCTCACTCCTTTCACCCCCAAAAATTCATTGTTTTCTTTTTCTCTCTCTTCAAAATTAAGAATCCTCTAGTTAAATAATATAATTTTTATTTTAAACATAAAAGTAAAAATTATTAACCTACCATTGAATTATAAAATTGCCACTACTTGTAATATTTTATCTAACTATTTAAATGTTTTTCATCACTATGAACTTTTTTTTTTTATAAATTAATGAAATTTCAATGCAAATGCATAGAAAAGAAAAATTTATACTATTAAGAATTTAGACTAGTGTTTAATTTTGATTACAATAATTTAGAATAAAAATAATTAAAATATCATGTCATTACAAAAATATTATTATTATTATATTGTCTATATTGAAATTTTTTTATAATCTTTTTAAAAAATATTATCTTTTCTATAAATATTTTATATTTTAATAAAATATAAAAAATAATAATAACCATCGACAAATATTATTTTTTAAAATTTATTTGTATAAAATTGTTATATTGTCAATATATCAAAAACTAAACTAATTTTTTATATTTTTGGTCCGTTTGGTAATATTGTCATTTTTATTGGAATAAAAGTTAAAATTGTATTTGAAAATGTAATTTTGTTCACAATTATTAATTTTTTTATTTTCATAAAATATTTAATTTTATTATTTTTTGAAAATTAATTAAATTTAATAAAATATATTTCATATTAATTTAATTTAATTTCATATTAATTAATTAGATTAATTAAATTAAATTAATCAATAAATTATTTATTAAAAATTATTTAATTCAATGAATATAAAATATATGAAATTATAATTTAGTTATATATTCAAAATAATTGAATAAAACATAATTATTATATCATTTAATTTAGTAAACATAAAATATATTAATTATAATTTAGTTATATTATTTATTAAAAGCAATTGAATAAAATATATTTCGTAATAATTTAAATAATCTAATTATGATATTCAGTAAAAATAATTTAATAAAAATATTTCATATTAAATACATTAATTAAATTAATTATTATATTAATTATTCAATTTTAAATTAATTAATTGAATTTTATTATTTGTTAAAAATAATTTAATAATATATATTTCATATTAATAATTTAATTTAATTAATTATTAAAATAAATTAATAAAATATGTTACATATTCATTTAGATAATTAAATTAATTAATTTTATTTAATTATATTATTTATTAAAAATAATTTTAGTTTAATAAAATATTTGAATAAAATAATTTATTTTAATAAGATGCAATAGGAATGAACAAAGTATTAAAATTGACAAAGTGTTTGCGACATAAAAAAAAGAGTAAATATTTTTTTTTGTTTATATTTTTCTATTTAAGTTTTCTTTTTTTTGGAAACAAAAACATATTTAACAAACATATTTTTGTTGCGAGTTTACACAATTTTTGAAAATATAAATGGCGAAACAGAAAGCAAAAATGTGTTCAGGTTATGAAATTTGGAGCGTGACAAACAAAAAACAAAAACGTTATCAAACGGGACTCAATTTTCAACTTTAGTATTTGTATTTATGAAAAGATTACTCTTGAATATACATGGAGAAGATCCATAAGGATAATCCTAAACTAATTCTTACAACTTTTAATTTATTTTACAAAAAATTAAAAATTAAATAATATTAAAAAAATTTGAAGGAATAACTTACCACACATTTATTGGAGTAGATGTACACCTTATAAATTTGATGATCTATTGAAGTTCACTTATATATTTTATAGTTTGGGTTTAATTTTATATTATTTAAAATAGGTTTAGTAAATTTTTTGGACTCAGTATCATGACAATATTAAAATGTAATTTTATTATTTATGTACTATAAAATTTTGAAAATATAAAAGTAAAATTAAGTATACAACACACACATGTTAAACAATAAATATTTTTTTATTTGTTAGGTTATTAATTGAATATTTTAATTTTGTTTAGCTAATTTTAATTATGTAAATTGTAAAAAATTTTGAGATAAATGGTAAAAAAATAATTTATAAATTACATGGACTTCAGTCAACGAATTTAAAAATTAGCACAGGAATTAGATGAGTCTTTTTTAAATAGAGAAATGAGTAGTTTTTAAGGTGAGAAGAGTGATAAAGATAAATTGATAAAGATGAAAGAAATTAAAAATGAAAAAGAAATCTAAGTGGAAATGAGGGTAATTTTGTCAATCATTAAAAAATATTAAATAAACTCTGACATTAACAATTCTTATTACGACGTTATCGCTAATATATATAATATATTATATAATCTTGAATTAAATTGGGTTTAGACACCTGGATTTGAAGAATTAACAACTCATATTGTAGTGTTACATTTGTATATATAGCATATATATATATATATACATATAAACACTACTTTTATATCATTAAGGGTATGCAAGGGTGGACCCCTCGTGCGGCATAGGCCTAATTAATTAAAGGCAGGTTGCACAATAATCACAACCATATCAGTTCAACCATACAAGGAACTGCGCATTAGTGGAAGATCGGTGTTTAGCAAAACCCCACCTAACAATTGCCTACCCATTATGAACTTAACATAGATAACAAATTACTCAATTTATTTATTTATGTTTTCAAAACACTTCTACTTGTAGTAGAGAAAAATTTATTTTTACCATCTTAATTTGACAAATATTAAATTTTGTCTCTTCATTTTAAAAATACTTCAAAGTTAACTCTTTATTTCATTTTTGCCACTTCTTTAGAAATCCTATTAACAGTACTTTCAACATATCATCTTTCTCTATGCAATCTTAAAATTTTAGTCTAGTCTTGCTCTATATTTTTCTCTACAATAAAATAAAAATAATTATAATAATAATAATATAATTTCAATTATTATAATAAAAAAATATTTACATAATTATTTCAATGATGCACAATAACTTTCGTTAATTAAATATTTCTTAATTTTTAGTTTATTTTAATTTTATTTTTCTATCCTTTTGATTATCCATTATATATATATATATATATATTTTACATGATAGCAAAGTGTTTTTTCATGTACATTTTTTTCTATCAAAAGTAATTAATAGAATTTAAAATAAATATAGACTCAATACTCATTCAATTTAGTCTTTTATGAATTTAAATAAAAATTAGTATTGAATTAAACTTTAAAAATAGTGTAGTTGATAATTAATTTGTTTTATTTCTAATAACAAGTAGAATTTGAAAATTAACATCAATATATCATATATATTATATGTCAATTCATTATTATTTAAGATACAAATTATTTAAGCACTATCGAAAGAATTTTATTGCAATTATTATATATATTTTTAAAACTAATAAAAGCACTCTTAGCAAGTTTTGTGATTTTATCATTTTTTATTCAAATAATATTATAACAAAATTGTCTTCTCCAATTTAACTTTAAATTATTCAAATATTTACTTTAATTTAATTTTTTATTTTTCTTTAATTTTTGACTTTTCAACCTTATCTTGTGAATTATATATGTTGTTTTGTATAAGTATCAATTTTTTTCTTTTTAAAAATTAATTAGGGAAGCAATTTAATCATATAATTACTTCTTTTGGTCAATTAGCTTAATAAAATAACTATAAATACATTATTGCATTTTCTTTTTCAATAGTAAATTAAAAAGTTGCAATAGAAAATGATTGAATTTAGTTTGAAAGTAAATATTTTATTAAATTTTATATATTTTTCTCTAAAATTAACACTAACCTATAATATTCACAATAAATTCAATTGAAACTTAAGTAATTAGTATCTTGCATGCAATGGTAATTTTAGTAAGTAGTATTCATTGATATCAATATCTAAAATCTACCTACTAACTACGAAAAAAAAAAGAATTAATTGTCAAATACAGTATTTTTAAATTTTAAATTAATATTATTTTTAATTTAAATCTATAAAATTTTATTGGATGAATATGAATTTATATTTGTTTTAAATTTTATTTATTACCTTTAACTTTTTTTTCCCCAAAAGAAGAAGAAGGAATTAAAAGGGAAAAAGCATGGGTCTATGTAAAAATTATATTATGCGATTATAAATGATGGAAAAAATTAAATAAAAGAAATATCGAATGATACTTAGCAATAGTTTTTAAACATACTTAAAAAAAATTGTGTGAATATTCTAAAGTACGTCAAATAATTAATTATATTATTTTTACTATTTTTTATGTTCAATTAAGAAAAAATAAAAAAAAATAGAACGAGAATAGAGAAACCTTAAAGTGATTTATAAGGTTTGTAGACAAGGGACAAATTTGGGAAAAACAATAATTTTGAAGTGTAATTTGAAAGGTTTATACAAAAGTGGCAAAAATTAAGAAATGGGATAGTTTTGAAATATCTTCAAAATTAGAAAGGTAAAATTAAGTATGTGCTAAATTAAGAGGGAAAAAAAAAAAGGAAAATTTCACTTTATGGTATAAGAAATTAAAGCTTTAATGATGTATTAATTATTTGATAAGAATCTGTTAGGGAGGGGCCTACTTATTCAGTTTCATTGCAATAGTCTAGAAGTTGCAGGGTTTGTTTGGATTTTAAATAGAGGAAATGTTGAAATTAATGAGGAGTTGATTATTTGCCAAGATATGTATAAAAATATTGCAAGATGCTTTCTGTTAAGGGGTATCAATTTGGGGGGCTTTTATGAGGGCTACTAAAGGCCAAAATTGCGGTTGGGGTTGGGGCTGGCTTCTGCATTAGTTATTTTATTCATCATTTCTGAGGCCTTTTTTTTTATTAGATAATTATGCATCTATATTTTTATATACATCTCATTGCATAAAGTGTTGTAGGTTTTTTTTTTTTTTTTAAACTGTTGGGGTTAGATAGAAATTGTAACTAATTGAATTGGAGTCGGATATCGCCTTTATTATTTTTGTATCCCCTTTATTATTTTTGAACTCATCGGGTAAAACAATATTTGGACTAAACAAGTATCCAACAAATATTTTTAATTGGATACCATTTCTTAATTCATTGGATAGTCGGATACTTATTGTACCCATAACATTTAAATGTGAGGCGATTACATCAAGAGTAAGAATTAAAAAACTTTTTGAGTATAATAAATTTGTAAATAATTTTACAGTTTAAAAGACTAATAAAATTATCTTTCAATAAAAGTTTTTAAATATTGTGTATTTAGTAAAATTATTATATTATTTTTATAAAAATAAAAATTAAAAAGCATCTCATTTTTGATTTCGTCTTAAACTTCTACTAGTTAAGAAAAAAAATTCGTGTCCATACACTTCATTACATTAACAATTAAATCCTAAATCTAAAATAAAATATTTGATATTAAAATTTAAAGTTATTTAGAATTAATTAAAGGGTCCCGATTTCATTGAACATAATATATATAATTTAGAATCCAGATTAATGATATTATTTGTATAAATTTGAATATATGATAATTTAAATAGATAATGGAATAATTTAAATGGATAATTGGGTATTTCTTGTAATTGAGGTAATCAGAGTAAGTTTGAGTAATACACACTAGGGGGTCGTTTGATTTGCTGAAAAATTTTAAAAAATTCTATAAATATCTGTTAACTTTATATCACATTAACTTTTTCTCTCATTGCACGTATTACGAACTCTCTCCAAACCATAATTTATCTCAATTTATCTTAATTTTTCTTACTCCAAACAAACCCTAGATATACCGTTTTCGAATCCAAATTCTGCGATTATTTTATTTTTATATCTTATCCGTCTGATTTTAGGTAAAATTTAAAAATATTCATACATATTAGATCGAAATAGAGCCGGTATCCATCGAAGTAGGTTAAAATTGTCATTACTTGGACTAGCGGGCAAGTTGATCGGTTCAAGGTATCAATTTTTATTTGATTAATTATTATTAATTTTTTTTCTTTCTGTCCTAGGCCCCGTTTGGCATACAAACTTCTTCTATAAAACTCTATAAATCTCTAACAACCCATCTACCTCAAAATTTTTCGCCATCATTAATTTCAAAAAATTTTAATATTTCGCTAAAAAAAAAAAATCTGAAAGTAGGTTAACTGAATATGTAAATTTTTTATACAATCATATTCTTCATGTCAAAAGTTTTCAAATGAGTACCATTATTGCTATTTTTTGTGAATTTTTTTGAAACCGTGGGAATGATTTTTCAAATCTGTTCCCATGATTTGCTATTTAAAAAAAAAAATGCACCAAAATTAATTTCAAATTATATTTTATCTCAATTTATCTTTTTTTTACTTACGTCAAACGGAACCCTAATACAATACAAAAAAACTAGGTTGGAGGTCGTACTTCACCCCCTATTTATTTCTAGGTCATCTTTTAGATAAGTACGAATTTATATCAGGCATTTATGCCATGGGAAGGGTATTTTTGGTTAAAGATATTCGGATTAGAGGTTAGTTTTGTCAATTCAAGGTGCTTTTTTATTATTATTAATAATTCACCTAAGCTCTAACCAACAGCTTGAAATCAGGAGATTTTCTTTCTTTCTTTCTTTTAATGTTCTTTTGTTGCTTTCAGACATAAATTGAAAATTAATGCAAACAATTCTGGCGTTTCATATTTGACCGTTACAATAGAAAATAAAAGAATCAAAGTACTGTACAGGGTTTAAATAACTTGCCACAGGCTGCATTAATTGTTATACATATATATTGAGAATTCGTTAATTTTAATGGCGCCATTCATTTGAAAAATTGATTGTAAGGTTGTGACCTTACATGCAGACTTGCAAAGGGATATGCTTCCCCAATAATTTGTCTTTTTTTTTTTTATTTTTTCGACTGGTAATATTGGGTTCTACATTCAAAATTAAAAAAAAAAAAATCATAAAATAAACCTAAACTATCTCATAAGCATTCAAGGCAGTGATCATCTCTGAGTCACTGAGATGAATGTCTAACTATATCATATTTTACTTTTACTTTTAGCTCAATCTATATATGTCATAATTATATCATATTTAATACATTAATTATTATTTTTAATTTTATTTAAAATTCTATACCAAAAAAAAAAAAAAAAAAAAGCTTACATGTCATGGGAAGAATAAGAGTAGAGAGAGTTAGGTTTGGTTAAATTCTGACCATCTTTAATTCTTATTTTATATCTGATGAGTTTTTTGAGAATAGGTGGACTTAAGCCATGTTTATGTCAAAACTTGTTGTCTTAGGATGCATCTCTTCATCTTTTCTCTCATTTTCTATAGATCTAAGTAGGTAAAATCATTTCTAAAAATTTATTTGCTAGATTAATAAATCTGCTATGGTGTATATGCATATGTATATATATATTTGGGGGTTTGTGTTAGAGAGATGAAATATTAAGATTTATTGTTGGAGGTAAGTTTGAAGGTAGATGGGTAAGTTTTGATACTTTATACATGTTCATATATAATTATATTGATGAATTGTGGGTTGAATAAGGAGTTACATAGATTAAATTTTTTTTCTTAAGTTTTTTAAATTTCTAGACACGACTCTATAAATAATGATATCTCGCAATGATATCTCTACTCGTGGTTATGAGGTGAAGCAACAATAATTGTAAAAATAATTTATTTTTTTAATTATTTCTTGAGTTTAAACCTATATATATATATATATACAAGTCTAGAAACTACATTACTAGAATAAATCGAGTATTGGTTAATGAAGCTCTATATAGACTTATATATCTTCTCAACCAACTTACTTAGAAGGAGCCCTTGGTTGTAGTCTCTTTTGCCTTGTTAAACGTAATTGTTTAATTTGATCCTGCTTCCCCGGATCTCTCAAAAGAATTTTGTCCTCATGCCACCAAATCAAGCTTATAGAGAATACAAGATCCAACTTAATTAATGAAGAGATCCAAATAGAGATATATATATACACAATTATATGTATCCCTTGTCTAAAGATTATATATTCAGACCCCTTTCCGCTCTTAACTCCCTCACACGTGAAAACGAGGCAATAATGGAGTGTTGTATGAAGTCAGATATGGTATACATAGGTTTAAACAATTGAAAGTCATGAAGCATCATGAACTCAAAACGGGGCAAGTCACAATTCAAAACCAAGGAAAATCAAACTTTGACACGAAACCTCATCGTAGGTGGGATTTGAATATCGCAAATTAAATTAAAAAGTTGCCTTTATTCTTGCCCCAAAATTGAGCCAATCACGACCTATTACTTGTTAGTTCACGTCTTAGCCGAAGTTTGGACTTACGGTTCTTTATTTATTTATTTATTTATTTGTGTGTCAATGTCCTAGTTCGATGGCACTAAATGTAAAGAATCGACCAATAATTATGAAGTTTGAATTTTGTGACATGGAACGTGATAGAAAGATTAATGGTTTAGAAAAGAGAGAAGCAATTGATGGTATGCAACTCTTAAGGGTAGGTCAACTAGTAAAATTTTGAGTTGATTAGTTAATGCAAGGTGGACTCAGAATTGAGATTGGCCTGGATTAAATAGAAGGTTTGAAAATAAAATAGTTTGAGTTGAAAAAATTTAAGATAAATAAAAGATTTAAAAATAGAGTGAATTAAATTTAAAAAAATTAAATTTAAAATAATAAAAATAATTTTTTAGGCCAAATTACCTGGGCATCTGCCTTTACTCCAATAGTCATTAGATTAAACATTTTCAAGATAATTGGAGACTTATCCGATCGTTAATTTTACAATTTTAAAAATTAATTGAGATATACATAAGTTGGCACAAACTTTTAGGGTTATCTGAAAAAAAAAAAAAAATTATTGTATGTTGCGTATAGTTTTGTTTGGGGGGAAATAAATGTAAATTCATGGAAAGTCAAAAATGCTTTAGACCAAGAGTATTAGAACTTCGTAATCATCCATCAAGATCTGTAGCAACAAACATAGTTTAGTCATCTCATTGACTCTGCACATAATATATATACAAGTGCGTGGCATTAGTGCGGTCTACCTCTATGTATGTATATGTATATATGTATGTAGCGAGGGTCGAAGTGAAGATTCATAATTTTTAGGCTGCCCATGTGGAGTTTCCTGTTTTATTCTCAATGAATGTAATTTTTTTCCCCAGTTTTTAAAAGAGCTAGTAATATATATAATCCTATTTCTAACTTTATTTTCTTTCCCCCCAAGGGTGTGTTTATTTGGGAGATTTGGAGAGGGAAGAGAAGAGGATAGAAAGAGTCAAAAAGAAAAAAAAATATAAAATTTTAAATACATGATTTTATTTGAATAGATTAAAAAAATTATTTTTAATTTTTTAAATTCTATACTTTTTATTTTCATTTTATTTTGTTATTACAAACTAAATAAAGTGATTTTAAATTCTTAATTTTTATTTAATTTTCTCTTAACAAAATTTTCATTCAAACACGACTTAAATAAACAACATGCAGTGCGCGCGACTCACATTAGAATATATAGAAGTAATTGATCCATTAATGTCCGCTGCATGTGTATGAATTGAAAAATATATATATGATCATCCATGTATATATATCATTTTTCTTTTTTAAGTTGTCATAGAGTCATCAAGTTGTGCACTTGGGAACAATTTCGCCAACCATCAACGGCAAGAGGCCCAAAACTTGTAAACCAAAGCATGATCATTAACATTTTTTTTAAAGGTACTAATACGAAGGTACTAATATTACTACCCTAAGAATAAGCTTACGAAAATCGTTAAAAATTGTTCACTCACACGATGGCCTAGGATTTTTTTATTTTTTATTTTTTGGAATGAAAATATTGTTTCACTTTTATTATATATATATTTTTAAGTTTCAGTAGTGTTCCAAAATTTGAAACCGGAGACATTCTGGACACATATTTTGTCCTTAAATATTCGTTTGTTGATTTGGATCTAACTGTAAGGCTCCATTTGGCAACAAAAAGTTGATAGTTTAGTTACCAGTTGTTAGCGTTTTGGCTTTTTTAAAATCTTCACATTTACCGTCTTACATTTTATTTTTTTTTTTAAACATTCAAGGGAAAAAAATCAAATTAACAAAAAATTAAAAAGTTAATTTTTTTCCCTCCCAAACACAAAAAAGTTAAGTTTTTTCAGTTACTAAAAAAATTAATTACTAAAAAATTAGTTTTTTTCTTTCTAAACATAAAAAAAAAAAAATTTAACTTTTTATTAATTAGCTAGTAGTTAACTACAAAAAAGAGTTAATTTTTTTTTTCTTCCCAACCTCAACCTAAGTCGACAATGCTCAATTTAGAGCACAAACTTGCCATAAGTGATCAGTGCCTACCTTTCCTTGGAGTGATATACGTAGAAGTCCTGCACCGGTTAGGATACCAATAGGATACCAAAGGAAAGCATTTTAGTTGTTTCTATGCTAAGAAAATACTATGAATGGGAAAAATTATTCACTGAAGATGATTTTTCATGTGTTTTTTTTTCTTGTTTAAATAAGTTTTCTACTCTTTTTCTATAAATTATCAAATGCATGTGACTTGCGAATGCTTGATACAAATGGAAACTAGATAATACACATTTTTAGAAGTGAGTTTTCAAAATTAAAAACTTATGAACTCACTTCATATTGGTTGAGAATATTTGTCACAATATTATTAATTTTATAAATAAAAAAGAAAAGGTAGAATTGTTGGTAACTAACGATGTAGGACGACGACGACGACGACGACGACAACAACAACAAAAAAAACAGTGAAAGTTTTGTTAATGAAAAAAGAGTATTTAGAGAATGAAGAGTGTTGAAGAATACCATGTAAGATTGGAATGAAGAGTGTAAAGTCTTGTGGCAAATCCAATCAATATCTTAGTTAAATTAAGAATGCTATTCAAGTTTCCTAAAGTGATGCAAATTGAAGATTTGAAGAATTCTAAACAATTAAGGAGATAAAATGAATCAAGTTGACCAAGATTTTGAAGAATTCTAATTGGTGTGAAGGATTACAAAACCTAATGGAATTCGGATGCAGCCTTCTGGAACATGAATGGAATTCCAGTGTACCTCGCAGGCACGGCGCGGGGAGCGCGCGGGTGCGCCCCAAGCACGCAGGCAGCCCGAAGGGAGCGCGCGGGTGCGCCAAGGTGTCTCAGAAATTCCAGTGAGGTCCGCAGGCTGGAGGATGGGAGCGCGAGGGTGTGCCAGTGTTAGTTTCTAAAGCATAAAAATTCCAGTGCAGGTCGCAGGCTGGAGGATGGGAGCGCGAGGGATCGAGTTATGAATATTTTGTTCGGATTCAATTTCCTATTTTGCCAAATTAGGGCAACTTTGTAATCCTATATATATGTGAAACCAACTCTGTAATTGTAAGAGGTGGGAGAACATATTATAGGGACCTAGAGAAAGAGTCTTTGAGTATTGAGAGCTTTCATGTTCTTTCTCTAAATTTATCTTGTATTTTCTTTTCACTTTCTGTGTGAGGCAGAAAGCCTACTTGTAGGGTTTATCAAGTGATTCGAGCAAGAGTGACGAAAGGATTCGTGCGAGTGATTCGTAGAGAGTCTGAGTAGAGTCTTGTAACCCGTTGATAGTGGGATTGTAAATAGAGGTTTTTCTCCCTGTGATAGGGTTTCCTCGTTATTCTCTTGTGTGATTACTTTCTCTGTGTGTGTGATTGTGTGGGTTTGGAATTTTCAATTGGTATCAGAGCAGGTCACTCTAAGTTCTTGAGTGAAGATCTTCGTCCAAACCAATGGATCCACCACGTGAAGGAGGCTCAAGCACTAGACCCCCTTGGTTTGACGGCTCAAACTATTCATACTGGAAGGTACGAATGCAAGCTTTTCTTTTGGGAATTAATTACAAAGTCTGGATGTCAATAGTTAAAGGATGGGAAGAACCGACCCATGAAGTTGACGGAAGAATCGAACAAAAGTCAATTCAGACGTGGACTAAAACTGAGCAAGAGAGTTCGGAGTGGAACTTCAAAGCCTTGAGTGCCATATTTTCTGCAGTTTGCCCTAATGAATTTTGCCGCATCTCAAGTTGTACGAGTGCCCGAAAAGCGTGGTTAATTCTGCAACGTACACATGAAGGGAACGAACAAGTCAAAACCAGCAAGCTTCAAAAACTCACTTCTGAGTTTGAGGGACTAAGGATGAATGAAGACGAAAGGTTTGATGACTTTTATGTCCGGCTCAGTCACATTGTTAATTCATGCCATAACCTTGGAGAACCTATTCCAGAATACAAAGTGGTACGTAAAATTTTACGTTCTCTTCCACGAGTGTTTGATTCTAAAGTCACAGCAATAGAAGAAGTCAGAGATGTGAACTCCATGAGAATAGAAGACCTTGTGGGATCCTTGCAAACATTTGAAGCAAATATGGTGAAACCTCGCAAAGCGTCAAAAGGTATTGCTCTAAAGACAGTGGAAGAAGAAAGTGATGAAGAGGAGTCGGATAAAGAAATGGCGCTTGTGGCTAAACGATTCATGAGATATATGAGGAAGAAGGGTTTATTTAATAAGAATAACAAGAATGAGTCACAATCTCAAGAAAAAGGAAAGAAAATCAAGAAGATTGAATCTGGGGAAGAAAACAAGAAGAACAAGGTCAAGTGTTTTGAGTGTCACGGATATGGACATTTTGCTCAAGACTGTGCAAACAAAAAGATGAAAAAGAAGCAAGTCAAAGTCATGAACGCTACATTAGATGATGAATCCAGTTCAGATGAATCATCTTCATCAGCATCCTCAAACGATGAAGGTAATTTTGTTGCTTTTATGGCGTCTCACTCTTCGTCTGCAGGAACAGCTTCTGGATCTCAAAGCGACACTGATATATCAAATCATGAAAATGATGACTCTGAGGATGAATTCAATAATGATTTGCAAGTAGCATATGATGCTTTAATTGTTGAATACAGTAAGGTGAAGAAACAAAGACAAGCCCAACATACCCGAAACTGTAAACTTCGAAGTGAACGAGATTCCTTGAAGACAGAGAATGAAAAGCTCACAGGTAAAATATCTATTTTGGAATCTGACAAAACTTCTCAGTCTCATAGTGCAAAAAAGTTCAAAGAAAAACTTGAAGAAAAGAATAAAGAGATTGATGAATTGGAGAAAGTTGTTGAAGAACTTCAGGATGAGGTCAGTAAACTGAAAGAGAAGATCAAGAGTGATGAGAAGATACTTGAAAGAATGAACTACAGTTCTCAAAAGCTAGAAGAAATTTGGAGCCAACAACGAACACATGGAGACAAAGCAGGCTTAGGCTACACTGGAGGGAAAAGTACAATTGTTTCATCATCATCAGCACCTTCAGTAGTAGCAAAGGTTGTTTCAAAACCTGCAGCCAATCCAAAGACCTTCCCTAAGTCTGTTGCACCACCAAAGAAGAGTTTTGAAAAGAATAAACACTATCAGTATCCTCTTCACATAGTGAAAGGTACGCATTTTGCTAGATCTCAATCCTTTGTACCTGTTTGTCACCATTGTGGAATCAAAGGTCATATACGTCCAAACTGTCACAAACTCTATGGTCTTCCTTTAAACCATGTTAAAAATTTTTCAAAAAACCCGGAGCCTAGAGTCCCTGTGAAGAATAAATTTCAAGTGTTTTCAAAATTTTCAGAAGATTATTACAAAAACTCACGTCCTTTTCAAAAACAAAACAGTCCAATATTTCGAAGAGGTACAAATTTCAAATTTGTTGAGAAAAAGAATTTTCATAAAAGTCAAAAACGTGAGGAAAAACCTGTCAAGACAACTGGTCTTAAAACTAGAGCTATTTGGGTTAGAAAGTCAGATTTAAATTGTTTTGTTTCACAAAATGCCCTTCGCTTTGAGTCTCTAAGAAAATCTGTAGGCATTTGTACACACCATTGAAATCTAAAAGATAAGTTAGAAGTTCATTGATTAAGTTGAAAATATTTTATGACTTCTATACTGTTACCTGTACATTAAATCTTCCAGATTCATCGATTTCAATGAGTTCATAATTTTCGCATTCCTTGTAAATTGATACGAAGTGTTTTGGTGATTTTTGTCATAATTTTGAAGTGCTTCCTATTACACTTGACTGTACATGCATATATCTCTTTCTCTTCTTTTCCACGAATCAAGGGTTATTGTTTGATGTGTTTAAAAAATGTTGAGGAGCCTGATATGTGCATATCAAAGTTATGCATCATATAAAAAAAAAAAAAAAAAAAAAACAAACAAACTTGGAAAGGGCTACCGGTGGGACCAGTGAGAAGCCCCTTAATGACTCGTTGATTGTTAAGGAATAGCTACCTGCCCATAAGCGTGTGAAAGCCGCCAAGTGTTAAAAAAAAAAAAAAAAAAAAAAAGGAAGATTGGCTCTCAATTCATTTGGTACATCAAATTTAACTTTTTGAGTCTATGATTTGTTTGAGGGGGAGCCTATATGTATATTATAGTCAAAAACTCACACGTGCACAAGCATTTGTTCAATTTTATGACTTATTTCACCTCTCGACACAGAATTGACAATTTTCTTGGAAAATCAAAATGTGAATCTTTGAATTTATGAAGGGTGAGAGATTGATGTACATGTATTGGTATAGTGGAATTAAAAGTTTTTTTTTGACATTTTTTAGTGAATTCTTCTACTGTCTCTTTTTAGTTTTGATTGTCTGTGTCCAAATCTGCACTTACACGTATTTTCCTGCGAGCCTCGTAGGCAGGGCGCAGGATATCCTCCCTCACATTATTCTGATGTCACACTTAGAAGAGGTCGTGTCATGTATGCCATACTCATGGGTCTTCGGTTTGATCTTGCCTTATTTTTGTGCACTTGTCATTTCCATATCAAAAAGGGGGAGTCATTTCAAGTTATGTATGTAATATGTGAACGTGTTTCGGCTATGGCATGATATTTTATGTATAATGTGCTTTGGTAATGATATCATTGATCATTTCTATATTATTCCACATGGTGCCTTGATGTGTGTGTTCAGTCCGTGCAGAATTTGAGCAGAATTTAAAATTTAACTTAAGTTTTGATATGGAATTGCCAAGGGGGAGATTGTAAAGTCTTGTGCCAAATCCAATCAATATCTTAGTTAAATTAGGAATGCTATTCAAGTTTCCTAAAGTGATGCAAATTGAAGATTTGAAGAATTCTAAACAATTAAGGAGATAAAATGAATCAAGTTGACCAAGATTTTGAAGAATTCTAATTGGTGTGAAGGATTACAAAACCTAATGGAATTCGGACGCAGCCTTCTGGAACATGAATGGAATTCCAGTGTACCTCGCAGGCACGGCGCGGGGAGCGCGCGGGTGCGCCCCAAGCACGCAGGCAGCCCGAAGGGAGCGCGCGGGTGCGCCAAGGTGTCTCAGAAATTCCAGTGAGGTCCGCAGGCTGGAGGATGGGAGCGCGAGGGTGCGCCAGTGTTAGTTTCTAAAGCATAAAAATTCCAGTGCAGGTCGCAGGCTGGAGGATGGGAGCGCGAGGGATCGAGTTATGAATATTTTGTTCGGATTCAATTTCCTATTTTGCCAAACTAGGGCAACTTTGTAATCCTATATATGTGAAACCAACTCTGTAATTGTAAGAGGTGGGAGAACATATTATAGGGACCTAGAGAAAGAGTCTTTGAGTATTGAGAGCTTTCATGTTCTTTCTCTAAATTTATCTTGTATTTTCTTTTCACTTTCTGTGTGAGGCAGAAAGCCTACTTGTAGGGTTTATCGAGTGATTCGAGCAAGAGTGACGAAAGGATTCATGCGAGTGATTCGTAGAGAGTCTGAGTAGAGTCTTGTAACCCGTTGATAGTGGGATTGTAAATAGAGGTTTTTCTCCCTGTGATAGGGTTTCCTCGTTATTCTCTTGTGTGATTACTTTCTCTGTGTGTGTGATTGTGTGGGTTTGGAATTTTCAAAGAGGAAGAGGAAGAGGAAGAGGAAGAGGATAGAGAAAAATATTTTCTTAATATTAGATATAGATTCAGTATAAAATAATACACCATCTCTTAAAACTTAGAAATTAAAATAATTCTCGTCATCAATCTTTCAATTAAACTCATCACTTAACAACTTTCAAATACAATTTGTATGAATATATCAGAACCTCATACTATAAAAATCCATGAGGATGTGTAAATTTTTGACTCTCAACCATACCTAATAGCGTGTTTTGCCTAATTTCTATGCCTCGAAAGTCCTTTATAGTGTTTTAAATAAAGTCCTTCAAAGGAAGGAGTTCATCTACCTTCCCTCAAGCTATAGAAATCAAGGACCACGATATATGGCTCTATTTTCCAGCAAATGGTGGAATACAAGTGGCTCCCTGTTACATGTGAAACCTGCAAGCAAATTGAGCACAAAACCACCCAATGTCCTAAGACTGTGAAGCAGGAATGGAGGAAAGTTTCTAGTACCCGTGAAAGTAATCCAATTCAACTAGCTATGGAGATAATAACTAATAAGCAGACTGCCAATTCAACTTCAATTAGGGAAGATCCAACTGATACAATTGTTGATACTATTGCAGAATATGGGGACCCAAAATCAAAAGCTGAGAGCTCTCAGCCTTCTCTAAAGAACATGGAAATAAGCAACAAATTTCATTGCCTCATCGAGCAAAAAGAAGAGGACCCAATTTCCATTTCTTCCTGGCAATTCAAGCTCCAGATTTCCTCCTCTCCCTGAGACTTCCTCAACATCCCAAAAGAGTGGTAGTCCTCAACAAAAGCTGATTAAGCCATTGGCCCAAATTGATGGAAGCAGCTCGTCACCCATTGAGAGAGGACAAAAAGAAACTCAAGAATCTCTCACAGACTCAGATGCATCCCTTTCCAAAAGCCAGAAAAAGAAGAGAAGCAAGATGCTCCACGCTTTATCGTATAAGAATAAGGCTTCTCAAGCCAAGGGCCCAAACAGCTCTTCTTCCTCTACGTGAATTTTGCAACGTAGAACACAAGGGGCCTCAACCACCCAATTAAGCAGGTTGAAGTTAAGAAGCTCATACGTAATTCTGCCCTTAATGTTATTGGATTGCTGGAAACAAAAGTAAGATCTCATAATATAGAGAATACTCGTAAAGCTATAGCTCCCACCTTTTGTCATTTTGGAAATCATACTAATGAGCTAGCTGCTTGAATAATTCTACTGTGGGATTCTTCTTCAGTCAGCATAAACATCATTTCTAGCTCAAACCAGTCTATTTTTTGTCACATTACTCACCAGCTATTATCCTTAAGCTTCTTTGCCACTTTTTTATATGCTGCCAGTGACAGGAAAGCTAGAGAAGACCTATGGAAAGATCTACAAACCAACTTTTTTCTGGTTAATAATTCAACCCCTTGGATGATTAATTCTGGGTGTTTCAATGTGGATAAATCAGAATTTGAAACGCAAGGAGGCAAAGGGATAGATAAAGCTGCAGTTGAAGATTTTAATGCTTGTTTAGAAGCAATTGAAATAACCGACTTAAGGTACTCGGGATGCTTGTTTACTTGGTGCAATAAGCAAGGCCAAGAGAGCAGAATTTCTAGTAAGCTTGACAGAGCAATGGTTAATGAAAAGTGGCTTAGTTCTTTTCCAAATCCAAAAGTTTTCTTTCCCACAGCTAGTATCTTTGACCACAGTCCTATCATTGTCAACATGAGGACCAATTTCAGCAAGAAGCCTTTTAAGTTCTTTAACTTTTGGACCAAGCACAAAGAATTTACAAGAGTAGTGGAGGAGGATTGGTCCAAGCCTGTAGCAGGTTCTCCTATGTTCATGCTTCATTCCAAGCTAAGATCACTCAAGTTAGCTCTCAAAGATTTCAATGCCAAGCAATATCGAGGTCTATCTATGAAAGTAGCCGAAGCTAAAGCCACTCTTAATGCTATTCAACAAGAACTTCAACTTGGCCCTAATCCAAACCTTTTAGACGAAGAGAGTCAAGCTCCAGAGGAATATTTGCACCTAGCCCTCTAGCTGAGGAGGCTTTCTATAAGCAAAAAGCCAGAGACAATACAATCAAAGTTGGGGACCAAAACACCTCCTACTTTCATAGTAAGGTAAGAGCTCACTATTCAAGAAACAAAATCCTTTCCATTTAAGATAACCAAGGGGAGAGACATGAAGATTATGAAGAAGTCAAGTCAATTTTTATTGAGTATTATAAGAACTTGCTTGGGTCTCCTTTTAATTATCCACTAGATGCTTAGCAGTATGTGAAGGAAGTCGTGCAAACCAATCTTCCCGAGGACTTACTAAACTCCTTAGCTTGTGAGGTCTCTGAAGAGGAAATCAAAAGCACACTATTCTCCCTACCAAGCCACAAAGCTCTTAGTCCAGATGGGTTCACTTCCCACTTTTTCAAGGTAGCATGGAACATAGTTGGAGATGACTTCTCTGCGGCTATTAGATCATTCTTCAACTCAGGCAAGCTATTGAAGGCTGTTAACTCTACCATCATTGCCTTGGTAGCAAAAGTCCCCAATCCTAGTAAGGTTTCTGATTATAGACCTATTTCTTGTTGCTCTACTATTTACAAGTGTTTCTCTAAGCTAATAGCTAATAGGCTAAAAAAGATTATGCCCCTTGTAATAAGCTCTTCCTAAGTAGCCTTTGTTAAGGATAGATCTATATCAGACCAAATCCTCCTTATGCAAGAGTTGGTCATAAACTATCATAGACAAAATCAGTCTCCTAGAAGTGCTCTAAAGATTGATTTGATGAAAGCTTTTGACTTAGTGCCATGGAATCTCTTGCTTGATGCACTACAAGCTCTCAATCTTCCTGGTAAATTCATAGAGTGGATCAAAGCTTGTATTACTACTCCTTAGTTCTCCATCTCTCTTAATGGTGCACTTGAAGGCTACTTCTCGGGGGCAAGAGGACTCAGCCAAGGTGATCCATTATCTCCTTATTTTTTCCTCATTGCAATGGAGTTCTTTTCAGGGTTCTTCAATAGGCTCACGCAAGAAGAAGAATTTGCTTATCATCCTAATTGCAAGGCCCTCTCCATAAGTCACATTTGCTTTGCAGATGATTTGATTTTGCTTTGCACTCCTAATGAAGCTTTTTTCCAAATAATTCACAAAGCTCTGTAGGAATTTCATAAGTACTCTGGACTTTAACCAAATGGGTATAAGAGCAAGGTCTACTTCTCGGGGTGCAGCAACAAGAACAGTTACATCTTTGCTCCATGCTTAGATTTCAAATGGGAAAAGCTCCCAGTTAACCACTTAGGAGTTCCACTCATCTCCACCAAGCTCAAATTTGATGATTGTAAGGAACTCATAGATAAAATCACAAAAGGGTAAAGAGCTGGACTTCAAAGTGCCTTTCATATGCTGGTAGGTTGATTCTCATCCAGTTTATCTTATTTAGTATTCAAATCTTTTGGAGCCTTCATTTCATCCTTCCTAAAGGAGTTAACAATGCTATAGAACAAATATTAAGAAGATTCTTATGGTATGGGGCTGAGCTTAAAAAATGGGGTAGCAAAGTGGCTTGGGATGAAGTGTGTAAATCAAAGAATGAAAGAGGCCTTGGAATCCGCAAGCTTACTAAATGGAACAAAGCCTCTATAATGCAGCACATTTGGGCTCTATGTTCTTATAGTTCTTCCCTTTCGGTGAAGTGGTGCCATTCAAATCTCCTCAAAGGTAAATGTTTGTAGGAGCTAAAGCCACCTTTAGATTGCTCATGGACATGGCGCAAGCTGCTAAAATTACTCCTCACGAATCAACCAGAGAGACTCCATTCTCACTGGTATATGGGATAGAGGTAGTCAAACCGTTGGAAATTGGCATCACCACAATTTGGATCCCAGCCTTCTCACAAGAGAGCAATGACGCGACGCTTAAGAGGAATCTAAACCTACTTGATGAAAAGAGGGAACTCGCTCAGATTCAAATGGCCTCATATTAGCAACAATTGAGGAATTCACAAAGTAAGCATGTCTGGGGACTTTAAATGTCAGTGACCTTGTGCCCAGAAAAGTAATGTTGACAACAATAAATCCCACTAATGGAAAGCTTGGTCTGAACTGGGAAGGCTCTTACAAGGTCATTGAAGTAGTTGGCAATGGGTCCTATTGCCTGGAAGATATGGAGGGGAAAGAAGTCATGAGGCCATGGAATGTCACTCACTTAAAAATCTATTATCATTAGAAAACCCGATGTAAAAACTAAGTTATGAATGATGACTTCTATTTCCAAAATATTTGCACGCCTATAATGAATAATTTTTGTTAGAAAAGCAAACACCTAGTGAAAGGTCACAGTTCGACCACCTGACTTACTCAGGTCGGCCATATCCACACCTAGCAAAAGGCCACAGTTTAGCCACCTAACCCGCTGAGGTCTTCCATAGCCATACCTGGTGTAAGGCCACGGTTTAGCCACCTGAACCACTTAGGTTGGCCATAGCCATACTTCGCGAAATGCCACAGTTTGGCCACCTGTCCTGCTCAGGACGGTTATAGCCATACCTGGCATAAGGCCACAGTTAGGCCAACACCACTTGACCCGCTCAGGTTGGCCATGGCCATACTTGGTGCAAGGCCACAACTCAGCCTGTGTTCATTTTGGGTTAAAAACAAATCTACTAAGTATTCTAACACGAATCTGATATAGCTCAGCTTGTGTTCATTTTGGATTAAAAACAAATCTACTAAGTATTCCATTCGGGCCTGACATGGCTCACCTTGTGTTCATTTTGAAAACAAATCTGCTAAGTATTCCAGCTCGGACCTGACATAGTTTAGCTTGTGTTCATTTTGGGTTAAAAATAAGTGTTGGAATCAGGCAATTATGTTTTGAAAAATTCTGTATGGATTTAGTTACCAGAAGAAGCTTTCTTACAATTATTTACAACGGTTGAAGTTCAGGCAATTCATAAACAACTAGTTATTTCCCAAACTTATACATAAGATTAAGTTCTCAAACACAATGATTAAGAGAAAAGAAAGCTCTTTTCATTAATAAAGGGGGGCTGACCCCCTGGAAGCTACAAAAAAAAAAAAAAAAAAAGAAAAAAAAAGAAAAGAAAGGAAGAAGAGCAATAGCTTAAAGCTACACACTCCGATCTTGACCGATGTCTACAACCATACCTAAGTCATTGGTTGTTTTGTCTGCAGTTAGGAGGGTCTAATTGGTTCCTTGAGAAGCTTGGTCGACCTTTTTGCTCATCTCTTCCTAACCACCTTTAACCTCTGTGGTCTGATCAGCGTCTCGAGCAGTGCCTTCCCCGATCAGCGTAGACAAGGTCTCCTCATTTTCTGTATTATCAAGGGGGAGGAATTTTGGCTCGTCTTTTGGCAACTCAGAGGAGACGTAGAGCTTGAAATATGAGAGATGGCTGGCCTTATTGAGGGTGTCGACCTAGCTATTGTGATAGTAGCTGTTCGTTGTGATGAATACCTACTTTTAGTCATCGTCACTAGTAGCTTCATAGCCTTCAGCATAGGCCTTCTTCCCCTTCTCTTGAAGTTGGCTTCGGCTTTTGCCGCCCTCTTATTCGCGACCTTGAACCCACTTTGCATGATGGCGAGATCGGCCTCTAAACACTTGTTCTTCTTGAAGAGCTCGTTGTTTTATACACAGGTTGACCTTACATTGTCTTTAACTTTCTCAACTCGGATGTGCTTAGTATCGACTGCCCTCTCGATGTTTTGAATGCTTTTCGAGAACCATTCAAAATGCCGACCAGCATCCCTGAAGAACTCAGTGGCCTACATAAAAAAAAAGAAGAGGTTAGGATGTAGTCAAAAGTGAAGAAAAATAACTTAAAGAGGCTATTCGAGCTTACCAGGAGGGAGTACAACACAATTAGAAGAACTATACTTTATCGCGTAGGTTCATTATTTGCTCCCGATCATTGGGGAGCATCGTAGCATTGGTAGTCGACATGACGACGCCTTGATCAGAGATGGCAGAATCTCTAGAGGTTCCTAAGACATAGCATGAAAAAGTCATAATATTAAGAAGTGAGGTCTAAGATGTGATTAGTCAAGTACCGATCATCAAATTGATGATGAAATCCTCGCCCTGTCACTCTATGGTAGATTGGTCATCGAGGAGGATCAAGCAGTCGCTGTTTGGAGCATTGCCAACTATGGTCAATCCCAACCTTATCACCACTCTACCACGAGTAGTTGGGTGTGGAGGTCGAGGCGACGGTGGAGTAGACTTGCGCTTCCGACCAGTCTTCTTCTTTCATTTGTTGCTCAGACCTTTCTTCATTGTCACAAGTAAGTTCCTTGGTGGCATGTTGTCCGAGTTGGAGGGTGGGATTGTAACCATCACTAAATGGGAAACACCGATTGGGAAGTCCTTAAAATCAATTAGTTTGTTGATCTGGTCTTTATTGACATCCGGCGAAAGAGTAGTGAAGCTATAGTGTGTTGGCTTGTACCTGAGTAGGATTGGTACTGTCCAAGGTAGGCCTTTAATGCCCTTTCCCCTATGTATGTGAAAACTTTGCCGAATTGGCCAAACTCAATGCTCTTCAGGTTGGTGAATCTTCTATTGAAATGCCTATTTGCACCAAAAGGGAACAAGGTCAATTAGCACCAAAATGGAAGCTAAAAATAAAAAATAAACAAGCACTTATGCCCCCGGGATATTTTGAATGCCTTCATGCCTATCTTCTCCCAATAACCATTGCCAATCCACTAACTAGGATGTGGTCGTCTAGCGAATTCTTGCTCAAGTCAGGAAGGGCATGCACGAGATTATCCTCCACTTGGCACTTTAGATAATACCCATTCAATGGCGTCATGGCATAGCAGTGAGGAATTTTATGAAGACCTAGATTGACCCTTAGGATCCTGTTGAGATCTATGCTCCTACCAAGATCTTGTACCCGTTTGGGGCCAGTTGTCCAGGGTAAATCCAGACTAAGAAGAGAAAATCCGGACCAAGAAGAGAAAGTGCCAAACAAGGGGCTAGAGTTGAAAGGTTACCCCACACTCCTTTATGGCCACTAATAGCTATTGTGTCCATTCAGATATCCTATTTTAAGATGCTGAAATTGTCGACTATAGTTAGGGCTAACTGAACCAAATTGCGGATCTGGTGCCTAGCCCTAAAGGCTTTTGTATCCCCAGCTTCCTGAGAGCATTCAAGAATTGCCCTATCCTAAAGAAAACAAAAAAAAAAAAAAAAGAAAAAAGAAAAAAAAAAGGATGAGATAAAGACTAAACACTTACCCAAATGCAATTTGGCAACGAAGGTTTTGGTCAGACATGGAATGAGCTCGGGCAAAGCAAGGCAAAGAGAGTTTCAAGACACACAAAAGTCCTTTATAGATGAGAAAAATGTGTATTTATAGAAAGAGAAAGCGAAAAAGTGAAAGGCGAAAGGGTAGCACACCATGTTTATAACAAAAGGGCCTTTGGTGTGCCTTGTACAGTGCGCATCTACGTCCATGATGCTTGGGCTAGGCTATTAATGGCCCACTGATACCCCTTAATCGTCATATTCTTGGCACAAGTGGCTTATAATACTCGTGTACAATTAATGCCGGGCATACAAACAATGCTGATTAGGCCAAATCCTGTCCGAAAACATATATATAGATGTTTAGTATTACTTGTAGCTCTTCTTTATGGGTTGAGCATTCCACACGCACAAGAGCTGGGGGCAGTTGGAGGGCATCTTGGACACATGGTGTACATCCAACTTAGGCACGTGGTGTGTATCTGAAGGGGGACAAGTTAGTGGTTGGGAGTACGGCTGCCTTTCGTGTAGCATTAATAAAGGGATACAAAAGATATGTCTATATCTACTGCCAATAACAGCTCTCGTCACGTCTGTTTTGACTATACGGCATAACTTTGACCATTACCACACCATTGCTTATGATGCCCAGATATGGACAACATGCGCCAGAGAACTGACAAATATATAAGGGATAGAGAAGAGAGGTAAATACCATTAACTTGACAAAAACTCTACCAAAGTTACTCCTAAACTTTCTCTTCGTTCATACGTATTCTAACTTGACCATCGAAGGGGCGTTTGGTTGAACATCACTTGGCTGGCAGTTTCCTATTTCAAGGTTTGAGGCATGAATTGAGAAATATGAGGCACCAGTACTGTCAGACCTTTATCCGACCACGTCAGAAGTATACTTGCATTTGGTCGGATACGCCAGTAGAAGACCTTGTTGGATTTTTTTGACATTCCATATGTATATTATTTGAATAATTTTTTTTTTAAATCATAACAATTAGTATGAGGAAGGGAGATATTGTAAATTAATAGTTAGGGGAGGTCAATATGTAAGTTTTTACTTGTAGGAGTTAAAATAATGCTGGACCATAATTTAATGGGTGATTATGTAGAAATAATTAAATTATACAGAATAATAATAAATAGTAATTTGAAACTAACATACATATATATAATGGCGGATCTAGGAATTTTTTCCAGTAGAGGTGGATAATTCATGAAGTAAATATTAGGTGTATTTGTAGTTGTAAAATTATTATAAATTTGTAAAAATTATAATTTTGTAATTTGTCTAGTAAGTAAAAAATTTTAATTTTGTAGAGATTTGTAGAGTTTTGTAGAGTTTCAAACAGACCCATTATAAAAATAGTTATTTTTTTACTCTCACAACCTTTTATCTCTTTTACCTCACTCCTTAAAAAATAAATAAATATACATTATATAATTAAAATAAATAAATAATTTTTTACAAAAATAACATTTATCATTATTAAATACTACATGCTAAACATAATCTTGTAATTTTTCACAAGTTCAGGGATATAAAAGTCCAAAAGTTAATTATTGAATGCCCACGTGATGAGAATTTTCAACTGTACATGTTTGTAAGTAGTACATCATGTATAGTAAATATGTACAAGACACGATAACTGGTAACGAGAGTACGAGTTTTGAAGAATGATTTTTTTTTTCACAGGTCAAGATAAATTTTTTATTTTATTTTTTTTAGAATTCAGTGGCAGCGATCGAACCACTCGGCCACACGTGGCTCCGACTCTGATTCCATTATAATTACTCTCTATATAATGAGAGTCTTTTTTTATTATCGATTATAAGATTACATATATTTTTACCCAAATTTATAATTTAATAAATGATGAAAGAAAAGATATGATTTAATCTTATCTCTTCGTTTGCGTTGCATAAGAAGACAAATTTCTTTAAGTGACTTGTCCTAACTTTCAAACAGAAGGTCAGAAATCAAATGTAAAAATTTACTTTGAAAAAAAGAATGATGTTTTACCACAACTTTTAGCCAATTGATTTCATCTGTCAAGGACACGCTACCAAGAGTTGATAATGACTATTACTGTCTAGTGTTATTTTTTTTGGTCTAAATGCTAGACTTAGAATCATTTGAAGTTCAAATAATTTTTAAAATTTTCTATGGAAAAGGAAGTTGAACCCTTATTTCAGTACGCTTCACTTTACCACTACTTCTTTTCCCTCATTTGTAAAAATTCTGCTAAAGAATATAATAAATTTTTTCTCTTTTTAAGTTCTCTCTCTCCCCTTCTTTGTAAGTTCTATTTGTATATTTCTATGTCAATGGATACTTTATAATCCTTTAAAAAGTTCAGAATACAACTTTGAGCTAAGAATAGAGGCTCAAAAATAAAATTTATCATTTTATGACTAAGTTCAGATTGGATCAAATTTACTTAATTATTAAAAATAGGTTGGTAAATATTTTTTAACCTTTTGAAAAGTCTAGAATACAATTTTAGACAAAAAAACGAGCTTGGGAGTAAAATCTTCAGTTTTTAATCTCAATTTAGATTGGATCAAAAATTACTTAACTATTAATAAATGTTAATGAATGTTCTTTAACCTTTTAAGAAGCTAGTAATGCAAATTTGTCCCAAAAACAGATCCAAGAAAAAATAGTCATTTTTTAGTTCAAGTTTGGATCGGCCCAAGAGGTAAATTACTTGACTAGCTATAGACATTCCCTATTTCCAAGGAGGAATGAAATCTAAGCAATGAAAGGGAATAAGAATTCCTAGGGAATGGTCATCATTCCCATTCTATTCCCATTCTAAAACATTGTATCAAACGTGGTAATGAAATAAAAGTATAAAAAGGATCATTCCATTCCATTCCATTCCCTTACCTTGTACTAGTGGTGAATCCAATAATTTTTCTAGTGGAGGTAGAGAATTCATGAAGTAAATATTAGGTGTGTTTGTAATTGTAAAAATTAGTGCAAATTTGTAAAAATTATAATTTCGTAATTCATGTAGTAAGTAAAAAAATTAAATTTTATAAAGATTTGTAGAGTTTCAAATAGACTCATTAAAAAATAATTATTAACTTTTTACTTTCACAACCTTTCATCTCTTTTATCTCACTCCTTTAAAAAATCAATTGTAAGGAGAATATGAAAAAATATTAATCTATTTGTCATTTTATAAAATATACATTATATAATTAAAATAAATAAATTTTTACAAAAATAATATTTATCCTTGCTAAATACTACATGTCAAGCGCAATCTTGTAATTTTTCACAGGTTCAGGGATATAAAAGTTCGGAAGTTGATTCTTGAATGCCTATGTGATGAACACTTTCAACTATACATGTTTGTAAGTAGTACATCATATACAATACATGTGTACAAAAAACGATAATTGGTAACGAGAGCACAATCATTGAAGAACAATTTTTTTCTCTTCTTTTTTTTTTTCACAGGTCAGGATAAATATATATATTTAGAACTCAGCTGCCACTCAGCCACACGTGGCTCCGTCTTTGCATATATACATGTAAGATAGTAAAAACATATTTTTAAATCATCAAAATTGAGATTTATGACATTTTATAATTGACTTCCTTAAAAAGCTCATTTTGCAAAAGCCACCAAAGGTGATTCTATAGAATGGGATTCTAGAGAAGACTTCCGCTCGAAGTCGTTCTACATAATTTTACTGAAGATCCTAAAATTGTAAAAAAATAAGAGAAAATCATTTCAAATTTAAAAGCACTTCTGGAAAGTTTTGCAAAATGACTTATTAACGAGTTCAATTTTAGATAATTAGGTGGCATTTGATTTGCTTTTCTGTTTTTTATTTTCTGCTTTTTGTTTTATGTGTTTTATGTTTTGAAAATATCAAAACAAGGAAATAAAAAATACTTTATTTTTCTTATTTTGAGATTTTCCTTGTTTTGGATTAAAAATGCTTAAAATGATTTTTTGCCATTTTTCATTTCATGTACAACTCATTTTCTGTTTTTTAAAACAAAATTTGAAAACACAAGTGGCCAAATGCGTTTAATTTTTTTTTTATTTTTAAAAGCGTAAAATGGCAAATGCACTCAAAACAGAAAATAGAAAATAAAAACAGAAAACGAAAATAAAAAATAAAAAATAAAAAAATAAACCAAATGGCACCTTAGTTATTACCAAGCAATGATTTAGGGAAAAAAATAATGCCTAGATAGTGCTACTTGGAAGTGTAGCAGTTAACGATCCTTTACTCGATTTTGGTAAATGACACTTGAACGTCTTCAGTTTCAAAATTCAAACTCAAAATTATATTTGTAGATTATGGGCACCCTGAGACTTAGAATGACATCTTGTTCGTTTTTACAAATCACCAGTGTTTTAGATGAAGCTACATATCAAATCTTGCAACCAATCTAGTCTCTTTTGTTTGATTTGGGCGAGTGACTCGAAATTTGAGTATAATAAATTTTAAGTTTAAACATAAAATTATATTTTTTATTTTTTAGCACCCTAAAATTCAGAATGACATATAGTTTGTTCCTCTATGTTACTAGTGCGTAAGTGATACTATATACTTAAACATAAAACTTAGAATGTATAACTTAAAATTTAAAACTTGAAAGCTAAACATAATACTTAAAAAGTAAAAAATACATATATACCTATTTATACTATAATACTAAAACAGTGTAGTTTCTCTTTCCTAATCTCTTTCACCCTCATCCTATGTGGCATGCCTTTTTACTCTTCATTCCACTTTTCCCTTTTTTATTTTTATTTTTTTTACACAATTTTGATTTAACTTTTGAAACAAAATGGGTAATAATAAAAGCTTGCATTAAAAGGGAGTTAGAAAAAAAATCAAAAATTAAAAAATGAAACTCAAAAGTACTTTCTTCTCCAATTTTCCTCTCTATATACACTCCTTCCCATCATCTTCAATGTGAAAAACTTTTGTGTTCCCTCTTCTGTGTAAGCTTGAACTCACATTTCCTTTTTGATTTCTTATTCAAAGATCTTCTCTTTCTCTCTAGCTCTTGGGTTCCCTCTTCTGTGTAAGTGATTTTATTTTTGAAACAAAATGGATAATAATATAAAATTACATTAAAAGGGAGTCAGAAAAAAAATCAAAAATAAAAAAAAGAAGCTCAAAAGTCACTTTCTTCTCCTATTTTCCTTTTCTCTCTACATACTCCCACCCATCACCTTCATATGAAAAACTTTTGGGTTTCCTATTCTATGTAAGCTTGAACTCACATTTCCTTTTTGATTTCTTATTCAAAGATCTTCTCTCTTTCTCTTTTTAACTCTTATGCTCCTTCTGTGTAAGCTTGAATTCACATTTCTTTTTTGATTTCATATTCCAAAATCTTTTCTCTCTCTCTTTTGAACTCTTTCATGATTTTAAAAGTTTTTTTCTTCGATCAGTGAAACAATCATGGATATATCAAAATGTTAACAAGTATATTATTGTATATATATATAGATATATTATTACATGCATATTAGTGTATAGTTTGTAGCTTCTTTGTGTGTGTGTGTGTGTGTGTGTTTTTTTTTTTTTTTTTTTGGAATTGAAACTGGGATCCCGTTTTCTGTCAAGCAAGCAAAATAAAAGAAAAAAAAAGGCAGATTGAGTATATGCTAGCTACTGCTTTCATGTCTTACATTGTTGATTGAGATGCTGATTTGACATGATGAGAGATAAAGAGAAACCTGTATGATTCAATTCATGTGGTGGGCCTTGCTGGCCTGCCACTTTCCTCATCTCACTCTTGGGCCTTTTTCATTTATTTATTTTTATAGGAAAAAGACTATTATATGCTACTTATAATAGGTGATTACTTAGTATATGATGAATTGGAAGCGTAGAGTTTTGTTTTTAGTAGGTCATGTTATACAACCTCTTAATTACTTTTAATAATTTTTTTAAGAAAATACTGTATATCTTATGAGATAATTTTTAAATATTTTTTATTTAATAGGTGATTGCTTAGTATGATGCAGCTGGATGGGGCTAAAAGAATGAAATTATATATTATATTTTTTGCAGTTGTACTTTTGGATTACTATCTTGAAAAAAGGAAGACCATATTTTTCTTATGTTTATCTATTTTGACATGTGAATTTATGACTACTAGCATATCTTAACATAAATGTCTATTTCGATTGTTTTAAAGATGCCTTTATTTTTTTAATGTTAATAATTTAAAAAGAAATTGCATCGCACGGGTTAACGCTAGTTCCTGATTGTGCGAATGTGATGGCGTTGAGATATCTTTGAAACCAATAAACTCCCAGTGAGTTTGTTGGCATTGCCAACATCCACAAAACATTTGTTTTTATTTCAAAAAACATAAATATAACTAAGGAATTTAATTATTACAACAAACATAATTGCTTAAGTCTTATGAGGATAATGGGCATCTACAATGGCTCTATATAGCTTTGGGATATTTAGACCTCTATCCTTGGCATTTTAGTCTCCATATGGGCATCCATCCTCGCCTCTATCTTTGATATCATTGTTGGGATTTCCTCACAATGTTCCTAGGCATTTACATTAGAAAATGGTGGGGTGTAATTAATATTGGTTGTTTATATCCTCGTGTTGATACAATGTGGAGGAGGTGCAGGAATGCATTTACAGCTGGTTGAACATTGAATTAGAAAGCTGGACCATCAAGCAACCTTCAATACATTGCACAGAGTACTTTATTGTAGTTCTTGAATTAGGAAGCTGGATCATCATGCAACATTCAATACATTGCACAGAGTACTCTATTGTAGTCCTTGTTTTTAGGGTAAATGTAACTGTTACAAGTTTCTACATAGAGTTTCAATTATCGTCTAATTGGTATGGTTGGAAAGGTCTACGTGTGTCACGCCCCGGATCTCGTGACCCGAGGGGTGGGTGATAAACGTACACAACATGCATTAACATAACCAACCCATCATCAGAGCAATGCAACGTAAACCAGTAAGCCCGAGACATAGTTAAGATAACATAATTTTAAATTTTGGCTATAATCAAGTCACAAACTTCCAACAATCCTCTCATTAATACTTAACTCAGGCCTTAGGGCCCATACAACCAAATCGAACAAATCCTCAATGTACAATATCACAATTCCAAAGAAATTTAAACTAAATAACCAAGAGCTTAGCTAAGCTTGGTAGGGCTCATGTACACCCTTCTAGTCCAACCCCATTAGTTCATCTGAATGTTATAGCCTGTACTTGCGTCAAAAATCTGTAGGGACGTGAGCATGGATCCACTTGTGCCCATGATACTGCAAACAAATATATATGGTATGTATTCCAAACGTGCATACTATTCATGGTGGATCTAGTTATCTTAATATGTTCTAGTGCCACAACGATTTATCAACATAACTATATAACCGACATGGAATATATATATATATATATATATATATATTTACACAACAATATCATAAGAAGGATTAAGTTTCCAATTTATATTTAATCTTTGAAAATCCATACATGTGTTCATATCACATTTCAATTATCTCTTTGATGTTTAAACATAGCCGACCACATAACCATATTTACAATATTTATCTTTATTCAATAACATCATAGTGTAGCATTCAAGTCCAATTATTCTCCATTATTAAATTTCCCAACTTTGTATCCAACCATATTCCATATGACATTATCATATATTCAACATTCAATCACATGTCCACATCCATATTACATTTGTTCATCATTCAATCATGAAATCACATCCACAGTACCATCATTTCATTAATCAATCACATAGCCATAACCATACAATCCTCTGGGGTTGGGTGCATACACATTGTCAACTTTTATGGGCCAATACCCAACGGGAATGATAAATCGACGTCGTCATTTAGGATCGCCGTCCAGGGCCACAAGAAGCCAAAACGCACACAATGTTGTGGGCTATTAACCCACTGGCATTGACACCAAACCCTGCGTAGGTTCCGGGTCTTTCAACCCGAGGGTAATCTCACGACCCTTCCTATTTTTGCACCCCACCACGGCCCCCGGTACACAACTAATCATTCATCACATTCAATACTCATCAATCACAATTCACATTCATCACTATAACCTTCCAATACGCACAACCACATTCCATTTCATCATGTAGCACAACTCATTTCATCTCTTCATTTTATTTAATTCAAGCTTCATTTAATTTCCATCATTTGTTAACAAAAGTTTACTTTTCGGTTCATCCCAAGATTCATCACATATCAATATTGATCAACCTTATTAAACATTTAACATTTATCAACATGTACCATTCAACACACATGTCAATGTTACGGTTCATTCCATAGCTCATTACATATAGCATTGATCAAACCATGTTAAGCACTCCACATTTACCAAAAATTATAAACATATGTCTCTTTGTAAAGTTACCTTTCACTTAATCAATTACAAGTTCATATACCTCAACATTTAGTTTACATCAAGATATATTTACAATTCAACTCGATTAAGACCCTTATCTCAAAATAAGCTTCCAATTCATTTCATTCAAGATAGCATTCATTCACCCTTACAAGTTAAATCTGTAATACCCCAAATTTTTCCTGTTAATATAATTTGATGGTTTTAACATGTTTTGGGCATGTTAGTATGTTAATTAAGTAATATTAGTCATTAAAGATGACTTAGGGGTATGAATTTTGGAAGAAATTGGCAAAATAGCTCAAAAGTCAACATTTTGACTCGGGAGCATGCTGAGGGGCGCCCGAGGTTAACAGGGGTGCCCATGGCTCTAGGACAGGCGCTCGTGGTCCATGAGGGGCACCCCACTTGTACAGACAGTCAACAGTAGGGTGTCTCTGGTTTGACAGCCGAGATCTAACCTAAACCCTAGGTTTATAGGGTATGGGAAAAGGGATTAGGCTCCTGTAGAATGCTTGGGGGTTAAGTCAAGCTTGATATATATATATTTGAGGAGAAAAGGAGAGAGATTTTGGGGGTTTTGAAGGAGAACCGGGAGAGGAGGTGGAAACCAAGGAAAAATTTGAAGGGTTGGTAAGTTACTCAAACCCTAGCCAAATGTAAATTAATTTTAAGGGTTTGAAATTGAGTTCTTAAGGAACATTTCCTTGTATTTTGTTTGTTGTTTGGATCAAAGGGTAAAGAGATCAATCAAGCCAAAGTTGGGAGCCAAAATCGGGAATTTATCACTTCACTTGATCCACTTTGTTCAAGCTCAAGGTAGGGATTTCTAGTCTCATTTTAACATATATGAGATGTATTTGATCTAGTAAATACTTCTATGAAATTTATTTAAGATTTGGAAACCTTGGAGGTGGAATTTGTGTGGATGAATGGATATGTATATATATATGTATAGGTTGAATCAAGATTTTTGTACTAAAGAAATGAATGAATTAAAATTGGTTTTGATGGACTTTTTAGAGTCTTCTAGGTCTTAGACAACCCAAGAAAATGAGATTCTAGGTTAAATATTGGATTCAGTAAAGTTTGGAACCTAGAAACATGACTTAGAGCTTAACCGGAACAGAGTAACATTCTGGATAACAGAGGGGCGCCCATGAACTTATGTGGGGTGCCCATGACCCTCAAGGGGCGCCCATGGTCTATGTGGGGCGCCTACTAAGACTAGGTCACTTTTCTTGACTTTGCTTAGTTTGACCTCCTAGCTTAGACTTATGAAAGTGTTGGTAACTTGTTTTTATATGAAACTTTTAATTGATTAATTACATAGATTTTAACAGGGAAATGAGCTTTTAAAAGTGATTAAGGAGTGTTTAACTTAAGCTTATGGGATTTAACTTGAAAGGGTAAGTGAAAGTCACCTTGAATTGTATGACTTGAAAGATTACTTTGAGGTATGAGTCTTAATCAAATAGAATTGTGAATATACCTTGTTGTTAACTAAATGTTGAAGTATATGAACTTGTGATTGATTAAGTGAAATGTGACTTGACAAAAGGGAACTCATGTTCATAGTATTGAAAAGTGTTGAATGTTTAATGATGTTTGATCAATGTTGTTATGTGATGAATCATGGGATGAACCGAAATGTGGAAATGTGTTGTGGGAAAGTATATGAGGTTGAATGTGAACCTATGACTGATGAAATGTTATGTGATGAATGATTGTTTGTGTGTGCCGGGGGCCGTGGTGGGGTGCGGAAATAGGAAGGGTTTAGAAAATACCCTCGGGTTGAGAGTCCCGGAACCTGAGTAGGGTTTGGTGTCAATGCTAGTGGGTTAGTAGCCCACAACATTGTATGTGTTTTGGCTCCTCGTGGCCCTGGATGGTGATCTAAACGACGACGTCGGTTTATCATTTCCGTTGGGTATTGGCCCATAAAAGATGATAGCGTGTATGCACCTAACCCCCGATGACTTGTATGGTTATGATCGTGCAATGTGATGATGAATGGATGATGATGTGAATACGGTTATTTGATTGAATGACATTCAAGTGATAAAATGATGTTGAAATGTGATTGGAACTGGAGTTTGAATTGCGAAACTTAAACACTAACCGAAATTGAAATCTTAAACTTTGACATTGTTGTATGAGTTTATGTTTCCACTTATTTTGGCCATTGGTTATGTGGTCAACTATGATTAAACATTAAAGAGAGAATTGAAATGTGATTTGAACCTATGAATGAGATTTCAAGATTTAAGTATTGGTTGGAATTGAATTTTTTTTTTTTTTGTAAAAAGGTGCATATTCTAAATTGGTTACGTTAATGAATGGTTTTGGTTCTAGAACATATGGTGGTAACTAGATGTACCATAAAATGATTGTATGTGTGGAATACATATCATATATGTTTGTTTGAGACATTGTAGGCACAAGTGGACCCGTGCTTACATCCCTACAGATTTTGATGCAGGTACAGGGCATAACAATTAGGTGGGCTAATGGGGTTGAACTAGAAGGGTGTGCATAAGCCCCACTGAGCTTAGTAGAGCTCTTGGTCATTTAGTTTAAATTTCTTTTAGAATTGTAACATTGTACATTGCTAGACTTATTCGATTTGGTTGTAATGGCTTTAAGGCCTAAGTTATGTATTAATGGTGTAAGGAGTATGATACCTGGCAATAGCCAAAGTTTAACTTATGTGATCCTATCTTATGTCTTGGGCTCACTCATTGATGTTGTGTTGCTCTGATCATGGGGATTTGTTATGTTAGTGCATGTTATGTATGTTTATCACTCACCCCTCGGGTCGCGAGATTCGAGGCGTGACAAAATCCCATAGGTTTAAGATAATCAACCCTTAATCACTTTTTAAAGCTCATTTCCCTTTTTAAATCAATGAAATTATTCAAGTAAAAGTTTCATGTGAAAACAAGTTACCAACTTTTCCATATGCTCAAAGTAGAAGGCTAAACTAAACAATGTCAGAAAAGTGACCTAGGCTTGGTGGGTGCCCAAGTTGACACTCAGTTGTGCATCCAAGGGACTTGGGCGCCCATACCTTAATTGCCCTTGGGCGCTCGACTATGTCCCTCTCGTGCGCCCACAACCTGGGCCAAGTTTCGGGTTTCATGCCCTGTTTTCTGGTTTTATGGTTTTTCACCCTTGGGACCTCAAATTGATCATGCTAATGTAAAAATACTTAAAGTTTCAAGTTTCTAACATCAACACATGGATCTTAGGCACCCAACAAAATCAAAAATTTGAGTTTTCATTTACTACAAGCCAAGTTATGGATCAAAACACTACTTTCACTCTCTCAACCTATACATATATATATATACATGTGTATAACTCCCATTCTTTTTCCATAAATGTAACCAATAGTTGAAAAGGGTTTTCTAATAGTATTCTACTCCTTGTTACACAACACAGATGTAAGAATGAGGCATTAAATCCCTACCTCAAATGGTAAGAAGATAGATTAACATGAAAGTGTCTTGAGCTTCCAAACCCTCAAACTTTGATAGACTCAATCTCTTCTCTCCTTGATCAAAACTACAAATAAATTACATAGGAAGGTTTCTTATGGTTCTAATCACCATCTTGCAAAAGGAATTTGGTTTTAATGAAGGGTAGAAAGACCTACCTTGAAAACCCTACCCGGTTGTCTTCTTTTGCTCTTCCTTGCTTCCCCACTCGATTCTCTCTTCTTCCAAGCAACTTCTCTCTCTCTCTCTCTTGCATCAAATCAACAATATATATATATATATATAACAATATTTTAAATCCCTCAATAGTGCCTTCCAGAATTTTCCACCCCCTAGCCTAAATATAGGTTCATAGGGGAGAGGGGCCGACTGAAAAATGCTGAGCAACACTTATCTGTCAAAACCACTGTGCCTTGGGTGCCTAAGACCTTGGGCGCACAAGCTCCTTTCAGGTGGGCACCCAAGGTTCCCCCATTTTCCAGCACTTGCTAGAATGTGTCCTTTTGACTGCTTAACCGATTTCCTTCAAAGTTCTCAACTCTAAACACCAATAATGATCCATACCATTAATTAACATATCTTAACTTCCAAAACACATCAAAGACCATATACTTATACTAATACAAAGTCCGGGGTATTACAACGTGTCTAGTTTCCAATTCCAAAAACAGTGCATCATTTGGAGTTTCTTAGAAGAAGTTATGGCTATTTTTGAAAAATGCAATTGTGTTGACTGTGTAAACAAAGACTGCTTAGGAAGCTATTTAAGAAAGCTCGATAAAAAGTTTTTTGATATCAAACAATCATTTAATTTTTTGAGATTTCTTGTCTAGTTGTTATATTTTATTCTTATACACTTTAGATATTTGTGAGGCTTTATAGCTTTTGTAATCTACTTGTAAAACTACATTTATGATCATAGTGAATTTTTGAAAGAACATACCAACAAGGGAAGCATGAGATTTAGCATAATAAATCTCGTGTTCATTTCTCTTGCTACACTTTATTCATATTTTCTTCTTTGATTCATACTTATGGGATCTCATATATCCTAATAACTGGTATCAGAGTAATGTTCTTCTTTTAAGCTTGTGTAACTCATGGAAGGAAATGTGGGTCGTATGATTAGCTTCAATGAAAACAATCGGGAGACTTGGAAAATCAAAATGGAGGATCCACTCTTTGAAAGATTTGTATAGTCCTATTGAAGGTGTGGAAGGAAAGCCAAAACACATGAAAGATGAAGATTAGAGTAAGCTTAACCAAAAGGCCATTAGAATCATTCACCAAAGGATTGATGATTGTGTCTTCGATCATGTCTCTATTGAGACCTTAGCTTATGATCTTTGGAAAAAAAACTTGATGGCTTATATGAAAGAAAATCTACCACCATCAAATCATTTTTATTTCAGAAATTGATGAATTTGAAGTATGGAGATGGTACTCTTATCGTCGAGCATTTGAATGACATGAAGAATATCATCAATCAACTTGCCTCTATGAGCATCGTCCTTGATGATTAGTTACAAGCTGTACTACTCCTTAGCTTTTTTCCCAAAAGTTAGGAAACTTAGTTGGTGACCGTTAGCAACTAGTGCTCCCAATGACATTTTCACCATGAGCCAAGTTACTAGTAGCTTGCTAAATGAGGAAATAAGAAGATCATCAAACTCTTCTCACTTTATGACACTTGTTGTGAATTGACTGGGGAAAGATAGAGGTTGGACCTCTCATTGTGATTACTGTGATAAAAGTTATGACAAGTTAAGGGGAAAATCCAATTCGAAAAAAAATATGGAGTGTCATTATTGTCACAAAAAAGGGCACACGAAGAAAAATTATAGTAAACTCAATTCAAGAAGGGGCCAAGTCGATGATGGAGAAAAGAAGCAAGAAGATACTAATGTAGTCACTTCAGGTGATGATATCATGGTAATTTGTGATAGTGGCCATGTTAACATCGTGTGTCAAGAAAGTAATTGGGCGATTGACTCTAGCAACTTCTTTCCATGTTATTTCTAGAGCCAATTTCATCATTTTTATACTGAAGGGGACCTTGGGTGTGTGTGAATGGAAAATAAAGGTGCGTCAAATGTGATGACCTGGAATTTTAATTTCTCACGTTAGTTATTTTTAAAATTATTATTTAATTCACTAATAAAAAAATATTGTGATTTAAAATTTTTGAAGCATTAATTAAATGTCAGCTTTAATGTAGATGAGTTTTATGAGGTTATTTTTCTTTTGGTATTTGAATATTTTTGTAAATTATAAATTTACAATTTGATTTTAATTAATTATTAAGATAGATTAGTAATTATAAGTAAAACAAAAATATTAATTAGTACTAAACTTAAAATAGATAATGTTGCTATTATATATACGTATATATATAGATATTTTGTCATTAAAACTGATAAATGGTATCAAGTAAATACATAAATAATAATATAATACCATAGTTAATGAAGGTCAGTTTATGAATGACATTGGAAAAAAATGTAGTTTTAATATCCTATTCCTATTTGAATTCCTAAGGGCTCATTTGGTTTGTTTTTTTATTTTTTGTTTTTGTTTTCTATTTTCTGTTTTGAACTTATTTTCTATTTTATACTTTTGAAAATAAGGAAAAAGCTCAAAATGCATTTGGTCACTTCTGTTTTTAAATTTTGTTTTAGAAAATAGAAAATGAGTTTACACATAAAATGAAAAATAACAAAAAGTTGTTTTGAACATTTTCAATTTAAAATAAGGAAAATTTCAAAATAATGAAAACAAAGTATTTTTTATTTCTTTATTTTGAGATTTTTAGAATATAAAATAAAAACAGAAAATATAAAAAAGAAAATAAACTAAATGCCACCTAAGCAACCTTGCTAGTTAATGAGTGTTTATGCATATATGCAATAAGTGCTCATTACATAATAGTAATGATGATAACTGGTAGTCGAACTCTTGGTTGCGGATTACAAAGCGTGAGGACCTTTATTTGCTTATGATTACTATTCCTTTTGAAGTTAGCATATTTATATATATAATAATTATTAAAGGGCGATCAATTTAGATCGTTACTGATAGCTTGAAAACCTTTTAAATTCTAATCACCTTTACAAGTTTGAATGACTTATGTATGTATGCATATATACATACACCGTATACATCTAGTATGTTAGCAAAATAAAAAAAATAAAATAAATTTGAGAGAGAGAGAGAGAGAGAGAGTAACAGAACTCTAGAGACAATGAGTGATCAGGAAGCCCATTTTTTTAAAGCATGTTGATCATATTGAGTTGCAAGTTAAGTAGAGTGGAATTGGTCCATGTGATGTTCAAAATCTCATATTTAAAGTAAGGGTGAAATTAAATAAAAATTAAATTTATTATGTATGGTTTATTTGATGATACATTAATTTGGATATTTTTGCATGATTAATTGTATGAATATGATTTTCTTGTGGTTTGGATGAAAGATTTAAATAAATTTTGGTTTTAAGAAATTAAATTTTGTTTGATAAAAAATTTTAATATTTTGTGAAACCTTAAATAGAGAAAATAAATATTTTTAAATGATCATTGGATTTGAATAAATAAATTGATAATTTATTTATGAATTTTATAATTATAATTTTGGTTTTGGGTTGAGAGAAGTACCAGAATGAATGGATGGTGCTGAGAGCTCTGATGTTTAAAAGATTAGAAACTTGTGTGGGGTTAGTTATTGTGTCCAGTAGGCTAGTAATCTACGAAGTGTGATTGAGTTGACAAAATATTTTGGTATTCTGTGGTTGAGGCATAGATTGACCAAGTAACGGTATCTAACCCAATGGATTGAGATTGTGATTTGACTAAAATATTTTATTTTATTTTATTTCATTTTTGTAATTTTTAAATTTAAATATTTGTGAGACGTGATGTATATTGGCGTGGCAAGTTAGAGATTCATACATGAACACCGGTGCATGATTTATTTAATTTTTATTTTCTTTTAGCACCAGATGATCATTTTAATAGACATTAGTATATGTACTCATGCTTTTACAACTTCAGATGTAGGTATGGGTGTTGCACTAGATGATGGTCGTGATGGGATCACTTGGGCTGAGTAGACTATTTGAATAGTTTAATTATTTATGTTTAAAAAGAAAACTGTACAATGACTTCGTTTATGTAATTTTCTTAGTTGGATTTTGGTTATTGTATAAGTCTCAGTTTGGGAGACTAAAAGTGAATTTTTATTCATTATCTAAATTTGAATATTTTAGTTCATTATTGTTAAATATGTTTGGCTTTGATTAATTAAGATTAATGGATTTGGTAAATTGTGGTTGTTTGTTTATGCTCTAAGGTTTGTGAGTAATTCAGAGTGTGACATTAAATATTACCAGCATTGGAGACATTAACCTAAAAATCAACCTTGGTTGTAATTTGTTACTCAAGGATGTGAAGTATGTCCTCGACATTCACCTCAATTTGTTCTCCACCGAAAAGCTTGAT
This sequence comes from Vitellaria paradoxa, assembly GCA_019916065.1. Lineage (NCBI taxonomy): Eukaryota > Viridiplantae > Streptophyta > Magnoliopsida > Ericales > Sapotaceae > Vitellaria > Vitellaria paradoxa. Next base: position 24,184,873 of record CM034241.1, on the reverse strand, counting down.
GATGAAGGCTATGACAGCACTTTTGGTGACAGAAAATGGAAGCTCTTTAAAAGTTCCCTAGTGGGGGCTAGAGGTAAAAAGATTTCCGCTCTTTATTTGATGCAACATAAAATCAGCCTAAGCATTGTGAACACTCTTGAAAACAATTGTGAACACTCTTGAAAACAATTCTTTGTCTGAAATGTGGCACAAAAGGCTTGAACATATGAGTGAAAAGAGGCTGCAAGTTTTGTCCAAGAAAAAGCTTCTACCTAGTTTGAAAAGTATTTCACTTAATCTTTGTTTTCATTGTTTTGCTGGAAAACAACATAGATCTCATGTCAAAGAACTCCTTGACAAAGAAAGGAAAATGTTTTGGATTTGGTACATTCGGATGTTTGTGGGCATATGAAAGTTCGATCATAGGGGTTGCTCTTTACTTTGTTACTTTCATTGATAATCACTTCCAAAAAGTGTGGGCTTATACTTTGAAAACTAAAGATCAAGTCCTTGATGTTTTCAAACATTTTCAAGCCAATGTTGAAAGGCAGACCAAGAGAAAATTGAAATGCATCTTGTCGGATAATGGTGGGGAATATATTAGGCCATTTGCTATACCAATGGAATTTGACATCAAAAGATTGTGAAGAAGACGCTTTAGCAAAGTGGTGTTGTCGAGAGGATGAACTGAACAATTGTAGAGAGGGTGAGATGCATACTTTCTCATGCAAAATTGCATAGAGCATCTTGGGGTGAAGCTCTAGGGACTTTGATCGACCCAATCAATTTATCTCCATCAATTCCTCTACTTGGTGATATTCTAGAAAAAGTTTGGACTGAAAAAAGGTAACTTATGATTATTTGAAAGTTTTTGATTATAAGGCATTTGGTCACATCGCAAAGGATGAAAGATCCAAACTTGATGTTAAGTTTAAGCAATGCATATTTCTTGGTTATGGATATGATGAATTTGGCTGTCAGTTATGGGATTCGATTGGCAAGAAAATCATATTTCTTGAAGATCAAACAATTGAAGACTTTAACAAAGTGGTGGAACCCAATTTCGGTGCTAGTGATCGTATTGACTTGAAGCTAATTTCCTTATCTTCAATACATCTTGAAAATTTGGAAAAACATCAGCCTACTCATGAAGATGTTGAAAATGAAGAAAATCTTGAAGATATCAATCATGAAAATAAGGAGCCACAACCCTAAGTGATACCACCATAACCACAACCTTTGAGAAAATCAACAAGGGAAGGGCAACCCATAACAAAGTACTCTTCTAATGAGTATGTGATGATCACGGATCAAGGTAAGTTGGAAAGCTACTATGAATCCATAGGTAGTGAAAATAAATTCCAATGGTTGAAGGCTATAGATGAAAAAATAAAATTATTATATCACAACCACACTTATGATTTGAAAAAGCCTCCAAAAGGAAAGAAAGTCTTGAAAAACCAAATGGGTCTTCCATTAGAAAAATGGTGAGAAAAATTTGAAATACAAAACTTAACTTCTTGTTAAAATATTTGGGCAAAATAAGGGTGTGGATTTTGATGAAATATTCTCACTCGTTGTAAAGACGTCCTCTATTCGAGTTGTTTTAGGCATAGCTAGTAGCATGGATCTTGAAGTTGAATAACTTGATGTGAAAGCCACTTTTCTTCATTGCAATTTACATGAAGAAATTTACTTGGAGCAATTGGATTGCTTCAAAGTCAAAAGGTAAGTAAAATCTTGTTTGCAAATTGAAAAAAAGCTTATACGGTTTGAAGCAAGCACCAATGCAATGGTACAACAAATTTGAGTCCTTTATGATCAATCATGGTTATTCAACGAACACCTCAGATCATTGTGTATTTGTAAAAAAACTTTGTGATGGTAATTTTATTATTCTTTTACTTTATGTTGATGACATGCTAATTGTGGGTCAAGACTCCTCCAAGATCAACAAGTTGAAGATGGAGTTAAGTAAATCCTTTGCCGTGAAGGATTTGGGACTAGCTAAGCAAATACTTTGGATGAACTTAGTTTGTGATCGAAGAGGAGAGCAAATGTGGTTGTCTCAAGAAAATTACATTAAAAAGGTACCTAAAAGGTTCAATATGAAAAATGCAAAGATTTTTAGATGTCCTCTTGCTAGCCATTTCAAGCTTAGTGGAAAACAATCTCCTACAAGTGAAGACAACAAGGAGGAGATGATGAAAATTCCTTATGCTTTAGGCATTGGTTCTTTGATGTATGCTATGACTTATACAAGGCCAGACATAGCTCATGCAATTGGAGTTGTTAGTCTTTTTGTTTCTAATCCAAGAAAGAACATTGGGCAACAGTTAAATGGATTTGAAGGTACCTCAAAGGGACTTCCAATGTATGTTTATGCTTTGGCAAAGGCAAGCCTTTACTAGATGGATTCATGGATACTAATGTGGTAGATGATGTTCATTCAAGAAAGTCTACTTCGGGTTACTTATTGACATTTGCAGGGGTAGCTGTTGCATGGCAATCAAAGTTACAAAAATATGTTGCTTTATCCACTACGAGGCTAAATTCATTGCCATTATGGAAGCTTACAAAGAGATACTATGGTTAAAGAAGTTTTATAAGAGTTAGGCTTGAAGTAAGAATGGTACGTTCTTTTTTTGTGATAACTAAAGTGATATTCCCTTGAGTAAGAATTCTTCTTTCCATTCAAGATCAAAGCATATTGATGTTCAATATCATTGGATTTGAGATGTGTTGAACATGAAGCTATTACAACTTGAGAAAGTCCATTCTGATGTTAATGGTTTAGATATGATGACCAAGACTTTGTCTTGGAGCAAGCATGAGAAATGTAGAATAATTTCTAGATTGATTGAGCATTCCACATAACTCGAGAAGGGGGAGAATATTGAGATTCCCTTAATATGTTCCTAGACATTTACATTGGAAGATGGTGGGATTTGAATCAATCTAACTTTTGAGTAAGGTGCATAAAAATATGTCCTTGTGTTGATACATTATGGGGAAAATGCATGAATGCATTTACAGCCGGTGGAAGTGTGACCCATATTTTTTTATGGTATTCATTTTCACAAATAACCCAAATTCTATTCTTTTTAAAATATATATATATATATATTCAGAACTCTTTTTTCTTTTCCTTTTGACAATGAAAAACCTTATGGATGATATTTGACTCTTGCTAAATATTACTATGATGTGCTTGTGCAAGTGTGAGAATAAAGCTATAATAAAATGGAGTATTTAAGTTTTTGGCTCCATTGCGGAGGATCTGAGTTCAAAGAGAAAAGTATTAAGGCGTTATATTATTTGTAGAATTACTAGAAGCTTTGGTCTTCAAATCTTTTGCTAAATTTATTGTAATTGTTTTATTTATTTAATTATATTTTTTCTTTAATTTTCCTAGGGTTATATTTTATTCTGTGTTATTTTATTCTAGCATCTAAGGTTTAGTTTTCTTACTTCCTTAGTCACACGACCAAAGTGAACATGTAGTCAGAAGTGATGTTGACTCACTTTCTGGGGATCTATTTTGTACTCTAACCTTAGGTGCATTTTAGTGCACCAATATCTCACCTATTTGCTTAACCATGTATTTCAATAGTAAAATATTGTGTAGGTCTCCCATCATTAGACCCTTGACAACATCCAAATATTGTTGTTAATAACAACCCTTAAGTATAAGGGCGTGCAGTGTAGTTTTACCTAATAATTTCAGGATTGTATCCACAGGAAATAAATTGAGTAAAAAAAATAATTCCACCACTCAAATTGTAAATATTTATTTATTTTGACTGCTAAAATAATTTTAATTAATTGTAGAACAATTAAATAAATAAAAAATAAGGATGTTGCAAAACTTAAATTTCAAGGTTGAAGCCAAATTGCTACGCTTTGGGTTTTAGGGACCTGAGGGGCAAGTTAATTTTTTTTTTTCTTAAATTACCCCAAACCATCACAACCATAAATTAAACTTGATCACTGTATTAGAGCAATTAATTGGACTTGGAGTGAACATTTAAAATAAAATTCTAGTTTTTTTTTTTAAATTATTAAAAGAATAAGTACAAATAACAGCTTTGGCCATAGCTAGGCTAACAATGCTCCGACCTAAATATAATTTGCAAGATAAGTTGACTCTCTTTCCTGGTGGACCCCCAACTCTAAATTTGCAAATTAAATTATGGTGGAGCGAGCATTAATCCATGTGTGCCCATTTGTATGCAAGCATACAAGTTATGTCGTATCATGCTTCTAATGTAAACATGATATGATAATAAACATGTTAAGCAATAAATGGAATAATAGAATCAAAATTCCTAACCCCAAGTACCCACATTTCTATCGTGTTATTGTAATTTTAGCTAAGCCAGTTTAACTTAATTATAATCAACTCTCAAGTCAAAACCCATATCTTAATTTTTTTCCTCGTTGCATTCTTATTCAGGTTTTCACGACATCTATTCCTAATATTTTTATTATTATCTTTCTTTAGTGTTTTCTTATCTGATTCATTATCTATTTTCTATATTTCTCTTTTAATTACACACACACACACACACGCGCGCATGCACAGGCCAACACGTCATGTTCTGGTATGCAGACTACCTTGCACGGGTTTAGGGATGTTCAACTTAAGGGTATCTCATAACCGTTCCTATTTTCTCCATAATACACATACCACACCACACACCCAAGCACACACCATGCATCAACTCTTGGGATTTTAAATCATTTATCCTATTTTCCTTTTCATTAGGCATTTCGTATCACAATTTATCATTAGCAATTTTAACGAATTATTTTAATGATCATAACATATCCCCAACCAATTTTTCACTTTACTGAATCTCGTTTTACCGAATTATTACTTTTTACTTTTTTTTCCTTCTTAAATCTCGCTCGTTGATTTCAACATAAAACACATGATTATACTATTTAATCCTTCTAACTCAAATCCCAAGTCTATCCAACCCAGCTGTTGGATCAAATTAAATATCGTAAATAAGATAAATTAAGCAAACATCTCACCAAACAAGTAATTAAAGCACATTTTTGCAACTTTTCACATCAAAGTATAAAACTATCCCAATTGTTCTTACCTGTCACTATGCCACCTCAGCAGCTGGGACTGGAACTGCTTCCGCATTTGGCACTCCCCAACTTTTTTTTATCTATCTTTAGAAGTAGGGCGAGTGTCTAAAGATCGGGTTATCTCTCTAAATCAGGTTATTCACTGGGCTGTTAAGCCATCGAGTTTTCTAGGGTTGATCCACCCCGTTTGAAGAGGATTCATCCAAGACTCTAAATCTCGTTAATTCTAAGGAGGAGCCCATTCCATAAGGAAGATGAGAGGTAACGAAGTTGAGGCATACATAGTTGGCTGGTTATTTGTCTTTCCCATCCCTACATATATCTACAAGTGGAAGCACCATCCCCCTTTTTTTTAATCATTCTATTTTTTTTCTTTATTGTAAATAGACACATATATATTATATATATACTTGCAGATAATATTAATTAAATGATAGTAAATTTCTAATGTCACTAAATACCCATTTTTTTCTTGCTAATAATTGAATATAAAACCTTCAATTTAAATTTTCTAAGCCCTTTAATCAAACAAATTCTCTTTTTCATTACCTTCTTCCACATTCCATCATATATGTATATATATATGTATGTATATCAATGCCCACATAACTCTACGGTTCTCAGCCTTTTAATCAAAGCAAATTTTCTATTTCATCATCTTCTTCCACCTTCCTCCATATATATATATACACCAATGCCCACACAGCTTAATGGTAATAACTTAGCTTTTATGCTTATAAAGAATGACCTCAAATTTTAAATTTAGCATACAAATATCACATAATCTCTACCTCGATAATCTAAAATGAACCCGAATGAAGAATAGAGAAGCTCACAAAATCCTAATAAATTTTAGAATTTTCAAACTTCATATTTTCTCTCTCTTTCTCTCTTTCTTTTCTTCTCTCTTTGTTTTTTTTTTTCTTCCTAGTTTTTGTTCTAACCTCCAGCATATATGTATGTACACATGTTGCCTCCATGCCACATTAAGCACCAAATGAAGGAAACCAAACCATATGTGATGGCTAAAGTATAATCCTATTGCCTTAGGTGAGCTTGCTAGGCTTGGCAGCAAGGCCAAGTTTGGTCGCCTGAAATTCTATAAAAAAATAATCATTTTAATATATATATTAAAAATTTATAGAAATTAAAAATTAAAAAGTTATTAAAAGTTGAAAAATTAGGATTATTACACTAACAACTAAGTCTGAATAAAAAAAAGGATAAAAATAAAGTGATAAATTAAATTGAAAAGAAATAAATGAAAGAGATACTTAATTTAAACCTAAAAATGTGGATTGGCAACTACAGCGTGCTTAACAGATATTTGAAACTAGTTTTATTTACAAACATTTAGTCAACAAGTGTAAGCATTCCATTTTCACCCATCACATTGACTTATCTAAAATTTAGTCTGACCACATAGCATTCCTTTGTTCATTAAATCAAAGCTCTAGAGCATTTCTTATAATTTGTTTTTGAGCATTAGACAGGTCAAATTGCCTAGATTTATTGTATGTAATTATTTAGCAAAACGACAGTTATGACCTAGACAAAAGGATAGAAATACAATTGGAAGACCAAATCAAGTTAGAGATTCAAGAAATTTGGTAAAAATATCTAAGACACAATACTGAAAACACTCATGATGAGAAAGTGGCAATTTTAGAGATTAATTTAATATAAAAGACAAAAAAATAGCCTTTTCTAACACAATGGGAGAGCTGTATTTTTGGACTAAGAAGATCAAGTTAAAAAAAATAAAATGAGAAGATACAAAACCATCAACTACATCTGACAGAGCAAGAATTTATCCTTAGACTGACAATTGGGTATCTCTAAAGGTCATCTGGGGGCCACAAACCTAGTTTTGCTTTCACCGATAAAAGTGGAGTGTCGGTGTTTCAGACATCAATTGGACCCTAAAATCTCATTAGATTGGTGCCAAATTTTATGTGGAGGTCAAGGATATATTTCTTCAAGTAGTTTGCAACCTAGGACAGATAAGATCGAAATCTAGTAGGCACCTTAGAATGTGTGCTAGAAATTTCTAATATTGATACATATGTTGATTGAAACACTCAAGAGCCAATCAAGGGTCACAGTCAAATTCCTAGAAAGAAAGTCAACTATCATATGTCCCTTAATATTGGATGAAGAAAAATAAGGGTCCCATTACCATCTCCACCCATTTCGAAGTGCTGATTTCGAACAGTCATTATTTATAATTACCTAAGTTTTATACAAGGACAAAATTAGGATTTCATACGTAGGTGGGCACTAATTATAAGATCTATAAATAGTTTAGATCTTATATATTATATAAATTTTTTATTGACAAAAGAGTCAAAAGTCGACAAACATGGGGTATAGAAATAAATTAAAAAACTACAACAAGGTTCTAATTAAACTCCTTTACAAAAAATGAAGCTGGTTGTCCCCATTTATAATTGGTCTTGTTGGGTTTTCATATTTTGAAATTATTGCATAATAACTTCATTATCAATGCAATTGAAAATGTCATTTTTTATATATAAAATCAAGTTATCGGTCATCCATTGATCATCCTTTCGATTATGCAGTTGATTCTTCACAATCTTCATAGCCATAAAACTCTCTAGTGTAGTAGTCGCAATTGGTAAGATCAATTCCAATGTCATTGTAAGTAGACCAATGGATATACCACATTTCTTTTTGTCTCAACCATTTTTTTTAACAAGATCCCCAATCCCTAACAGATTTGAAAACTCAATATTAGAATACATATCAATGATATAACTATCCAACTAATTAAAAAGTATCATAAGCTCTAATAAGTTTCCATGTTAGCACATGTTATAACATGACATGCACCATGTTTTGACATACCTGTACATATCTTTGGCATGCTAGAATACATTCGAACATGCAAACACACACCCACTAGGGTTGACACAGACTTGGAAATTAAATGCTTCCCAGTCTAGAGTATTCACCTAAGTGAGCGAAGCTTCAGAGACTGGGAATGACTTAGGATTGGTTAAGCCAATTCTAAGTTATGACTTCTCTTAGATATATCTAACATGCATCCATGAACTGTCATCCATGCTAGAATATAAATTATCATCGTATTCAACATGTCCACAACATACCTAAACATAGAAACTATATCACTTACGTCACATTAAGCTCCAAGGCCATTCACACAAACCTGACCATCATCACCAGGAATTGTACTTTTGGTCTAAGCTAAGTTTCTTTCCGAAATGATACTCATTCACTTGCATTAAGCACGTTCTTGGGAGTTAAGCTCCTTATCAAAGTAAAGCTCCTTTCTCTAGTTACACATGACTGCTTCTAAATAATGCAATTAAAATACCTCCCAAGTGTAAGAAGGTGCAGTGTAGTTTAATACTACTGAGACCAATGATTGAATTCACAGGGATGCTAACGTTTCTAAAGACTAATTTTTTCTAAATCAATCAATTCTATGTTTCGAAATGTAGAAAAATAAATTGAGCTAAGAGATAAGGTTTTTGATGGTTGATATTTGAAATTATTTAATAATAATTGAATAAAGCACTTTAGCCTTCATTTGGAATGATAAAAAACTTTGAAAATCTCACTGCACGAATTATGAACCCACAACTTATCTTACTTTATCTCATTTTATCTCACTTTTTATCACTCTAAATGTACCCTTAATTACTAAACTGGAGGCTAATGTTTTAAATTGAATCTTAGTTAACTTGATATAATAGGCTAATTGAATTAAAGCAACCACTATTAATAAATTAAAATAGGTAATACGGACGAACTTAAATAAAAATAATTTCAAGCACCTTGATTCAACCTACAAATCAGGGTAGGTTATTTATTATCCAATTAAATGCCATTATTATCTCAGTTTAAGATTCTCATTTTGGAATAGAAAATAAAAAAAAATTATCATTAAAGTGAATTTTTTCCAAAACACAGTTTTGAATTCACATTTAGGAAGGAAAAACCGAAAAGATATTCTATTTAATTCATCTTTGGTCCAAACTAATTCATTTGATTTAAAAAACATATGAATGTTTTAATCATATAATAGTATTAGGGATTTCGAGAAAATATGATTGATATTATACGTTTTTGAAAGGTTTTTCAAAAGAAATAAATAGTTTCAGAAAATATAAACCCTAATATGCAAGTTTAACCTTGCATGTAAGGTTTACATGGCATTCAACGTTAAATAAAAACCTACCATCATTGATGGGTTGAATCAAGAATAAAAATCTAGCCTAACATCATTAAAAATAAACAAAAACAATGAATAGAAGAGAATAAAAGAAAAGGTACGAAATACATTAATGAAACTTGAGACTTTATTCAATTCGTTATAGCGTTTGCTGATTACATTTGAAAAGTGTAATTACAAACTCCACATTGTGATACACATTGATGCATTTAAGTAGTTAATTTTGAAGTTTTATCATTATTTTATTACTTATAGTCATTATTTTCATAATTACAGGGAAAAAGGCAAGATAAGCGAAGTTTATAGCGATGAAAACAGTCTAGAAGATGAAAGAAAAACTGTGGTTTAAACCTCACCAAAGATGGTCCGGACCAGCCCAAAGACCCAGCATAGAGAATGAAGCAAAAGTTTAAGATCCATCATTTTGTGGTTCGAACCCCCACCCAGATGGTCTGAACCATAGTATGCTGGGCGCGCGCATTTTTAATTCCGTCTTTTAGGGTTTCTTTGTAACTTCTTTATAACCTTGCTACATGGCCGACCCTAAAGAGAGCCTACTTACATTCTTTGCATATCTTAGAGAGTTTTAGTTAGTTTTGAGGGATTTTAATTGTTCGTGGGATGTTTTTATATGTCTTTGAAGCCGTCATTGTTTTCCTGTTCAATACTCCATTTCAGAATTACTTTTAGAGTACGTTGTATTTTGTTTTTTTAATTAATGACATGATTTGTTCGTTCTATTTAGTAGTTTGATTAAATATGTGTTCAATGGTTGTTTTTGTTCTGTTTAAAATCATACTAGCGTAAAACCCTAGTTCTTGATTCAACGAATCAAGGAAGGGTAATTTACAATGAACTTTGGGATGTGCATAGATCCTTCACATGGTTTGCGAAAATATATGCGTAGGGATCTACTATTTTGAAATCCATTTTACTTTGTTTCAAAAGCTTTCAAAAATAAAACCTTTGACTACATTCTTTATAATCACTGGTAAAGGTTTTCGATTCAAATTGGTTTAATATTATTGGACAAACTAAAAATAGATTTTGAATCCAAATCTGATTTCGTTTGTTTGAAAAGCTTTCGAAAACAAAAAGTTTTTGACTAAATTCTTTGTAATCACTGGTAAAAACTTTTGTTTAAAACCTTTTCAATAATTTTTGAACAAACCCTAATTCAGGTTTGAACCCAAGTGTTTTCTTAGAAAATCTTTTTGGTTTTATCATCCTAAATAAGATTTTAAAACTGAGTATCGGGAATTTTATGAACTTTAACGAAAACATCTTTCCAATCTATTTGTTCCTTCCACGTGAACTTTAGATTGTAGTATTTAACACATCCAATTGTGAAGTAGTAAACTACCCGGAATTGAAAGTTGAATCAAGAATCGAAAATTATTTTGAATGCATAGTTTTATTGCTTTCATTATTTTAGGTTAGTTTAATTTTGTATATTGTTTTTCTATTAGTTAGAATAAAAGTAATTTAATTTCTTGAATTTTAGTTTAGTTTAATTTTTGCAATTTACTTTTATTTGGTTGTTAGTTACTTAATCAACTCTTTTCAAACCCAAAACCTATTATTTTCTTTTTCTATTTTTGAAACAAAATCGGCAGATAGAAGAACTTAGAAAACCCTAGTGTTCACTCTCATAGTTCCCTGTGGATTCGACCTCGAACTCTTTGAGTTAAAACTACACCGCACACCTTTGCACTTGGGGGTTAGTTTGGACGTACTTTCTAGACGCGGTCATCTGCTACATAATCCTCGAATCCAAAGTACAAAATCATCAAAATGACTAAAGGAAAAATAAACTAAAACCCTAAAAACTGTGTTAAAATGAATATCAAAGGCTACCCTTAAAGTCTAGATGACAAAGATTATGTACAGACAACAAACCCTAAATTGGAACAGAAGTTACCAACTTATTCTGGACCACCACATCCAAATGGGAATCTGGCGTTCAGATGGCAAGAACAAAATTCCAACTAAATAATTTCAAAATTCTTCTAAGTATTAAAACTAAGTAGCTACTAGAAAATGGCATCCTGACGACATTTTCTCGTCCAGACACCAAAGCCAAAATTTGTGAAACTTTGTTATTTTCTTCATTTTGTTCCATAGTTGCTTTGCTACTATCTGGGGCGGAATGTCTAAATGTCTGGACCTGGATGCTAGAGACATTTTCATCCTTTTTATCATTGCTAATCTCAATATTTTCTGTCTTTTCTCCGCATTTCACAATTAAGAACAATTAGACCTTGAAAGTAAATAAGTCTCTCCTAATCAATTGATAAATGTATGCGTTATGACTTAAATTGAGACTTGTAATTACACTTTTCAACCGCAAGCACACCTCCAACTTAAGCGCTAGTCTCCAGTAATGAAATTTCCTAACGAAAATTACCCACAAATCCCACAACTAGTTTTTAATCAAATATCAATTATTTAGATGAACTTTATGGGCCAAATTCGATAACAGTAAGTGATATCACTCAAAAGTTGAATAACCCTTTCCATGACATATCAAACTGAACCAATTTCAATCATTTAAACTCAAATGTATCAATTCGTATTATTTACTAGTGGCTTCGACTCCAAATCTCATTAGGTTGATCACTGAAGAAAGAAATTCACTCTAAAATAAGGTTTCACTCTGGGTTTATGATGGAATAGAAGAGCAAGTTTATGCAATGAACCTAAATAAATCATGGAAGAATTAGAATGTATATATGTGAGTGATGATAGCTTCATGAAAGAATGTATTAATGCATAAATCAATATAACTTTGTTTGATTATACAATTTTAATCAATGCTCCTTCAAAATGTATTTCACCTAAAGTCCATTAGGTCTTTTAAAAGGTTGTAACTTGGCTGGGGAAATTGGGTTAACAAATGAAAGATAAGGAATTCAAAGTGCATGTCTTAGGGGTTTAAAAAATATAGTGCTTTACATTCCATTCCTCTCCCTTAGCCTCCCTTTTTCACTTTTCACTTACTCAAGAATCTATACTTGAAGCTTGCTAATGACTTCCATCTTTTTTTTTTTTAATTTTTGATTGAAACCTACCCAGCATCATCATTTGTAAAAGATGCATACGAGTGACTATGCTTGAAAACCATCCACTATTAATACCTATTTTTATCATGGCTCATTGGATTCAAATACTTTGATCCAATTTTTAGTTTCAAATCTTCCCTTTTTTATACCTCCTCACAATTTGCACTAATTCCCTATGACATGTAAGGGTTGGCTTGTATTCACAATCAAGGTAAAAGGGTTTTCATATTGAAGTTGAAGCAAAGAAAAATTCATTCTTTCTTATTTTCAATAAGGCTTTAAGTTGGCTCCTAGGACAATGTAATCAAAGAAAGAGAAAGGCTCAAATTATTCAAACATGGCCTACCCTCACTCTAAAGGCTAATAACATCTTGTCAGATCATTAATCCAAGTGTATAAAACAAACAAAGTATCTTGTGCATTTCATACCAAAGCAAGATAATGTTATGAAGTTATAAAAAAAAAAAATCGAGATGAAAGAAATTTAAGATTTAATGTAATCTCTCAAAAAGAGAGATAGGGCTCTAAAGCTCATAGTTATAAGGTGTTTTTAAATCTCCACCTATGTTTTGGCATACTTGAACAACTGGTTTTTCATAAACTATAATCTTCAACACATTCTCATTCTCACAATTTAACTAATAAGTTTTCCATATCTTAGAAAGAGATTTTTGCCCATTTTGAATTTTAGTCCTTGCCTAAAACTAAAATTAACTCATTTATTCTTCAATTAATCAATATTCTCTTAAAACTAGTCAAATGCACGTAAGTTCTCATTATGTTAAGTTGGGTTTTTAAACAAAAAGTTTGGTAATTATGTTACCATTATGCATGCATATGTACACATGTTTCTACCCCCCAACCTAAGAGTCATGTTGTCCCAATGTGGTTACCCAAATATGAGTGAACAAGTATTCCTAAAAATGAATGGCATTCGTGATGTTAAAAAAAAAAAAAATAGGCATTTGGTTCTAATAATGGTTGCTCCCCCAACTTAATGCATGAATAATGTAGGGGAATAATATGAGATATGTAACATACGAAAAATAAAATATAAAAATATAAAAGGTTAAATAGTACCTCGAGTTGGCACAATATTCATCAAAACAGTGCATCATAACATGTAAAGGGACTTCTAATGGTTGTGAAACCTTATTCTCGGAGTCTAAAGTAAGCAAAGAGACATCGTCATCATCCTCATTCATATCACTTTCATAATTGGGTATATCTTCGAGGGGTGGCTTGTCGTCACAGTCAGAGCATAAGATGTCCTCAGAAGTTGGAGTGGGTTCATCATCAGTATCTGGGGTGAGAGCATCAAACCACTCGTTAACTACATTAATTTCAGCCTATTCCATTCAAACTAAGATTTCAAGGTCAATCTCATCCCACCCTTATCCCTCAAAAAATTGGTGTGGTGCTATTAGAAACAAGGGGGGATAATGAAATGGTAAAGCTAGGTGATTACTCTCCTCAAATAAATCATCAGGCCACTCATCTAAGTCAATCTCTGAACTATCAATCTCATTATCATAATTTGAGTTAATTGTGAAGTTTTCACTCTCTCACTCAATAATGACTTGGTTAGATTTGTCAAACATTTGTAATCTGTACTTTATATTTAATTCACAAGAAAATAGAATAAGGCCAACCATGAAGCATATAAAAAAGAAAATAAAAGGTAGGGAGACAAACTATTATAGTAACAAAAGAAGAGTAGCACAAAAATAAATAAAACAAACTAAAACATCCATCTTGAGTGTTATGTTACAAAATAAGAGTGAAATCTCTAGCCTAACATCAAATCGCGTCCACATGATCATCAAAACATAGAGTTTTAGGAATACAAAATAAGAATCATAGAGCTCACTCACTAAACTCTCATGAAAACACAAAAAATAGGATTAAGTAGCTGCTTACTATTGTGGTGGTGGGAAGGGGTAGTCATAAATACTTAGGAACAGGTAGCTATTTTCATTAGTAATAGCCTCGATACAGTCTAGTCGTGCATTTTGGCTTCGAATCATCTTTGCCAATTGCTGATTAGCGACCTTTGTTGCTTCTTCCAGTTCTTCTACCCCAGCTTGGGAGCTACCCCCTATATCATGCTATGGTGTAGTGACTTCTCTTTTTTCCCCTCTCAGAAGGCAATTGTGCTTCTATAAACGAGGGACAGTTCAATACATTCAGTGCTAGAAGGAGTTATAATTCATCAGGTAATAAAGCTTGATGGCTCTTAAATAGTTAGGTGAGAAAAGCCTCCAAATGGGATCTCGCCTTGTCACTTAGGATGTTGATGAAAGTCATTAAGGTGTTCCCATAGATATAAAGGTAAATCAATTACTTTCCCCATCCTTATAGCATATAAAAGATGAGCCCAACACTCACCACATTTAGCCGTTCATCCTATAGGTAGTAAGTTGGAGCAGCTAAACATATGCAAAGGCCAATATTGTTCTTCAAATTAGTTACCCTGACTTGGCCCTTGGCTGGCCACTCTCTCCCTTCTAAAACCAATAATTGTTCTTCAAATTAGTTACCCTGACTTGGCCCTCAGCTGGCCTCTCTCTTCCTTCTAAAAGGATTTCATTTGCCATGATTTGCATAGAAGGAGTTTCCCCAGGTGCATATGGGAAATCAAGTATATTTGGTCTAGTAAATTTAAAAGTCAGGGAAAATTATTAAGGGTAACATCTATGTTGGCTCCACACACATAACTATGTAGGACATTCCCCTCATCCTCTTCATTAGCTATGAGGTTAACACAAAATTCTCTTATAACCTTAGGTATGCAATTGGGTTGAAAGTGAGCATAGTGAAGCAATCCCTTTTCCAAGAAATTTTGATACTAGCCAAACTCCTCTCTAAGCTCTTCAATCTCCCAAAATCATTTTAGAACAATAGCTCTCTTCTCCCAGAACTTCCCAAAGTCAGTCTTATATTTCTTACATGTGAATCTATGGTCATCGTAATTTATACGAGAGACATTACGACAAGCAGGGGCTTTTCTAGGACCTATTTTCTACAATTTAACCAAAAATATATAATCAATATAAGATTAAGCATAAATATTTACAATAGGGTAGTCTTAAGGATCCTAACTCTACCCAACATAAATGGTGGCCCAAACTAAGATTTCCTACCCAACTAGAGTAAAATTCAATATATAAATCTCATAGGTGGATCCATAGTGGTGCCATAGTTCAAAAATGCATGAATTTTGCTCTTGTAGAATGAAAATTGCAAGACCTCACAGGTGGGTCTACAGTAGTGCCTTGGTTTTCAACATTTTGAACAAACTAAATTGAATTCTAACTTTGATTTCAAAATTCTTTGCAAAAATCTTAAACAATTCACAATTTTATGAAATTAAATTTGAATTTGAAATTGGGAAATACAAATTGGAAATGGCGTTTGTGTTCAAAAATTCCTTGAAAATCAGTTTACATGAAATTCTTATGCAAGGACTTCGAACGGATATGAAAGATATACCCAGAAGTTTCAAAATTGATAAAAATTGCTAAAAAAACTTTTCAGAATCTTTATTAAAAGTCAAAGAATCAAAGTTCTACATATTTTTGGGTTGAAAGAAAATTGTGTAACACGATCTAGGGCATGAGGGTTCGAAGTAAAATTGAAACGCAAAGACAGATTGAGAGCTTACCAAAGATGGCGAATCAAAGATTGTAAAACTCGATCAAAGCTCCAAATCTTCATGAATCGATACTTAAATTTGCGCGGGAGTAGAGTTTTAATAGTCAGGAGAGTTTTGGAAAGGGTTTGAATGAGGAACTCATCCGAATAATGTACAGAAAAGAGGGTTTTAACCGGAGTCCTATGCACCGCGTCCATACGGCGTGGTGGCACCCTAACGGCAAAGCTAAAAATGCTAACTCAAATTTCCAACTTAAATGGATACTAGCATCCAGATGGCGTGGTGGCATCTAGACGATAAGAGCAAAATTTTTTAACTTAATTTTTAGCTTAACCTACTAGCGGATAGCATGATGGCATCCATATGGCAAGAGCGATTTTTTATTTTATTTTATTTTATTTTCTTAACTAAGGTACAACAACAATGAGAGGGCTCTTAACTTCACTCCAAGGGTGGAGGATCCTCAAGATCTCACGTTTCAATCATAACAACAAAATTCTCGAAGTACGGTTTAAGATGGTGGCCATTTACTTTGAAACCGTTCTTACTTTTACAGATTTTCAATCTCGATTGCTCCATGCTTAGATACTTTCACTATAATAAATGGTCTTTCCCACTTAGATTGTAATTTTCCTGGAATTAGGTGAACCATGATTTGTACAAAAGTGCTTTTTGAATGCCATTATTATCTCAGTTTAAGATTCTCATTTTGGAATAGAAAACCAAAAAATATTATCATTAAAGCGAATTTTTTTCCAAAGCACAGTTTTGAATTCACGTTTAGGAAGGGAAAACTGGAAAGTTATTCTATTTAATTCATCTTTGGTCCAAAACTAATTCATTTGATTTCAAAAATATATGAATGTTTTAATCATATAATAGTATTAGGGATTTCAAGGAAATATGGTCGATATTTTACATTTACAAAAGGTTTTTCAAAAGAAATAAATAGTTTCAGAAAATATAAACCCTAACATACAAGTTTAACCTTGCATGTAAGGTTTACATGGCGTTCAATGTTAAATAAAAACCTACTCATCATCGATGGGTTGAACCAAGAATAAAAGTCCAGCCTAGCATCATTAAACATAAACAAAAACAATAAATAGAAGAGAATAAAATAACAGAGACGAAATACATTAATGAAACCAAAAACTTTACTCAATTCCTTATAGCATCTAGTGAATAATCCTTGAATCCAAAGTATAAAAGCATCAAAACGACTGAAAGAAAAATAACCTAAAACCATAAAAACTATGTAAAAATAAATATTAAAAGCTGCCCTCAAAATCTGGGTGACAAAGAATATATATAGACAGCAAACCCTAAACTGAAATAGAAGTTACGGACTTATTCTGGACCATGGCGTCTAGACAGCAATCTGGTGTCCAGATGGTAAGAACAAAATTCTAGCTAAACAACTTCAAAAGTTTTGTAAGTATAAACACTAAGTAGCTACTGGAAAATGGCGTCCAGATAGCATTTTCCCGTTTAGATGGTAAAGCCAAAATTTGTGGAACTTCGTTATTTTCTTTAGTTTGTTCCATGGCTGCTTTGCTACTATTTGAGTAGAATGTCTAAGTGTCTAGACCTGGATGGCGTAGACATTTTTACCCTTTTCACCGTTGCTAATCTCAATATTTTCTATCTTTTCTCTGCATTTAAAAAATAAAAACAATTAGACCTTTAAAGTAAATAAATCTCTCCTAATCAATTGATAAATTTATGCTTTATGACTTAAATTGAGAATGTAATTATACTTTTTAAGTATAATCAACACGCTAGGCACTGACTATTCCTTTCCTATTTGGAGCGATGCTCCTTTCCACAATTATACACTAGGTGCTAACTGTCTTTCTAATTAGATTTACATAGACCTGATCCTTAACAGTGTACATAGGTAGCTTGAGCAGAAGGCTTGAATCCAGTTACCATATTGTGAAATGCTAACTTGAAACTAAGCTTCTTTCCCTGGTCAGACGCAAGGTGATTACCTGCAATCATTGTTAATTTTAACCTCATTTCACATCCTCATTTTGAACTTTTTTTCAAGTAACATCCATTTTTCATCACATGTTTATTAATTATTTTGTTGCTGTGTGTTTTGTAAGGAAATGGAAAGAAAACAATCTAAGAAAGGTAGTCTGAGAGCTTAAACATATAGACCATTAGAAGACTTGATAAGCTTGTTGTGGGTGCACGACTGAGAAGATTCTTAGGTGCATGTCAAAGTGGGCAGACGAGAAATAGTTATGTTGGGTGCACGCCACAGTGGGCGCATGCCTGTATTTGCCCATAGGTGCCCGCCAAGACCCTTTTTTGCTAGCCCTTTCCTTTAGACTTTTATCAAATACTTGGCTGCAATTGGCTTACGCACATGGCAACCTTTTCTTGGGTGCCTGTAACTTCTTTTCCAACATGTTTTTGGTGTTTCATTTAATTATAAATTTACCTGTTTACCATTAATTCTTGTAAGCCTATAAATAGGCTAAATTTTTGACATTTTGGGGATTAACTATATTACGTTTTAAGCATTAGGGTTAGTTAAAGTTTCGTTGGGTGATTTCTCTGTTCTCTCTCAAAGGGTTTCACATTGAAAGTGACTTACATTTGTTATTTTGAATTCCAAGCTTTAAGTTTTAGATTTCTTCTATTTTTTTCTTTTTGTTTCTTTAGTCTTTAATATCTTCTTCTTGTTTTTGCCTTTCGTTTTACATTAATTGATGGTTTGCAAGTTTATTTTTCTATTTGAAGTTTTAGCTTTACTTTAAGCATGCTAGGTTAGGTCACCTTCTTGACTTCAAGTCATTAAAGGTGGTATGGTAGTCTAGTGAACCCAAGTATAAAAGAAAATTTTTCAATGAAATATCTTTTGATCTCTAGTTGGAATCTCACAATAAGCTAGGGTTTTTTCGAAATTAACTCACCCGTGTTATAACCATAGCTTGGTTACAAGTTTTTAGTTATGCACACCAAGTGTTTGGTTCAATGTTCGAGTGAGTTAGAAACATGTTTTCTAACTCATCCAACGAAATCAAATCACTTATGTTATAATCATAGCTTGGTTACAAGTGGCCACTCATGCATACCAACTGTTTGATTCAATGGGCTAGTGATTTGGAACCTATTTTCCTAAAACCATAACTTAAGGTTTTCTTAATAAATCGATTCACTTGTGTTACAATCAAAGCCTGGTTACGAGTTGATGCTCGTGCATACTAAATGTTCGATTCAATGTCCCGGTGAGTCCAAAGCTAATTTCAAAAGTCTCAACTTACCTTGAGTTCCATAAATTAGGTTTTAATAGAATATCTTCTGGCCTAGCAATGCATGTGCAATTGCTAGGTTGAGTTATGGTTGAGTAAACCACCACTATCCCACTACTAAATTTGGTTCAAAGCCAAGATTATCTTAGTTATTTTATTTTTAATACTTTCATCTTAATTTAATATCACAATTCCTTAACTCCACCATTCTCAACCTATACCATAATCAAGCTTCCCATAAATCTAAAGTTACTTTAGGTTAACTTAGGTTCACCTACTAACTGAGAAAACAAGTCTAGAACTTTTAAAAAAGCCCTCCTTATGGAGATGACCCTAGTTCTCACTAAGTAAAACCATGATCACCCTCTTTCACTTAAGACGTAGAATTTGAATACATTTTAGGGTCAGTCACAATGTGTTAACTTTCTCTTCTCTAAAGCAAGGCTCCATTCCTAGTTATCTACTAGGCACTGATTGTCTCTTTCCTTGGAGCCAGGCTCCCTTCCTTAGTTAACCATTTTTTGGTTTTGCACTAGGCACTAACTATCTCTTCCCTTGGAGCTAGGCTCTTTCCCTATTTAACCATTTCTCAGTTATATGCAAGGCACTAACTATTTTTTTTAATTTGAAACAAGGTTCCCTTTCCCAGTTAAGCATGAGGTGCTAACTTCCTTTTATCAACTGGAGCTAAGCTCTCTTCTCAAGTTATGCTCGAGGCACTAACTTCCACTTTAGTCTTAGAGCTAAGCTTTCATAGTACAAAGAAGATTACTCCTAATCCATACCTAGAGCTAGGCTCTTTCTTTTCCTCATCCAATATTCGGAGCAAGGCTCCTTCAGACTAATCTTGTACACAGCATTGAATTTATTGGTCACCTTCTCATACACTTAGCCTACCTTAGCCGATGATGAGGCCTACTATGCTTGAGGCTTATCAGTTTGCCATCCATGACACTCTTATCACACTTTCATCCACTCATACATATCCAAACATCACATTTGCGCGAGGTGCAAACCTACCTAGAGCTACGTAAACCTGATCCCTTTTTAGGGTACATAAGTAGCTTGAGCAGATAGCTTGGGTCCGGTTACTATATCATGAAGTGCTGACTTAGAGCTAGGCTTTACATCCTTAAGCACTTGCACAAAGTTCAAATCAGTCCTAAAGCTATGTACACCTAATCCTTTTTTAGGGTATGTAGGTAGCTTGAGTAGATAGCTTTAGTCTGGTCACCCTGATCTTCATAGACCATTAGCGTAAGGCACTAACTTAGAGCTAGGCTCTTATATTCATCACATAGACCATAGGTGTGAGCTATGGTGACTTGATCTCTATCACAGGGCACGTAAGCAGCTCGAGAAGATAACTTGAATGCGTCTCCACGGTTTTCATTGACCATCTGTGCAAGATGCTAACTTAGACTTAGAGTTAGTCTCTTACATCTACATATCAATTTCCATCACATAAACACTTAGTTTAGACCACTTTAGGTCTATCAACCCGATCCCTTAACAAGGCTTGTAGACAGCTCGAGCATATCGCTTGAGGCCAGTCACATCGATCTTCAAAGACCATATTCTTTTTTAGAGAGCACACACACTCATGCATAAGGATTACATAAATCCACATGCCTAACTCTATGTAGCATATAGAATCCCTTAGGATACACCTCTGCCACATAAGCAAATATTACACTTGCACACAAGAGCTAAGCTCAACCATCTCGCATTTTATACCTCATTTGCATTCATGGGTTGTATGCATTAATTATCATAAATTGGATATTATATTGTGAGATTACGACTATAGAGAGTGGAAAGGGACTCTAGATATCTCTAGGTATCCAGGTGTGTCGGTCTTCATGCATAGCTGAACCCACGGACCCATTATCTTTGATTATACAAACTAGTTAAAAAGTCACTAAAAAGGGTCATTTACCACATCTTTCAAAAACATAAAACAACACATTTTTAATCATAATCAAAACTCTGGGTTCTCGATACACCCATTTTAAAGGTGTGGAGTGGCAAATTCTAATCTTTGTAATCAAGGCTCTACTTACGAAATATACTTTTTTAAAATTGGGCGATCTCAGGCACACTATGTCACAATAAAGTCTCACGACCCACACCTGTCGGCCCAGTATGCAAATCTGATCATGGCACTATTATTTATTTAATTCTAATTGAATCTTTTCAACCGCTAAACAAGTTCACTCATTTCATTTTAATGGCATTCTAGTTAGTTGGTTAGATGATATATAAAAAAAACCCATTTATCAAAATAATTACAATGCCATTATACTAAACAATGTACATATATTACGATTGTGTGCACATATGTGTGTGAGAGGAGATTTTGAACTTTTGGTGGGATCTAATTCAAATTTGATTGTTGCATTGGATAAAAAAAAGTTTTGGATTCTTAAGTTCTCTGGTGTAGTTAGAGTTTATTTGATTTTTCAATAAACTATGTGATTGCATTCAATCATTGTTGATTTTTACCTTATTTCACACCTTTAATTTGAGCATTTTATTAATTAACATTCCATCTTTTGTCATGTCTCAATTGTTTATGCTTTTCTTATTTGTTTTATAGGTATTTTGTGAGAAATAAGGAAGAATGGTTCAATTTGGGAGCTTAATGCGAGATGAAGCAAGAACCAACTAAAAGAGCAAGTGCCTTGGTGCATGCTTACCCAGGTGCATGCCTGTTCTTATTGCCGAGCACCCACCAGGTGCTGATTTTTGGAAATTTCACTGAGGACTTTTGTCAAACACTTATGCATCCTTGCACATGACCCTTTATCCTGTGTGCATGAGACTCTTTCCCAGCTAGTCTTTTAAGTTCCTTTTTGTATCTGTAATTCTTATTTTACCCTTAAAATATGTTTTTCTATAAATAGGCCATTGTAATTTTCAGAGACAGAGCTTTTCAATTATTAAATTAATTTAGATTAGTTTTTAGTTAGTTGGTGAAGTCCTCGTTCTCTCTCCTAGGGATTATTTTTAATTTCATTTTTAGCTTTCCCCTACTTCTTTTTACTTTTAATCTTGAATTTGTATATTTTGATTTATCTATCTCTTTAGTTTAATGGCTTGTGTGTGTGCATGTTCTTTACTTTTTAGTTTTAGTTTAACTTACATAATGTTTATGTGTGTGCATGGTCCAAGTAGACAAGTTCTACTTTCCTGTAGATTTTATAGTGTTGGACAACCACCCTTTCAAAGCCCCAATCCACCAATCTCGGTCATATTAGGTAGTCTATTCCTAGCTATTTCCAATGTGGTGATTAATTGTAGGAATAGATTATAAAGCTTTCATTTGGAAACATGACGATGGAAATGAACATTTCCAAGGTAGAGAAACAAATGGAGGAGTGTGAAGACATTAGGGTGGTTAACCTTATTCAAATCTTGAGTGAGGAGCACTTTGAGAGAACATTCTTTGAGGACCCTTTAGAATGAGCATTGGTGATGAGTAAAAGATGTGAGAGATTTTGTGAAGGGAAAGAAGGTGAGAGTGTAAGTGAGGAAGCTATGGCCATTAATGGTTAGGCACCATCATTTGAGAAACTTGAACCATCAATGAATAAACCAAATCATCAATTGAGTGTTCACCTAGCCTTACTAGGAAACCATTACTTAGTGATCTGAAATATGCATTCTTGGGGGAGGGTGAGACATTTTCGGTAATCATCTCTTCTAGGGTAGACAAAGGGCAAGAAGAAAAATTGATTAACCTTTTTAGTGCTCATAGACAAGCCATAGGTTAGACTATTGCAGATTTGCTAGGTATTAGTCCACTAGTATGCTCACATCATATCTACATAGAGGAGGATGCTAGGCCAGTTAGACAAATGCAACAAAGGCTTAATCCAAACATGGAGGTAATGAAAGGAGATGTGCTAAAATAGCTTGATGCGGGTATCATTTATCCCATCTTAGATTCTAAGTAGGTGAGCCCTACCCAAGTAGTACCCAAAAAGTCTGGAGTCACTGTAGTTCAAAATGAGAAAAAAGTGGTCATGCCTACTCACACCCAAACTAGGTGGAGAATGTGCATCGACTATATTAAGTTGAATGTGGTAACTAGAAATGATCATTTCCTTTTACCATTCTTAGATCAAGTTCTTAAAGGAGTAGTGCAGAAATCCTTTTATTGCTTTTTGGATGGCCACTTGAGCTATAACCAAGTGGAAATTTCCCTAAAGAACCAAAAGAAAACAAAATTCACATGCCCCTTTGGCACCTATGCATATCGGAGGATGCCCTTTGGGTTATGTAACACAATGACGGCTTTTCAAAGGTGTATGATCAGTATATTTAATGACATGGTCAAAAAATTTCTCGAGGTTTTTATGGATGAATTTTTTGGTATATAAGGAGACCTTTGATGAGTGTTTGGTGAATTTGAAAAAGGTCTTAGTATGATATGAGGGAAGCCATTTAGTGTTTAATTAGGAAAAGTGCCATTTTATGGTATAACAAGGCATAGTATTGGGCATATAGCTTCTTCTAGAGGGGTAGAAGTAGACAAGGCAAAAATTGAACTCATCCACAAATTACATACCCCTCATTGTGTCAAGGACATTCGATCTTTTCTTCGACATGCTGATTTTTATTGGAGCTTCATCTAATCATTCACTTTTGTTGCCCAGATCTTATGTTTTTTATTGTCTAATGATGCCCCATTTGAGTAGACAACTTTATGCCAAAAGGCATTTGACCTACTTAAGGAATTGCTCACCATTGCACCAATTATCCAAAGCCTGGATTGGTCTTACCATTCAAGCTAATGTACGATGCAAGTGACTTTGCAATGGGGGTGGTCCTATGGCAAAAAAAAAAAGGAAAAACCACGTGTGATATACTACGCTAGCAAAAGCCTCAATGAAGGTCAAGTGACTTACACCACTACTAAGAAAGAGTTGTTAGTGGTAGTATTGTCCTTGATAAGTTTTGGTCCTACTTGGTAGATTCCCATGTTACAGTGTTCATGGACCAAGTGGCCTTAAAATATTTGCTCTTAAAGCAGGTGGCCAAACCCTGCCTCATTAGGTGGATTCTCTTCTTCCAAGAGTTTGATTTGGAGATGAAAGATAAGAAATAAGTAGAAAATATTGTGGTCGATCATTTGTCTAGATTGCCATGCCTTGTGTCTGAGTCTTATGACCTACCAATCAATAAGTACTTTACTGATGAGTACCTAATGCATGTTATCACTATCCACCATGAGCATTCTCCTTAGTACT
Source organism: Vitellaria paradoxa (assembly GCA_019916065.1). Taxonomy (NCBI): domain Eukaryota; kingdom Viridiplantae; phylum Streptophyta; class Magnoliopsida; order Ericales; family Sapotaceae; genus Vitellaria; species Vitellaria paradoxa. The sequence continues at coordinate 24,160,334 of CM034241.1, read as the reverse complement.
CTGGCATTGCCAACTTCTTAGTGACCAACCAAATGCCTTCTCAATGGACCAAAATGGATAAGAGGTAAATTCTTGCACAATGTGCATAGTTTCTTTTAGGATGAGCCCTACCTCTTTAACTATTGTCAAGACCAAATTGTTAGGCAATGCATTCTCGAGAGTGAGATTAGAGAAGTCATTGAGTTTTGTCATTTCTTAGCTTGTGGGGGCCACTTCTCTTCCAAGAAAACAATTGCTAAGATTCTTCAAAGCAGATTTTATTGGGTCACAATGTTTAAGGATTTACATGATTTTTGATTGAGGTGTGACTGATGCCAACAACTTGGAGCCCTATCCAAGTGCAATGAGATGGCCCAAGATCCCATCATCATTTTGGAAATATTTGATTGCTGGGGTATAGATTTCATAGGGACATTTCATAAGTCTTTCGACTTTGAGTATATCTTAGTTGCCATGGACTATATTTCCAAATGGGTAGAAAACATAGCCACTAACCGCTCTCTAAATTTGAAGTGGCTCACTCTCAAGTGCAAAAGGTCGGTTGAGTTTAGTTTAGGTGAATCCTAGGTCATCTCCACAGGGAACAAGGGTGTGACTAAATTTTGGAAAACTTATTTTTGAAAACACTTGCAAAACTTTTAAAGAGAAAAGAGAAAAATCTTTTTGGAGTTTTCGAACAGGGGGATCGTAACTATGATTTGAAACACAAATTAAGCAAAAACTGAAAACACTAAGAAAGGCAACCGATTTGTAAACTTAACGAAATAGTGAATTAAACTTAAACAAACTATGTGAATTAAAACACTTGGCTTTAACCTAATCCCGTAATGTCCTCGAAGGGCTGAATTCGGATATGTAGTTAACGTAACCTAATCTTTACACAAGTAATATTAGGCCGGAAGATTCAACATTAGCAAACCTTTTCATTAGGAACTCGCTATTCTAGGGTTTTGAATTTAAGGCTCGAAGTCACCGAAACATGGAATTGACCTTCGACTCGCAAGACTATAACCGAAGTTCAACTGTATCACAGATGATTCGTTTTCAAAAATTAACCTAGAATTATGATCCTTACGTTTTTATTCAAAAGATGATAAACATATTTTATTTCGCACTATCCGAATTCAACTCCTTCGATTTCATTACATTTCTAGGTTAAAACTAAGAAAAACCCTAGCCTAGCATTGTAAAAGTGTAAACAAAGCTTTGCAAAAAGAAAATGATCTTCATCATGCAATAATATTCTAAACTGAAGTATGTCAAAATATGTTAAAGCAATTTTGAAACTAAACCAATCACAAACAAGCAAAAATAAGTCATTACAAAGTGAAAACAAAGATTATAAAAGAAGAAAATAATGAACTTCAAATTAAAATGTAATGAAAATTGTTGCTTACAATGTAAATCCTAATGCTAAGATGAAGTGAAGCTTCTGTCAATCCAAAAACAACACGTAAAAAGCTAACCCTAGGTGCAAAAGTAATGTCAAATCTTCTCACCAACCCTCAAAGCAATACAAAAATGGCTACGTCATTTTTCGGAACCCTAATACATCAGAAATTATCCTATTTATAATAGTACATAACTCAAGGGTATAATAGTAAATTTATAATTCGAACATCCTAAAAAAGTTACTAGAAGAATCGTCATGGGTGCCCAAGGTCACTGGGCGTGCGCCCAAGCTCTACTCTCCTCATATGTTTGATGAAAGTCCTGAGACAGTTTGCTGAAAATTAGCCCTCAGTGGGCACCCAAGATGTTGCACAGTTGGGCACCCAACACTTGTGCACCTAAGATAGTCTTTATGACAACTTCTCTGAAAATCAGTCTCAGCGGGTGCCCATGGTTTCACTCAGCCGAGCGCCCAACCTCTTGTGCACCCAACACTCGTGCGCGCATGATGCTTTTCAAGACAACTCCTGTGTGATCCCTCCTCTGTGGACGCCCAAGGTCCTGCTCAGCTGTGCGCCCAAGGATGACTAGTTCAACCCAAAATTGCAACTTTAGGCTCCTAACTTGACTTCCTTGAGTTACGTTTCTCCATTATCCTACAAAACACACAAAGATGAATTAAGTAATCAAAATATGATAAGAGTGGGTTTTACTTGGCAAGATGTTCATGAGAAGAAAGTGAAATAAGGTTAAAAGTGACAATGATTGCGTGCAATCAGCCACTTACACCAATGACCACCGAGTACTGGTCAAGTTCTTGAAAGAATGCATTTTTTGCATTTTAGGATGCCCCAGACAATCATTAATTATGGGGGTAAGCATTTTCACAACAAGCTCTTAGGCCTCTTAATGCATAAGTATGGTGTGACACACAAAGTGGGGACCTCGTATCACCCACAAAATAGTGACCAAATGGAATTGGCAAATAGGGAGGTAAATGGCATTTTAGAGAAGACCGTTAACCCCATACACAAACATTGGTCCTTGTAATAGATTAATTCTTTGTGGGCGTATCGGATGGTTTATAAGACCATTTTGGGCATGTCTCGCTATCATTTTATCTTTGGCAAGGCCTACCATTTATCGATAGAAATGGAACATAAAGCTTATAGGGAAATTTGGTAATTTAATGAGTATAGATGATACCGGTGTTCTTCAAAAGCTATAATTTAATGAACTTAAGGAGTTAAGGAATGATGCTTTTAAGAATGCCAAGATTGCCAAGACTAAGATGAAAGATTTACACGATAAACGTATTCATAGGAAATCTTTCCATATCAGCCAAAGCATGTTAATGTACAACTTAAAGTTGCACCTCTTCTCGGGAAATCCTAGGTTTAGGTGGTCCAATCCATTTGTCATCACCTCAGTTTTAAATCATGGTGTGTGTGAGGTGCATAACCCATGCAATGACACCACATTTAAGGTGAATGGACATAAGCTTAAGCCGTACTTGGAGAACTATGTGGCTGAGATTGAAACATGGGAACTCACTGACTCTCTACCTTTTGAATGAGAGCAAGTATAGAATGCCTTGTACAAATTAAGTTCAGGTGGCCTTTTCTTTGCTTTTCTTTTCTTTTGCTTTGAATCCTAGTGTCATGTCTTTCATATTTTCTTTTTTTTGTTTTTCTTGAGTCATGTTAGGTTCTAGATGTGTTTTTTCATTGAGTATTAGTTGTCTGCACCTTTGATGTCTTGAGGTGTCGAGTTAAGCAGCAAAAAACAAAACTTAAAATCCAAGTGGTAGAAACCCCAAGCACCTGCTTGATTTTCATGTGTGTGCTCAGGTGCGCCACCGCATAGAGAAGTGACATCATTTTGCTGCATGTGACCACTGGATATGTTAAGTTCTCCTCCAGCTTGAGTTTTGTCATTTCTAACTCCCAACATTTGCACTCTTCAGTCTAGTGTAGCCAATCCATCTCTCCCAACTTCAATTTCCATTGACATTCAGATTTCTATCAACATTTCTTTTCCATCACTTCACCATACGATAATCGGCGCTGTCATTGGAGGTTGCACCGTGGGAGCCTGAGTTATATAATTGTGTATTTGTGAGGTGAGTTCCTTTTAAAGGTTTCAACTTATCAGCATTCTGTATGGGTTTATTCCATTTGCTATAAATTACATTGAGATTGTGTGTGGATTGGGTGAATTATTTGCTACCATTATTGTTTGGAGGACTTTTTTAGTTGATGCACTCAACCTATTTGACAGATTGTCTAAGCAATCTTGAAATAATTTTTTGTGGAGCATGTTGGTTGGAAATTGATAGGATTTAGAGTGTTTGATATTGTGTATGTTTTGAGGAATTTATTTTCTATTTTATGAGGATGTGGTAAAGGAATTGAGTTTCTACATTCTAAGTGCTTACTGGTTTGTCTAAGAGAGAATGAAAGCAATTTTTGGGAGCTTGAGTCTAGATTTCTTGAAATAAATTGTGTATAGTGATTGGGTTATTGTGCTTAAACTATAATGGCCCGTTCTAGGAGTAAGAGCAAGGCACCACCTACCCCATCTCCTTCCTCTTCATCTGAGCATCGAGATGAACAATATGAAGAAGATAAAAGTGAGCATCAGCAAAAATGATAATGAATCTAAGCATGAAATTGAACACTCAATGTCTAAACCGGAGTACGGAGATGAGAATGAGGAAGGCCAAGATAATAAAGAAAATAAGAAAGAGGACGAGGATGATGAGAATAGTAATAAGCAAGAGGAAGATGAAGACAATAAAAATTGATGAAGAAGAGGGGAAAGAGCTGGTCTATGATTCTCAAAGGTTTGTTAGCAAGGTAGCCTAAGACCTTTATGATTTTTGTTGGAGCAAGAAGGTTATCATTTGTGAGAGGGGAATTAATTTTGACTATTTTAGGTAGGAGCTCGCACCTTTTCGAGCTTGGATGGAAAAATGAAGGTGAATAGCGGTTGTGTCTTTTTATTCCACTACAGACCCAATCCTTGTCTGTGAATTCTATGCTAATGCATCTATTATGGTGATGAGGAGACCCCACAACGAGGGTGGATCGAGACTATAGTGTGTGACCATCGTATTGTCTTTCACACTTGCCTCCTTAAGAAGCTTTTAGGAGTGCCATATGTTGCAGACCCAGGGTTCCCATACCTTGAGGAGTATGAACCTAACCTCGTCGTTCTCACATGTGCATTATCTATGGGGTGGATTCATACTTGGGTCATAGCTAGACAATTTTAGAAGAACCAATTGTGCCCTAAGTACTAGATCCTCCACAAGCTTACATGTTCTCGGATTCTCCCCTTGTCTCAAAATGACTAGGTCAGCACCAGGCAAACTTAGTTGATGTTTGCTATTATGACAGGAGTTCCTACCAAACTTGCATTGATTATTTTGATTACTATCTAAATTAGGGTATAACAGACACATATCCCTAATAGCCTCCAATTTGCCAGTTTTATTATACAGTTGTTGGAGTAATTCCACGTCCCAGTTGATGCCAACCTTTGAACTGCAAGGCCATTGGCTATAATCTTAGGGTTAACTAGCACACGGAGTGTGGTAGAGTCCCAACCTCATCCTGTTCCAACCGTTATAGCTTCTAATATTGCATCTTTTTCATCTTAAGCTACTGCACCTCCAGTTGTTCCACTACTTGCTCGTCTACTAGTGGTTGCTTCGATTAGAGATGCTGTCCATGTGATGGATGCACAATTGAGGCAAATGGAGGAGGAGTAGCATTAAATTAGAATCCATTCTCACTGTTTCTTGTGCCCCTGCACCACCACCACTAGCTGAGGACCAGGACCCACCACTACCACCTCATGGAGGTGCTTAGAGGCACCTTGTACACTTTGATGCCATGGTGCATGCTTTGAGTCCGTTTAGGTCTAGGTTTACTTTTGTTACATATTGTAAGACATAAAAATGTCTTGGTTTTGTGATGTTACTACTTTGGATTAGGTTAAGTCATTTCAATTGTATATCTCTTATGTACTCAGTTTAAGCTTCATGAATGCAATGCAACTTCAGTTTCTTTTTCTTTTGGCTTTCTTTGATCTTTGTATAGTTTTTTTCTTTTATTTTTGTATACTAATTTTCATTTGTTTCTTTATTTTTCTTCTTGTTTTTCTTTTTAGTGGACATTTTGTTTTGTAGGTTGTAATTATTCAATAATGATGCTTTGAGGTAATACCCACCATTTAACCTTCTTACTTCTATACTTTGAGGTTTGCACTTTGGTATAAAATGATGATTGTTATTGAGAGTGTTGTAGAAGCTAGGTTGGGGGGGTACTCTTTTACTTGCAGGCTTTTCTTTTTGGGTGCACGCTTGTCTTATGTGCTATATGCTGTCGATCATTATGCTCATCATCATCATGCTTACTTTTGCATATTATAGACCCACTTGTATTTCATGGTTCTCACACTAAGGACAATGTTGAGTTTAGGTTGGGGGGTAGTCGTTTAATGCTAGAATTGTCAAAATTTTTCACATATTTTTTAAGATTTTTGAGCTATAATGTATGAGTTTAGCATATTTGTACCTACATGTTAGTTATTTTTTGTTTGGTTGATTGTGCAATTGACTGAGAGAGTGATGAGTAAGTCATGTTCAAGCTTTGATAGGAAACTTAGTTCAAGTTGAGTGTGTCATAACCTTGTGCCTTTTTGACTATTGTGGAGGAGCTTATATGCTTAAGAGTGAAGTTTGTTTAGCATTGGTCAATTGAGCATCCTCAGACTAGGTAGAGACTTTTACCCATTAGCGGTGAGGTTTAGAGCCTATTATTCTTTTCATGAGGGGTTGCATACAATCACAGTTCATTTGTTCTACACTTTAGTTTTCAATGCACCAATTGCATCACACACACTTGCATGAGTAGCACTTGGCATATTATGAGTTGTTGCAAGCTTGGAATATGATGCTAGGCTATCTTTGCTATTTTAGGCTTTTTATCCTTTCTCGATATTGAATTACCCTAGGAACCAACTTGAAGCCTACGAATACAAAGTTTTTTATTTTGATTTTGATTCTCACTTCATAATGTGACCCTTTTCATCCATTTAGACAACTTGTGAATTTAGGTTCGGAATGTAAGCTTTTGTGAGCAAATTGAGAAAGAATGCTAGAATGAGAATTCAATTGCTATAGAGTTCATTATTTAGTTAAAAAAAAGAAAAGAAAAATTTTCTCATTCCTTTTGCTTATGTAATTGTGGCACTTGTACATTGTTAGCAATTATTGAGAATGTCCCAAGGGTAGTGCATTAGTTGTAAATAAGCTTCTTGTTGTGGTTCTTGTTGGGACGTGGAAAGGAATTGCGTAGTATGGACTAGTGTGCACTTAAACATCTTTATCCTGAGACACGTACTTTGATTTCCCTATCTTTCATTGTTTAACCATTACCTATGGCCAAGTTGCAACCTAAGTAAAGACCTAGTGGATTTTAAGCAAGAAACTCTTATCTTGTGCATGTAGTGGTCTTGTGTAAGTTGTGTGGTGTGATCTATTGTATGGCATTAGTACTTTTGGATGTGAGCTATCCACTTTGAACTTCAGCTCACTTCATTTACTCATTTGTGGGATTTTGTGCAACTAGGATAGCATCATTTGCTAATATTTCTATGTGAAACCATGATGAGTGAATTTCTTTTGATGAGTGGTAACCTGTGAGTTTCTAAAGTTGAAACCTAGTTCCATTTATGCTCTCATGACCTTGTGGAATGAATGACACTGTTTTGCACACCCGTTTTTCTTATTTAGATAGTCCATGCATTCATGCTTAATACTTGGAAATTACATATGATATTTGAGTTTTGTGACTTGTTGTGCTTGAACTTAATTCATTGTTAACCTTGATCACTCTCTGACACCTTGAGACCATACCATAGATGTCGTGGGTAGCATCGCAACAAACCCTCACGAGACCTAACTCATCCGCTAAGGGGAACTTAGGGGTTTAAAAGGCTTACCTCATGCAATAAGTGTGGCCGTGTGTCTCCTACGAAAAAAAACCTCCCATTAGTTAGTGTTTTTATTTCATTTCCTTTCATTTGAATAATTGGATTTGCTTGGTATGTGTTCAACTTCCTGTGGTTCTAATTATTTCCATTACTAGAGACTAGAAATGTTTAGGTTGGGGGTATGATTGCATTCAATCATGCATACCTTTAACTTGAGCATTTTATTAAGTAAAATTCCACTTTTGTCATGTCTCAAATTGTTTATGCTTTTCATGTTTGTTTTACAAGTATTTTATGAGAAATAAAGAAGGATGGTTTAATTTGAAAGCTAAATGCAAGATGAAGCAAGAACCAACCAAGAGAGCAATGGCTAGGCGCACACCACTCCAAGCATATGCCTGTTCTTCTTACCGACCACCCATCGAGAGCTAATTCATAGCTTTTTCACTGAGGACCTTTGTCAAACACTTATGCATCCCTACCCCAGGCACACGGCCCATTGTCCTAGGTACACAGGATTTCTTCCCAGTTGGCCTTTTGAGTTTCCTTTTGTATATGTAATTCTATTTTACCCTTAAAATGTACTTGCCTATAAATAGGCCATTGTATTGACCTCCTTTAGAGCAAGTAGAAGTTTAGTCCTAGATTTCTTTGCTCCACACTAAAGGAAATTGGTCTAGTCTCAGCTCTCAGAAGCGACTACTTGCTTTCTTCTAATAGAAAGAGCCTTTTAATTATTAGATTAGTTTAGATTAGTTTTTGGCTAGTAGATGAAATACTCTTTCCCTCTCCTAGGGTTTATAAGTGTAAGTGACTTTGTAATTTGTTATTTTCAATTTCAAGTTAAGATTTCTAGCTTTCCTTTACTTCTTCTTCCTTCTTTTAATCTTAAATCTTTATATTTTGTTTTATCTATCTCTGTAGTTTAATGGCTTGTGTGTGTGCATGTTCTTTACTTTTTAGTTTGAGTTTAACTAATGTAATGCTAGGCTAGGGTTTACACTTGGTTTCAATCTAGGAATGTAGTGGTTGATAAGTTGCTTGGCTTGAGTGTTAAGGTTTTAAATGAAAAATATATTATGATTAAATTGCAGACAACATAGAGTTTAGGTTTAACCTTAGAAATCAAATCACTTGTGTTATAATCGGGCCTTGGTTATGAGTTAATGCTCATAAATACCAAGTATCTAGATCAATGTCTCGATGAGTTTAAAAACAATTTCAAAGCCCTAACTCTATGTAATTTCTACGGAAATGTTTTAAAAGATAAATCTTTTGACCTAACACCACGTGTGTGGATGTTAGGTTGAGTTATAAATTGCATTCAAGCTAGGCTCTTTGATGCCACTACAAGAATAGATTGAAACCAAGTTCTTAAATTAAAAGTTAATTTTCTAAGCTAAGTTCCTATTTCTAATATTGTGTTTCAAGTTTTAGTTTGTTTTTAATTGCAAATCATCTTTTCAAAACCAACTCCAAAGTTCCAAAATTATTTTTCTCTTTTATTTTCCACTATTCTCTGCAAGAATTCTAAATCAAATCTTTCAAAACCTAGTCACGAACCCTGTTCACTGTGGAGATGACCTAGGCACCTAAACTAGAACTTCACTGACCTCTTATACTTGAGAGTTTAGCCTCATCATTTGACTGTAGTCACCAAGCATATCTAATAAATCCTTGAAGGACGAATTTCTATATGGTATTGGGGTTGTTATTTAACTAATTAGTTAGTTATGTACTTATTTTATGTATGTCAAGATTTAGTTGCATTGCATGCACGTTAAATGGACCAACCAACCCCTAGCTAAACCTGTGAGCTTCTAGCACCAGTCCAAATGAGGCATGCGTATGATAAAGCTCTATATTAATTCAATTTGTATTAGTTAACAGGCTGTAAATGAGCTATTCTTCTAATTCTAAATTTCAATCAATTAGAATCATCCCAAGCAAAATTAGTTTTTTCCCCCTTCGATCTATTAGGGGGAAGATTAAGATTACAATTATATGGTGGTGGGAAGAGGACATGAACTCGATACTCAACTTAAGATATAGAGTAAGGTAGAAGTTTAACTACATGAGCTACTCTCTTCTCTAAATTAATCCTTCTTACAAAAGTACAATATAGTACATAATATTTTATATTTGTAGATTTCAGAAGTGTTAATATACACAGCATCTCTTGATGGGTGTGATTTTTGATACCCTAAATTTCCTATAACTGGGGGGCAAGATTTACTTTTATCATTAGGGCCAAGATTTATGTCCATCATCAAGGACAAGATTTGTGGAATCACATTAAATCCCACAAAGATATATTCGGAATCTAATACTTGCCTTATTCGAATAAAGAAATCACAACAAATTAAGGAAGACTTTCAATTTGGCTCCAACTACAACTCTACAAAATATTGTTATAAAAAGGAGAAGAAATCACCCTAAGAGGTATGGGATAATTCTCTCTCTCTACATAAAAACCCTGCTACTTTTGCTAACTTAAGCATCGGGGATCTTTTGGGCAGGCCCACACTAGTATTCATGGCGGATAGATTTTCATATTGTCCAATAGAACGAGTTATCCGAGGCCCGGATTGAGGACTACGAAATTTCAGCATCATCTGTTGGTGCCGTCTATGGGAACAAGATTCTCATTGTTTTTTCATGGTTCCAAATCGGATCCATTGCAATCAATCATCTGCAATCTTCCCAGGGAAGGAGCGAACATTAATGAGGTAGAATTATTGAGGTTTTGTAAGATGAATCTTGCAGCTCTTAAGATTCCTAAGAAAGTTTCTGTCACCACTCTCTCTCAAAGACAACAACTGAAAAAATTAGAAGCTATTTATAGCAAGCACTTCCATGCTCAAATCTCAGCTATTAAAGTTCCCAAGTTTCGAGCTTAAGCATAAATCTGCCATTCGTTGGTGTTACATCGATGAGTCCCTGAAAAAAATTAAATTAAAAATAAAAAAAGAGAGTTATTATTTCTACACATATGGTCCACATTTGGTGGCCATATGAAAGGTCGAGAAGAGTTGACCGAGTAGAGCAAAGCTGATTGAGTAGAATAGAGCTAGTCGAGCATAAGAAGAGTTGGCCAAGCAAGAGTAAAGAAGGCCAAGTAGAGCTAGCTAACCAATAGAAGACGAGGTGGAGCATGAGAAGGGTTGATTGAGCATGAGTAGAGCTGACCGTACGAGAGTAGAGAATATCAATTAGAGCTAGCTGATGAGAGTAGAGCTAGCTGCGCAAGAGGAGAGTAGAGCCAGTCGAGCATAGCATACAGAGCAAGAGCAGGGTATGCCAAGTAAGAGCATACCAAGAGCATTGTTGGTCGAGTAGCTATCACCCGAATCATGAAGTTAAGCACTTTCTTGCCAAGCGTCACTTGGCTGAGGTATTTTATAATAGCTAATTCTAAAAATTATCAAGTATTATTTTTATGCTAATTACTTTCGAGACTTATCTCACACTGCGAATATATTTTGAAAAAATTTTCTCGATATTTAGAATTGCCCAAACATAAGTGATTACACTTGAAAAGTGTAATTACAAACTCCCTAACTCAACACTTATTCATGCATTAAAATAAGTAAAGTTGAAGTTTTAGTGTTATTGTGTTACTTATACCTTTTATTATTTTATTTGTAGGAAAAAGGGCAAGGATGTCGAAGTTTATAGCTATGGAAAGGGCCAAGAAGATCAAAGAAAAAGTCATGGTTCGAACCTCATCTTCGATGGAAAAGACTAGCCCAAAGACCCAACCAAGAGAATGAAATAAAGCAAAGAAGGAAAAACTAGACGGTCCCCACCGTCACCTAGACGGTCGGGACCACAGAAAGTTTAAAACTTCAGACGGTCCCGACCCCCTCTCCAGACGGTCGGGACCATCCGTAATTTACAATAGCCGCGTGAAAGCTCCTCTTCTAGGGTTTTGTGGCATCTATATAAAGAGCTATTGCACGGCCAAGAGGAGGGGAAGCCCCTTTTTATTTTTGCACCTTCAATTGAGCGTTAGAATAGAATTTTGAGAGTTTTTAGATTAGGTTTTAGCTTTCATGCGTGGATTCATGGTTTTTGTTGGAGCTTTCATCATCGTCTTTGTAGTGATTCTTCACTTCGTCTTTTACATTCGCTTTACGTTGTAAGTTGCACTTTAATCCACTTCGTTTTATTTCGATTTGTTTCGTAATATTATGTTTTGCTTGTTTCAATTCTCTTTTCGTATGATTGAATGCTATTTGATTGTTTTGAAGATGCTTAAAGTAGTTTTAGCGTAAAACCCTAGTTCTTGATTCAACGAATCAAGAAAGGGTAGTTCACGAAAAAGCCTTGGGGTGTTCGTAGTCCCTTCGCGTAGGTTGCGAAACCCTTCGCGTAGGTTTCGAGACCCTTCGCGTAGGTTGCGAAACCCTTCGCGTAGGTTGCGAAAACCTTTCGCGAAGGAATTTACCTTTCACAAATCTATTTTTTTTCTATTTCGAAAACATTCGAATACGAAAACCCTTAACCAAATCCGTGTGAGATCACTGGTATGGATTTTCGTAACCAATCGTCAAATACTTTTGAATAGAATTAAAAATCAGATTTTTATTAATATTTTGGCGTTTAATTGAAAAACTCTCGGAAACAAAGGTCTTTAACCATATCCGCTTGAGATCACTGGTACTGACCTTTGATTATAACAGTTTCAAAACTTTTCAAATTAAACCCTGTTCTTCAAACAAAAACATCCCAAGGTAAAGTAGTGAACTACCCAGACTTGAAAGTTGGATCAAGAACCTTTTTAGTATTATGCTTGTGATTTAATTTAATTTATGAGTTGATTTATTCGCTTTAGAATTTAGAATAGATGCTTTGTTTGCATTTTTAAATTAAATTGAATTTCTTTCATTTAGAATCTAAAACAAAAGTTTGAGTTGCTAAAAAAATTAGTTTAAATTAATTTAGGTTCACCTACTAATTAAGAGAACAAGTCTAGAGCTTTTAACAAAGCCCTCCCTGTGGATTCGACCTCGGACTCACCGAGTTTTAAAACTACGACTGCCCTCTTGCACTTGAGAGGTAGAACCCGAAACATTTTTTATGGTCGGTCATAGGGTAATACAACTATTGCAATTTTTTTAAAAATATGCCATGTCCACACAGAATTTTCTTGTCATCCATGGATGCATAAATTTTGGTCATATTATTATATAGAGCATGAAGTTTTTATATCATTATGCAGGCATTATAAATATTCTCAAACCACCAGTTAAGAATGCCTAATTTCACTATAATTCTAAGTGAAATAAGAACTATGCAAACTTCATGTGATTACTAGCTTGATTTTACATTTTTGAAGCTCAATTTGATTGTCAAGCATACGTTAACAATTATCTATATAAGCACAATATGAATTTGAACACTTACTACAGTTTCAAATTTATCAATATATTTCCTGAACATAATAATGTACATTAGTAAGCATGACTTTAAGCTATTTCACAGTATCAAGCATAATTTATTCACATATTCGATTATAAATTTAATTATCAAGTATGATTTATTCATATATTTTCATATGAAATTTAATTACCAAGCATGATTTATTCAAGTCTTCGGATATAAATTTATTTATTGACCATGTTTTATTAGATTGGGTATGATTTAAAATTATTAGATATCCCTATCACAAATTAATACTGCTGAGTAAGAGTAGGCAAAGCAAAAGCATGCAGAGCATGAGCAAGTCAAGCACCAATTGATCATGAAACAACTAAGAACTTGACAATTCTACTAAGTATTCCAGCACTTATCACTCAACACCAGCAAGTGTAAACAAGATACCTCGTTGAGAAAGCTTGATTAGTTAGAGAGAGCTTGCAAGGCCAGAGAGCCTACGAGGCCGATTGACAGCTCGGTCGGTCCAAGAGTGGCCAATTGATGAAGGAAGCTCTCGTTAGGCTGAGAGAGCCTAAGGGGCAAAATTGATAGCTCGTCAGTCCAAAAGTTACCGACTGACGAGGAAGCACCCTCTAGGCCAAGAGAGCCTAATGAACAGATTGACAGCTTGGTCAATTCGAGAGTGGTCGACCGACGAGGAGAATGCTCATGAGCCACGAGAACCGAAGGGGGTAGATCGACGGTTTCGATTGGGTCTAAGAGTGACTGACCAACGAAGGAAATGCCTACTATGCTAAAAAAGCCTAAGAGGCCCGACGACAGTTTGGTTGATCTGAGAGTGGAACGATCGACTAGAGATTGCCTACTAACACTACAAAAGAAATCACACAATTGCCGACCCAAAAAAATTGGTCGCGTGAAGGGTACATTTAGTTGGCGAAACTTTTCCCGACCAAACTTATTTGGTCAGTATTTGGTCACGAAGGCTTGTTGGGGAAACTTTTATTGACCAAAAAATCATTTGGTCGCTAAATCTCAAGCCTGTATCGACTAATACAACGTGGTCGGCAAATGTAAGAACCTTTCTAGACTAATTGGTTGGCAAAGAAATATTCAATAGGAGAAATACAAAATCTTTTCCCAACCAAATGGTCGGCAATTCTTCATTTTTCTCGACCAATTGGTCGGCAAAAAGTTAAAATTGAAAATTTGAATTAATTTTAAAAAAATAAAAATCTAAATGTGGTGCCATGCCATATGACATCTTTTGTTGTACCATGTGGCATCATTTGTTGACGTTGCATCATTTGCTGACATGTCATCATGCCCCATGGCACCTTCTGTTGTGCCAAGTGTTGACTTATGATTGCGCCACATGTTAGCCTATTATTACACCACGTGTTGACTCTATATTTTTGAGATTTTTGCTGTTATTGTTAATGAGAGTCAAACTCATGCCATATCTTTGGAAGCTGGTGTGGTTGGCCACTAGGCCAAGTTGTTATTTGTGTATATATTTTACATATTTATATATATATAAACAAAATTTATCACTTTTGGCGACCAATTGGTTGGCAAAAGTGCCCCTTTTGCCAACCAATTGATCGGCAAAAGTAATAAAAATTTTATTATTTGCATTTAATTATTTTAACTTTTGTTTCGATAATTTGAAATCATAAACAATATATAGAATTATACAAATATTAGTAAATAATTTAGAAATAACTATTATATTTAACTAAAAAAAATTTTAATCTTTTTTATTGTCCTTTAATCTTTGTGTGCAGCACATATTTAATATGTCTTTAATTTAATTATATCATGGCTCATTATATAAATATTTCTTCATTCTATATTTATAATTTTAAAAATAATTTGGTCGTATTTAGTTTTAATTTTGGAAAATTATTTTTAAAAACAAAATTTTTGAAAATTATTTAAAAAACTTTTTTTAATAAAAAAAGGTTTTAGGTGATTATATTAAAAAATAAGTTCTAAAAAGACAAAGAAATAAAATTACTTAAAATTAATAAATAATTTTTTATTATTTTCTTTTAAAATTTTTATCATTTCCAACTAAATATAAAATCATGTCACTTTAATATAATTAATATTAATATATACTAAATAATTATTAGATATTATAATATTTAATATTCACCTGATTATAAGTCATACAAACTCTAAATGGTACTTTAACATATTTACTTTAAAAAAAATCGATTATACATTCAGGTTATCTAAATTTGATTTGATAAATTTAGTTTTAGCATTAATCTGATAATATTTTTTTTTATCAATGATTATAATTTTTGCAACTAAAATAAAATTTTTGAAATCTAATTTAAATCATACAAAGAGAAAAACAAATTTGTTTGAGAGAAAAATAGAGAAAGAAACAAAATTTAATTATTTTTATTTATTTATTTATTTCATTTTTTACAATAATTTTTTATCACTTTTGCTAATCAATTGGTAGCTAAAAGTGGCACATTTACCTACCAATTGGTCGGCAAAGGTAATAAATATATTATTAATATTTTTAAGTTAGCTTATAACAATATATTATTATTTTTTCAAATTTTTAACGATCAATTGATCGGGGAAAGTAACCATATAACGACCAAAATAATTATGTTGTTAAAGAATAATCTTTTAGCGACCAATTGGTAGCTAAAAGTGATACCTTTACCGACTAATTGGTCTGCAAAGGTAATAAATATTTCATTATTTTTTATTCAAGTTTTTAGCGACCAATTGGTCAGGAAAAGTAACTTTTTAGCAACCAAATTAATTTTGGTCGTTAAAGACTACTTTTTAGCAACTAATTGGTTGGGGAAAACTAATCTTTGGCGACTAAAATTTATTTGCTCAGGAAAAAGTCACTATTAGCGACCAAATTTATATTGGTCGAAAAAAATCATCTTTTAGCGACCAAATTTATATTTGGTCGGGAAAAGTCGCCCTCTAGCGACCAATTGGTCAAAAAAGTTACCTTTGGGCGACTAACATTTATTTGGTCAAGAAAATTCACTATTAGCGACTAAATTTATATTTGGTCGGGAAAAGTGGTCACCGAAGGTGTGATTTGTTGTAGTGTAGGCTTGTAAAGCCTAAGAGGCTAAGAAAAAGCTCAGTTGGTCTGAGAAAGGCCAACCAGCCAAAGACTGTTTGCTAAGTCCAAGAGGTCGAACTAGCCAGAAACTACTTTATTCATGAGCTCGACCATATCAAAAGCCTATGGGCACCAAAAGCTCTACTCGATCCACAAGACCGACCAAACCAGAATCCCAATAAGTCAAAGGGGACCGAACCAATGATTCAAAAAATACAGTTGTTTAGTTCACGAGACCACTCACGAAGTCGAACAAAGCAAATATAGAATATGCACACAACTCATGAAGCAGCCGACCCTTAGATTCCCCTTGTCTCGCTCAGGAAATCAAGAGAATCAGGGACATTTGATGGGTATGATTTTTGATACCCTGAAATTTCTTATAATTTGGAGCAATATTTACGTCTATCACTAGGGGCAAGATTTATGCCTATTAGTGGGGACAAGATTTGTGAAATCACATTAAATCCCATAAAGATATATTTGGAATCTAATACTTACCTTATCCACATAAGGAAATCACAACAAATCAAGGAAGATTTCCAATTTGACTCCAAATACAACTCTTCAAAATATTTTTATAAAAAGGAAGATGAAATCACCCTAACAGGTATAGGACAATTCTCTCTCTTTCTCTCTCTACAAAAACCTTATAATCTTTGCTAGCTTAAGCATCGGAGATTTTTTGACAGGCACTGTACCGGTGTTTATGGCTGTTAGATTTAGTAATGTATAATCGTATATAATTAGTATCCCTTATTTATGCTTTCCTTATTTTATGTCTTTCTTTATATCATAATTATGAATATTATTCCATTCTTTATTTTGTATATCCAATCATAATTAGGATTACTATCTCCTATCAGGATTAGGATTATTGTCCTCGTATATAAAGGACCTTGTAGTCTTGTATTCTCACACACAGAATAAATATTAATACATAATTCTTTCCTTCTTCTTTTATTCTTAACATGGTATCAGAGCAGAGGCTCTAATTTTTTTTTTCTCTCTTCATCGGCCATTATTTCTAGCGAGATCTTGCGTTGGCATATATCATCAGTAGAGTTAAAGAAGCCTTGATTTTTCGCTTCTGTATTACTCTTCTGTGAATATTCCAACATCTACATACATCATCGGATTTGTCTCTCATAGACGAACCCAACGCCACCAACCAAAACTGGAGATCTGCTTCCACGCGCCGCCTGAAAATTGCATGTAACTTCACGCGAATTCACGCGCCGCTGGTCTTCACATTCGCCTCGCTGACGTCATCTCGACGAATCACCGTGTGCCGCGCAGACTGTTCGTTGGTGCACCTGCCACACTGGATCGCACTCACGCCAGCGAACTGCGATCTATCACGTAGCCCTAGCTGCTCCAACAGTCAGACCGGTCCCCCAGACCGGTTCAGTGCTTCTTTTGGGCCGGTTCAGCCATTTTTGGAAGATTTTCAACCGGTTCAGACCGGTTCCTTACCTTTTTCAACGTTCCGGATGCACTGGTGATCTTTATTGGTACTATGAAAGCTTTTTCTGTGGATCGCTCTGACAATATTACGTCCCTCTCTGTCATTCTGGATGGGACTAATTATGTTTGTGGGCACAAGCTCTCTCTGGTTTTATCAAAGGACGTCGTTTATGGCGTATTATCTCTGGCTCTCAGAAAAAATCCATCCAGAAAGACGATGAGGATCAATCTGCTTTTGAGGATCGTCTTGATGATTGGGAAAGCAAAAATTATCAAATTGTCACCTGGTTTCGTGCCACTACTATTCCTTCCATCAATCTTCAATTTGGCCGATTCCAGGACGATGATCAGTATCCCTCTCCTGCTAAGGCTATTTGGGATTTCTTAAAGGATCGCTATCAGACCATGGTCATGCTCACCAGTATCAGTTACTTCAGACTCTTCATCGTATGCGTCAAGAGCCTGGGCAATCCATCAATGATTTTCTCTCTCAAATGTCTTCTGTTTGGGATCAGCTCGCTTTATGTGAACCTACCTGGAAACACTCTGAGGGTGCTCAATTGTACACTATCCATCGCAATCATCAGTGACTTTTGCTATTTCTTATGGCTCTCCATGACACTTTGAGTCGGTTCGTGCCTCATTGCTCCATCGCATGCCTCTACCCACTCTTGAACAAGCTATTTCAAAACTCTTGTCCGAAGAAACTCGTCTAGGTCTCAAAACTAAGGCGTTGGATTCAGTTCTTGCTATACCACCATCTCCAGTTCCAGATGCCGCTCTTGCCATATCTCACGGTTGATCTTCTGGCCCATTGACTCCTCACTCCTGCATCTACTGTCTAAAAAGGGGTCTACCACACAATCATTCATTTGAACATTGTCCAGTTCGTGAGTGTTTGACTTGCCACAAAACAGCTCCTGGTCATTTTCAGCGTGACTGTCCCAAGGCTTCCTCCTCTGGAGCTCATTCCAAAAAGGGATCCTCTAAGTCCTCTGCTAAATCTCATGGTTCTCGTACCACTGCTGCTGTTACTTCAGACAGGTCCTCCTCTTCTGGGCCCATCTTTTTTATGACTGATGTGGAGTCTATCATTCAGCAAGTACTTGCCAAAACTGGTACATCTCCTTCTACTGCCCTCTCCGTCATGCCAGGTACTTCCTCTTGGTATTTTGACTCAGGATGTTGCAATCATATGACTTCTGATTCTATAATTTTTTCGTCTATTGCTTCATCATCTTCTATTCACACTATTCATACTGCTGATGGTACTCATATGTCTGTTACCCACACTGGTCATATTTCTACTTCATCTATTTCTCTTTCTAATGTTTACCACATTCCTACCCTTGCTTTAAATCTTGTGTCTGTTGGTCAATTATGTGAACTTGGTCTTATCGTTACTTTTTCTGCTTTTGGTTGTTTGGTGCAGGACCCACAGACGAAACAGGTTATTGGGATAGGCCGTAAGCATGGACGTCTGTTTGAGATTGTTCACCTCCAACTTCCACCATCCTCTGCTGCTTCCACTGCTGCTTCCGCTTCCACATCTTCTATTTTTAATCTTTGGCATTGTCGTTTGGGTCATGTGTCTTTTAGTCGTTTGAAAACTTTAGTTTCTAGTGGTCAATTGGGCCATGTGGTTTCTGAGAAAGTTGATTGTTTATCATGTCAAACTGCTAAACAACCCACTTTACCTTTTAATAAAAGTAATTCTGTTTCTTTTGCACCATTTGATCTCGTTCACTCGGATATCTGGGGACCTTCACCCACTCCCACTATGGGGGGCTCTCGTTATTTTGTTATTTTTGTAGATGATTATACTCGCTATACTTGGTTGTATCTTTTAACTAAATGTTCTGAACTTAAACAGATATACTTGATTTCTCAGCAATGGTGAAAACTCAATTTTCTCGTACAATCAAGGTTTTTCGAACTGATAATACTATGGAATATCTTGACTTGAGGTTTTATCTTTTCTACGCTCTCAGGGGACACAGTCTCTTTCTTGTCCTGGTACTTCTCAGTAGAATGGTCGGGCAGAACGCAAACATCGTCATCTTCTTGACACGATCCGTGCCCTTCTTATTTCTTCCTCCTGTCCAAAAAATTTTGGGGGGAAGCTGCTCTTACTGCTGCCTACACCATTAATCGTGTTCCCACTTCTGTCCTTGGTAATTCTACCCATTTTGAACGCTTGTATGGCTCCCCTCCTGATTATTCTCATCTTAGAATATTTGGGTCTGCTTGTTTTGTTCTCCTTCAACCCCATGAAAGAACTAAACTTGAACCACGCTCTCGTCTTTGTTATTTCTTGGGTTATGGTATTGAACATAAGGGGTATCGGTGTTGGGATCCTATTTCTCTACGTCTTCGTGTCTCTCGACATGTTGTCTTTTGGGAACACAAGATGTTTTCTACTCTTTCTCCATTTCATCTTTCTACCTCTTCCCATAATCCTCTCTTTACTAATATTTCCAAAGATTTGCATTCTGACATATTTGATGCAGATAGTCCACAGGTCTCTCAGACACCACAACTTACGTTCATCCCGAGACACCTGGGTCTTCTGCTGGACCTGTGACCACTCCTGATGAGTCTTCTCCTCCATCCCTTGTTGACGAATCTCCTCCTTCAGAACGTCCTAAACGAGTAACACAACCTTCTGTTCGTCTCCGTGATTATATTGTTGGTTCTGCTGCCTTTTCTACTCACGAACCTTCTTCCTACCGTGAGGCTTGTACTAACCCTTTATGGCAGCAAGCTATGGATGATGAGTTACAGGCTCTTGAGAAAACTCATACTTGGGATGTGGTTCCCCTTCCTCCTGGGAAGACTGCTATCAGTTGCAAATGGATCTATAAAATCAAAACCCGTTCAGATGGTTCTATTGAGCGACACAAAGCTCGTCTTGTTGCTCGAGGTTTTACTCAGGAGTATGGTATTGACTATGAAGAAACTTTTGCTCCTGTTGCTAGGCTTACTTCCGTTCGCAGTTTACTTGCTATTTCTGCTGCTCGTAACTAGGATCTTTATCAGATGGATGTTAAGAATGCCTTTCTAAATGGCGATCTTATTGAGGAAGTCTATATGCAACCTCCTCCGGGCTCCTCTGTTCCATCTTCTCATGTTTGCAAGCTTCGTCGAGCACTATATGGGCTGAAACAGGCTCCTCGTGCCTGGTTTGCGAAGTTTAGCTCTACTATTCGTGAGCTTGGATTTATCCCCAGTTTATATGACTCTGCTTTGTTTATCCGCACCACTACAGCTGGATCTGTTCTTCTTCTCCTTTATGTAGACGATATGATTATTACTGGGGATGACAGTGTTGGCATTTCTCATCTCAAACAATTTCTTAGTCGACAGTTTGAGATGAAGGATTTGGGGTTTCTCAATTACTTTCTGGGCTTGGAGATCTCCCGAGATTCTTCTGGTTACTTTATCTCTCAAGCTAAGTATGCTTCTGATCTCTTGACACGGGCTGGTATTTCTGACTGCAAGACTGCTACTACTCTGATTGATCCATAGCTCCGTCTTACTCCTCTTGATGGTGCACCATTATCTGATGCGACTTTGTATCGTCAACTTGTTGGTAGTCTTGTTTATCTTACTGTCACTCGCCCTGACATTGCTTATGCTGTTCACATTGTTAGTCAATTCATGGTTGCTCCACGTTCTCATCATTTTACTGCTTTGCTGCGCATTCTCCGATATATCAAAGCACTATGTTTCATGGTTTCATTACTCAGCCCAGTCCTCACTTGAATTACATGCTTTTTCTGATGCCGACTGGGCTGGTAATCCTACTGATCGTCGTTCTACGACAGGGTTCTGTTTCTTTCTAGGGACTTCTCTCATAGCCTGGCGTAGCAAGAAACAAATTCCACTGCCCGTTCTAGTACTGAAGCTGAGTACCGTGCTCGCCGATACCACTCAAGAGCTCCTTTGGCTTAGATGGCTTCTTACTGATATGGGTGTCACTCATTCTACAGGCACTATATTATATTGTGACAATCAAAGTGCTATTCAATTGCTCACAATGATGTTTTTCATGATCGCATTAAACACATTGAAATAGATTGTCACTTTATTCGTCAACATGTCAGAAGTGGCATTGTTCGTCTCATTTCTGTATCCTCAGCAAATCAAACTGCTGATCTTTTCACGAAGGCTCATCCTCCTAGTCGTTTCTTCGAGTTAATCTCCAAACTCAAGCTGCTTCCTGCGTTGCCACCTTGAATTTGAGGGGGGTGTTAGATTTAGTAATGTATAATCGTATATAATTAGTATCCCTTATTTTATGTCTTTCCTTATTTTATGTCTTTACTTATATCATAATTAGGAATATTATTCCATTCCTTATTTTGTATATCCAATCATAATTAGGATTACTATCTCCTATCAGGATTAGGATTATTGTCCTCTTATATAAAGGACCTTGTGTCTTGTATTTCACACACAGAAATAAATATTAATACATAATTCTTTCCTTCTTCTTTTATTCTTAACAATGGCGAATAGATTTTATACTTTTCGGTGAATCGAGTTCTCCGAGACCCAAATCAAGGACTATGAAATTTCACCATCGTCGTCTCCTTTCCAAGTGATTATTTTTAAAATTTGAAGTCGTGACTTTAAGTCATAGAACAACATTACGGTAGTTCCAAGTTCCAATTATTAATTGCACTCGCTTGTGGAGTCTAAAGCTTCCTGATCTTGATTAGACCAGAATTTGCCCTGGCTGGATTGTTAGGGAACATGGTCCTATCCTTAGGTTGCAATAGCCGATTATTTGTCCAAGCCCACCCCGATGAACTGACCAACTGGGTAACCTGAAAACTCGTTTACCATACTAAATGACTTATTTTTTATTTTTCTTTTTGTTCGACACCCTTTAGAGGTTGGCGAAGCAGTAAAACTATCAGTCAAATGCGTATCACCCAAATAACCTAATGAATTAAAAGTTTAGGGACGAGAATAATCGATTTGTATCAAATTTTACTTCGATTTCAGAAGCAAAACACTTTCTATACATGTTTCTATATCCGTAACGAGTTTAAAATTTATTATCCATATCCTTGATGGATTTAAAAGATCCTACTCATATATCGGAGCCACTTGAGTATTTATGTATAAAAAAGACTACTCATATATGTATGTAAATGTGGAGAGATATTTTGTGCATTAAAGTCATGTAGATATGTATTTTCATAATATAAGTGGGTAATCAAAGTTGGGTTCCACTTTTAATTACATTTTCAACACCGTATCCCGATTCGTTTATAAATCTTATTTATGTTTTATTAAAAACCGTTTGGTTCAGAAATATGGATCAAATTGCAATCCAACCCATGTTAAGCTGTCACTTTAATTTCTAAGCATACTTCCACCCCTCTCTTTTTTTGGGGGGGAGGATTTGGGGTGTGGAAGATAGGTATTGACTGATCTTTTCTAAGCATGCTTCCACCACCTTCGGGTTTTTTTTTAAAGGAAAGGGGAGGAGGTTTTGGGGTGTGAAAGATAGGTACGGATTGATCTCTTACATCTTTGCAATTGCTTCCAAATAAACAGTTTATTGACTGTATATACAGGTTTGCCTGCAAACAAAAAATGCAATTAATTAATTGTGCTAGTAGTTGGAAGTTGGTATTCTAGCAGGGAATGTGCAAATCCAAACTCTTTTCTCCTCCCTCAGTCAAAATGAAATTGAAAATCCCAACAAAAGTTAGTCTCTTTTCGTAACCAAATTGCCCGATAACCCCTTCCACAGCAATTACCCAGGGCTGATAATCTGTTGCCATCCATCCTTATCGCACTAATTGCCTTTATTAATGGCACACTCGTCTAACTTTCTCATTCTTGTGTACTTCCAAATTTAAGAGAACTGTCCTTAACTACACCTCTCTTTAAGCAAACCCAACAAACCGCCCTTTGAGGTGAGGCCTCATCCCATTTCTGAGGCTTAGGGCACATTTTTGAAAAATGGACGCCTAAGAAAAAGTTCTATTTGGTGATCTCTAATATTTTACTAAATTTCGTGATAGTTAAATTAAAAAAAAAATATGAAACAAAATTTAGTGATTTACAATCGTTACGTTATATATTTGTAAGATTAATTTACAAGAGATGAAAGTCTTAGTTTAGACCAAAAACTATTACTATTAGCAACAGCGACAAATATTAATATTCACCTAATTCTAATCAATTACTAATTTATTGACAATGATACTTACCTAACTACATCAATTTGTTATTCAAGCTTTGGAAGCCACGCATAAGTAGTTTAATTTGAGAGAAGAATAATCAAATTTATGAAATTCTCCAATTACAGAAATGGAGGAGAATAAGATGTATTCAGTTTTACTTTTGCTTATAAGATGCTATTTTCAGAGTAACTCTCACGT
Organism: Vitellaria paradoxa; assembly: GCA_019916065.1. Lineage (NCBI taxonomy): Eukaryota > Viridiplantae > Streptophyta > Magnoliopsida > Ericales > Sapotaceae > Vitellaria > Vitellaria paradoxa. Next base: position 24,136,571 of record CM034241.1, on the reverse strand, counting down.
CACAAGGAAACAATTTCGCTGCCACTCTTAAGCACGTTACTCAACTTTGAAAGTTTAGTCAAGGATGTATGTAGGCTTAGGATGCAAGCCCATGTATTAATTGGCTACGACAGCAACCGAAGCGACATCTCAAATGACCATTCCACACTCTTGACATATTCTTTCCTTTCTTCTTCCTATTCGTCTCTTTTAGTTGCATTGACCTTCACATTAAATATTTACGTGGTTGACATGCATGAGTCATGTGATAGCATCTAATATCACAGGACAGGGCGGATCTGGGTAATCTTTGGCAAATCTTCAATATCAATGCTTTGGATTTAATAGATTTCAAGAGCAAATCTGCAAACATGAGTACTTTGGATTTACGAGCTCTCTCTTTCTCTCTCCCCCACCCCCCTTTTTTACTTCCGAGGGCATTGAAGGAACTCATAGGAAAATGCAATGGTATTTATTTTACTGATGGGGCTGCATTAAGAACCACACCATTTTAAGTGCTATCTCAGTCGCCATAAAGAAAGGGAAAAAAGGCAATTAAAGATATATATAAAATTGGGATAATATGACTGAGGAGTGAGGACAGTACTTGAATGTTCTTAATGGCAATCTGTAAGATTCGTAGTGGAGTTTGGTTGGCACCAGAATTGGATCTGTTAATGGCTTTTCAATGCTTCTCTGTTGTATAGGGTAACCCCTAAAAATGAAACTCTCTCTCTCCTCCCTAAGACGATGACCTATATGTACTGCATTGGATGCACTTCAATGAGGGGAATTTGAGATCTGAATTCAAGTTTCGTGAACAGGAGGATGTAAATACAGAGAAATGAATCAGTTAGCATTTCAATGAGGGAGGTTGGGATTTGAATTAAAGACACTCTTTATTAAAAGAATAATTAGTACTGGTGTATCGCTTGATGCATTTGAAAGCATTTCAAGGAGGGAGGTTGAGACTTGAATTCGTAGTTCGTGATCAAGGAATGTCAAATTCAAATTCCACGTTTGTTGGTTGTTTTTTTTTGTTTTTTTTTTTTTTTTTTTGGGTTCCACTATGAGGGGGCATTAGATTAATCATCACAATTATACAGCCACTTGAATATTCAATCTAAATCATCAACCAAGTTTTAGATTAACCAATATATTAATCACATTAAATCTTTTACCTTAAGATTTTATTTCTCGGGGTCAAAACTGTACGTGGTATTAACAATGTTATCTGCTTCAATTGGTGTTAGAACTTACATTTGTTTACATTCAAAGCTAATTATCTACATTTTTTACATTATTTAACGTTAGTTACATTTATTTAATGGCCCCGTCCCAAAAAATCCTTAAACGGTCGTGTTTAACGTAATTATTATGCGTCAATCACTAAATGGCTGCTAAACTTAAAGCCGTTGAAATAGAGAGATAAATCTCCAATAATCATCCATTCGAATTTTTTCATGACAACTTGAGAGTTTTCCTGATTGTTAGTTTTAGGGCGCTAAGATTTAGTTGTGCATGAGCCAGTCTAAATACTTGAATATTAAAATAAAAGAAAAAGAAAAGACAGAAGCGTAGGCAATTGAGGACTACCGCTGGTAAATAAGAATATGAAAAAATGGAATTGAAAATATATGGCCTGCAATTTCTGAGTTTCCCAAACACCCCTTAAATCAAATTTTCACTCCGAAATTAATCAAATATATGGATAAAGATACAGCTTCTAGGTCTACTACTACATTCATGTCCATATGATATACATTTATGTCCAATTATAATTGGAGGAATTTATTGAGCTTTATAGATTGGCTATAAATTGTTTTATAAATGGCATTATTAAAAATACAAAAAGAAAAATTTTCAATGTGATAATTAGATTACATTTATGTTACCGTCAAGGGCCTTCAATTTCTGAAGCAAGTATTTTTAATTAAGTAATATACATAATTTGCCACTCATTTAATTTGGTCAACACAATATATACAACACACTAGTTAACTTTTCAAAATAACTTTTATATAGAAATAATACAAATAACGGTGCACTTTTATTTTAAAATATTTGTCTTGCCAAAACTTTTCTACATATGGTAAAAAAAAAATCATTTACTAATTACAATAAAGAAGTATGGATAATATATGAGATACGGATACAATACAAGTATGAACAAATACTGTTATTAAAAAAAAAAAAAAAGGATACGAACACGGACATGGTAGGAATGCGAGAAAACATATATAAATTTTGTATTTTTTACTTGTTATATATATAAGAAAACATTCATAATAAAACTAATTTAATACATAATTTAATGTACAAAACATAACAAAAATAAAAAATATTAGATTCTGTAATTTTAGAATTTGGCTACTCAAAATTAGATTTATCTTAGTCATATTTTTGGATTAAAAATGATAGAATAGTAGAATACTCCATGTGAGATATCGGATACGTATTTGGGGTATTTGAGAATTATGTGTATCTAATATGTATCAAATACGGATACAACACTCATTTTGAACAAGACTCTTTGCACGATATATGACCCTTTGCACCCATCAAAGCTTAAACACTCATTCATCACTCTTTCACTCAAATTCATAATCAACCAAACCAAAAGGGCCAACATGCAAGCATAAATGTGCTAACTCATGTATTCAAACTCAAAATGCTCAAATTTTGAAAAATTTGACAATTTTAGCACAAAAAGGTCATCATGTGAACTCTACCTCCCAACCTAAACTAAATTATCCTCAATATGAAAACCATGAAAAACAAGTGGGTTCGTAGTGTGAAAAGTGAGCATGATGATGAGCATAAAGATCAATCAATATATAACACATAAGCCAAGCATGCACCTGAAAAGAGAACCCTAGAAGTAATAAAGAACACCCTACAACCTAGTCTCTATAGCACTTCCAACAATAACCAACAACATATATCCAAGTGTTAAGCTCAAAAGATAGAAATAGAACGTAGAAAGGGTGGACATTACTTCATGAGTTTCCTTATTTTAAGAAAATAAAAAGCTATACAAGAGAAAAGGTTAGAAAGAAAATAAAAGAAAAATAAAGAGAAAATAAAACAAGAAAGAGTTAGTATAGAAAAGAAATAAAAATAAAAGAAATGAAAAGAAAAAAAATCAAACCAAAAAGAAATAAGAAAATAAGAAAAAGAAAATCTAATCTACTATGTACAAAGGAAACAAAGAAAAGGGGTTATCCAACACCCACTATCCCACACGTCCACAAATAGTTTAACAAATAAATGTTCTCTTCAGGCCCACGAAGCACCGAAGGTGGACGCCTCTCGAGTGTAAAAACACACCGAGGGATGTAAGGTTAAGTGATGTTCATGAAACCTCGAATGTGGCCATAATTTATGCAAGGACATGGATACGGTGGGCTTAATCAATCTCTCGATGCCTAAAAATCAACGTACTCACTCCCACTACCTACTACCTCCCCCCAATGTTGATCCGTCATGGTGTAATCACTCACAATCCCAAGAGTAACACTCATGGGTGGGGTTATGCCAAGAGGTGAGAGGTCTGCACCACTCTCAATCTCGGGTGTATAAGTGAGTGAAAATGGATCTACTGACTCAATGATGTGCTCATCTAAAAGTAACTTATGACTACTCAAGGGAGTCAAAAGACTCTCAATAAGGCCGGGGATGGTCAGGGTCAAACTCAACAGTAGGAAAGGTTTGCATGTCTCTCATATCTTAGTAGGTGGTAAAAAAATCTCCTAGGTGAGAGAGTCCACAGAAAACTGAGAAAGACACTCATCCCAAACATCTTCCCCAATGGGATTAGGGCAATTATCCTACTCGGTGCCTATGGTATCAAATTGTGCATCATAAGATTCATTAGGCAAAATATCTCAGGGCTCCCCAGACTAGCTCTCAATTAGTGGAACAGTGTTGGGATATGCAAATTCAGAGTAGTTGGGCTCCACGCATACGTTGCTTCTAAGGGATGGATCATGAGGATCAAGTGAAGTAGGAACATGCAGGAAAGGGTTAGTGTGGCTTTCAAGTGCATCTGGTTCAAATCTAGTTTCAAGTCTTTCCCGTGGCCTAGTGTGTTTATAGAAAAATTCAAGGAATGACCATGCTTCACCCAGTGTGTGGTTGAGAAATTCCCTACCCAAGACTATATCAAACGCGTGGTGTAACTTATGAGATAGAGAATTGTATAATATGGCTAGGATGTTCCCTAACTCTAATCCATAACTTGAGAAAGTGTCCAAAAGTATGTTAAATCTCTCCCAGCATTTATAGAACACTTCACCCTTCTTTTGATAAAAAATCTCTAATTTGAAGGCCATGGGTGAAAGTTTGATGATTAGGGAGGAAATTTTCAATAAAAGGTTGACAACATTGTTCCCAAGTGATCCATTCACCAAAATCATAGCACCAGTCACTAGCCACACTTTGTAAAGAAAAAGAGAAAAACATAAACCTATGTCTCTTACTCATTTTAACATCATCACATAAGCCACACACTGCCTCAAACCTATCAAGGTGAAGACAAAGGTCTTCCTCCTCGTGCTCGAAGAATTGTGGTAATTGGTGATAGATCTCTAATGTATAATCATATCCAAATTGGTCGCCTAGAGACCCTATGTAGGGTTGGGCATCAAAGGGACCATGAGTGAAATCACCAAAACCATGTCTATGATAAGAAAACAAAAATGAACACAAAATGAGAAAAAGAAAAACTACACTAAAATCCAACCTAAGTTAACTACCATGCAAGCTAGGTTATATAATGTGCAAATGAATATGTTATAATGCAAAAGAAAGAAAACTACTAATAAAGAAATAGAGAAAAGGAACAGTTCACCCAATTTCTCAAGTGAACTCCCCTTAACTCCCAAGTCTAGCGTTTAGTTGCCCTCCCAGCAACGGCACCAAAATTTGACCTTGAACCGTAAGTACACGGGTCGTAGTAGGTAGCAAATTTAAATTTATAAAAATAGTACGGAGTAATGGTCGTTCTTTGTACAAGAAGGGTTATGTTAAAAGTACTAAACTCGTTCTCTTAAGTTATTAGGTGATTCTAAGGTAATTTAAACTATGTTTGGACTTAAGGAATGCTTTGAAAATGGTTTGAGTTGAGAATGGTGAAATGAAGGAATTGTGAAACTAAAATAAGATGAAACCATTAAAAGAAAAATACCTAAGACAATCTTGACTCCAAACTAAATCCAATAGTGAGACAGTGATGGCTTACTCAAATACGTCTATAACTCAACCTAGCAATCGCACATGCACATGTGAAAACTCATGACCAAGGTACGGTTGTAACACGGGTGACTAGGTTTCGAAAGAACCCTAGCTTTACTAAGAGATTTCAACTGAAAGCTATGAAAAATATTTTCATGGAAACCATTTACATCTGATTAAACCAAAACCAACTTCAATACTTTCAATGGCTTGAAGCCAAGCATAAAATTAACCTACGAGCATAATGAAAATCTAAACTAAGAACACACAAATATATTAAAGAAGAGCAAGTGTAAGGAAAAGTAAATTGACATAATAGCGAAACAAAACGAATAAGTAAAGTGCGTTAAAATTAAACTTATGAATATCAAAGTACAACCAATCTGAAATGAAAACTTAAAAGCATAAACCCTAACCCTAACCCTAACTCACTCTAACCTACTCTAAAAATATAAAGAAAAAAGAAGAAGTGTGTAGAGAGAGAAAGAAGAAGGAGAGGGAAGAGAGATAGAGAATTCTGACAACACTGTATTTATAAACATCCTAGATTAGCAAAACAGAAACATCAAGTTAAATAAAGAAAACCAAAATTCAACATGATGGGTTTCTATGATAGATGTGGGTCACCCATAGCTTGATTTCCGTAACTGTTCAATGAAAGTCCCTAACAAATCAGCATTAATTTCACTCTCGGTGGGTGCCCATCTAATTTATGGTGGGGCACCCATGGCCTATGTAGGGCGTCCATGATAGATGTGGGGCGCCCATGGAGTAGTTCTCTAGCTATTCAATGAAAGTCCTTAAAGACTTGGATCTTCCTCTTGAAAGTAGCTCTTAGGGGGCAACCATGTGATTCATAGTGGGGCGCCCATGACCCCAGTGGGGTGTCCATCGGCTCTTTTTTGGCCACAACTTCAGTTCTTTCTTTATGTAGCTCAAGTTCTCAGCTTTCTTCCTCAAATTGATCACAAAAGTCTACAAAATTCCAAAAGTATATAAGTCAATTCATTTCATAATAACTTAAGGGATTTACGTAAATAAAACACCTAAAACCATTTGTAAAATCATGGTAATATAACATTATATGTGCATAATCTCTCATCCAGCAGAAGCATCGGGTTGAAACAACTTGGATAATCACTCTTAACAGAAAGATCAATCTGATAAGGATAGGGAATAGATGGATCAGTTGGAATCGATACCTGGTAATCAGCTCCCATTGTTTCATTAGAATGATAGGGAATAGAATAATTAGGACCACCAGGATTTTGACTTAAATCTGTAGCTTCTTGATTAACATCAGTTGATTGTTAAGGATGCTCTTCGTTTCTTTCTTCCTCTTCTAGATTTGCTTCTGGGGCAGCATTTCCTATTGGGCTATCTATTTCTGCATCAGAATCAAGATTCACATTGTTATGCCTTAGTTTTTGTTGAAGTCAAGCCCAAACAAAGAACACAAAAGTGAGAAAATATTTTTGTGAAAGAGCAAAAGATGAAATAACAATTGGTACTTACAATCTCTGTGCGAAAGTTTGCATCTAATGCCATCAAGGATTTTAAGGCAACTTCATGGGTAGCACAAGGAACAACCCCTCCATTTGTGTCGAGTTTTTTCCAATACAATTGGGACACACTGCCAATCTTTTGTTCTCCATCAGGTGAAACGGCTGTTTGAATTGGTCTAAGGGAAACTCTATCAAACCATTTATCATAATTGATTTCTATCGGCATTAATAAGTTTGCAGCAGGGATGGGATCAAGAACTAGAGTAAAAGGGTCAATGTATCTAACAACGGGAGGATCCATAAGAACTCTTAATTCACCATCATTAAGTTTAGCCCAGCATCTGTCCCCCATGTAGAGCTCCCAGGTGTCAATGCTTTTGAAAGCACGACGAGTGAAAGAATAGGGGACACCATTACAAGCCAAGCCATCCATGAGACATTGTTGGAAGGGCGACCAACAAACTTTATCAGAAGTTAGCATTTTGAATTGAGATCCAAGCATAGAAAAATTGGTTATATCAGGAGAAAATGCAATGTTTGCACGACCCAAGAGTTCTACTCAAGGAATTTTCGTGGTATCATTTTGAAATTCAGCAGTCAATATGGGGGAACCAATCTTAAGGTATTTATAACCAATAAGAGAGAATATACCAGAAGCTTTTGCTGCTAACACAAAGAGAAGAGACACGAAGCCTCTTGGCTTTGAGAAAGAGAACGCATGTAAAGCTTCCCCAATCTGCTTGCTGAGGGATAGATTGTGGATCTACCAAGCTTAAAGATATATTGGGAATCGAGATGAAGTAATAGAAGCAAAACAACCTACCAGAATTACAAGCATTAATCTTCTAAATCATTTCAAGCTCTTTGGTTTAGAAAAATTTTCTGAATAGAAGTTGGATTTTATATTATAGAGACTGCCAGTTCGAATTTCCTTGAAATTACAATCGAAGTCAGTATCTTTGAATCCGCAAAGCTCTTTGGCTTTCCCAACTGAGCAGCTCCTAACGATCACTAGGTTCCCATCAAATTTGAGACCAGTTATCATAAACTAATCGTATGGGTTGATACTGAACCTGTAGAATTCGAAATGAAAAGTGTTTGTGTCAAAAAACTATCCTCTCTGGTAAAGCTTTGATCAAGAAAGGAGGGGAGAAAATGCACCTGAAATTCATGAAAATCCCAAAGCCCATAATTAAAAGCCAATTCTTCATTTGAGTACCTAAGATCTCAAGGATTTTTAGAGCAGCAACTGAAGAGCCTCAAGAATGAGAAATTGGTGTACGAACATGGGGAAACCGCATCAACACTGAAGGATGAAATTTCAAGTTACAAAGAAGAGGGTTATTGGCTACTGCATCCTGGAAAGAGTAGTCCTGAGATATATATCTTCTGTCTACAACAACTTTGGGAGCAGGAGGAAGGATTTCTTAATCGGGCACTTCACTGTCTCTTATTTGGTGATGGGTTTTTTCATTAGCATATGAAAAAGAACTTTTATGGGAAGATTCAGGATGCTCACTGGTAGAATTCCTTCAACCGGATCTTGTCTCAACCACTATATGTAAAAGGAAAATTGACAAAGAAAATAGCTAGAAGCATACTTGGTAGGTATTCTAATTCATTATTTATTTTTGCAAAAAATAAAAAAAAAAAGAAATAAAAAAATGAAAGAAAAAGCATAAACATGACCCTTTACACCCATTCACGCATTTTAAGCCTTGACCTCATATATCTTAGGTTATGGAAGTGCATCAACGTCTAAGTTATGAAGTTGGGTTGGGAATGTAAGCTTTTGAAAGAAAAATAAGAGGGAATGTTTGGGATGAGTAGTTGTAAAAAAATTAAAAAAAATAAACAAACAAAAAAAATTCTCATTCTTTTTATTTATTCAATTTTGGGATTTGTGCTTTTTATTACAATTGTTAAGAATGTCCCAAGAGTGGTTTGTAAGTTTGTGAATAAGCTTTATGTTGTTGGTGGGGGTATGGAAAGAAAATGGGTAGTTTGGGACTGGTTTGCACTTGAACATCTTTATCCCAATACATGTGCTTTGATTTCCATAACTTTCATTATTTAACCATTACCCATGGCCAAATTACAACCTGATCAAAGACCTAGTGGATTCTAAGTAAGCAACTCTTGTCTTGTGCACATAGTGGTCTTGTGTAGGTTGCATGGTGTGATCTATTATATGGCATTGGAATTTTTTGGTATGACCTATCCACTTTAAACTTCATTTCAGTTCACTTGCTTATTTGTGGGGTTTTGTGCAACTAAGATAGCATCATTTGCTAATTTTTTCGTGTGGACCATGTTGAGTGAATTTCTTTTGATGAATAGTATCATGTGAGCTTTTGAAGTCAAAACTTAGTTCCATTTATGCTCTCATGACCTTGTTGAATAAATGACACTGTTTTGCACACATGCTCTTCCTACTTTGATAGTCCACACTTTCATGCTTAGCATTTGGTAATTGCACTTGATATTTGAACTTTGTGACATGTTGAGCTTGAACTTGATTTGTTGTTAACATTAATCACTCTTTGACACTTTGAGACCATACCATAGATGCTTGTGGCTAGCATTACTATAGACCCTCGCGAGACATTGCTCATCCACTAGGGGGAACCTAGGGGTTTAAAGGTCTTGCCTCATCTACTAAGTGTGTCTATGTGTCTAAGCTAATGTGATATTGCACTAGAAATCATTAGGATTTGAATTAACGAACCCCTCAATTGTCATTTCATATACTATTCTTGCACAATCGCTAGTCTATACGATCAAAAAATATGCTTTCGGTCTGCTTACTATTACAATGGATCTTGATTATTCTCTAAAATTATTGATATTTGTAGATATATTGATTTAATTTACATAATTTTAGAAGTAGTTACATTACTTTTGGATGGACTTATACACTTTATTTTTATTTTTAATTTTTTTATGTGCATTTTTATAGAGTAAATTAAAATTATTAGAGCCCAAGTATGGAGGTTTGTGAAGAAAAAAAATTAGAAATCCTAAGGAAGCATTAAAGAAGAGTTTGGATGCAATAAAATGCCATCCAAATGGTTTTAGAGAAAAATGAAAGCAAAACATAGATGGCTATTGAACTGTAATTGGATATGGTTATGGGGAGTTTAAACTCTGATTTCTTGCAAAGACAGTATTAGTTGTATCCCAGTTGTGTTAAAATATGGTAAAATAAAGTTTGAATGTGGTTTGCTGCAAAGATAAAGTAATGTTGTATACCTCAGTTGTATAGCTAGTATTGACTAGGAAAGTAATTGAAGCATAGAAAAATGGATAATGTGGCAGAGTATATTCAGGTAAAAGTGCGAGATTCAGTGGTTATGCCAGGTTAGGAAGTAGATGATGATGAGGTGGTGAGATACCAGGAGAAAGTCTTTGTACCTTCATCTATTCAAGACGATGTCATGAGAGAGTTTCAATGCTCTTGATTGGCAATGCATCGTAGGGGTACAATGATGTATCATGATTTGAAACGATAGTTTTATTGGATAGGAATGAAGAAAGGCATAGCTGAATATATAGGTGCATGACTTGTCAACAAGTTAAGGCAGCACATCAGAGGCTAGCATGATTGTTATAACCGTTACTACTATTTGAATGGAAATGGGAGAATGCCACAATGGACTTTGTGTTAGGTTTGCCAATGACTAAGAAGGGTTGTGATGCTATTTGGGTGTTCATTGATCGTCTAACAAAATCAGCATATTTCTTGTCAATTTAAGGAAATTGTGAGGCTTCATGGGACACCTATGTCTATTATTTCATAATGAGGTCCTCATTTTATCTCTAGATTTTAGTAGAGCTTTCAATTAGTTATGAGAGCTAAATTGTGCTTCAGTACTACTTATCATGACTTTTTTTTTTTTTTTTACAAGAAACTAATTAAATAACTGACAACTTACCACTCAAAAAAAAAATTGGCAAAGTATTGTTAATAAAAACTAAATCTCAGAGTGGGTTTTCATAAAGCCTAAATACACATTCTGAGATTGAGTATTTATTGTCACAAAGCTAAATATGCAATTGAGTTTTTCTGTCTAATATATTCCCTCTACAAACTGTTAAACATTTAACTAAATACTTATGTATAAAAACAACTTATGGCCTGGTCAACAAACAAATGCAACTTTACTTCAACTAACTATGGAAATTGTCAAGCTGAGACACAAATAGCATAAATAAATTTTTCTTCTCAAAAACCTAGCCTGTTCAATGAACAAATACAACCTAACGAACAAAAACATCTACCAACATAAACAATTTAACAATAGCCAAATACAAATGTAACAATAACAAATGTACTTACACTAAACTATATAAAATATATAATTTCAACATAAAAAATAGTTGATTATTTAATTACATAACAAAATAAATATTCTATTTGAACAAATTAAAATGAAAAAACAAAAAAGAAGAAAATAAGTTAATGTGTCCTACAACTCAACATCTTCCTAGTACGCTTCAGGTTCCTACACCTCTCCTACTAACTATAGCTAAGTGGAAGGATCAATTGGCTAAAAGGGTAGCTCTGTCGGCTAAAAGGGTGACTCAATCCCCTGTGATTTCGCTGGAGGCTCCTCTAAGTCTATATGACTCGACATCTCCATATCAACTTGATACTGAGCCCGAGCCCTCTTCCTTCCCACATAGATCGTAGGAGAATGTAGAACCAAACTGCTCTATACCACATTAGCAATAGGAGGCCAGGTGAAGATGTTTGCATCAATGATCATGGTGACTAATTAGGCTTGGTGATGATGTTGTAATCATTGATGCTATGATGCTCACTAGGCTCATAGATTGACGATGTTAGCATAGTAAAGGTAGACTGGCCTACTCCAAATGAGGTAGAAGGACCCACCCCAATTGATGTGAACTATCTAACTCATCTCTCGTACTCTACCAATTAGTACTCCTCGTCGATGGCTACAATTGTGTGGTGCTCGATCATCCTTAATCTATTAACCATCCGATGGACCTCCTAAATATCTGTATAGCTCAAGAAAACTACTACTATCTGAATAGACTACACTGCATGGTCCACCTAGAAATATAAAAAATGAAAATTAGATTAATACAACGTACAGATAAATGGTATTAAAATTAGAAATATAAAATATTTAAGGTATGCTTGGTATTTGCTTGTAGTTCCACAATGTGGATTTACTCCCCAAGTGCAAGGTATTTCGATATAACAATTTAAATTTATAATGGTGAAGTGCCAATCGTACCCATAGGAAGAGGCGCTGTTACTCACAATTCTTCTTCTTTTGTTTAGTAGATGTCACACAATGAAAATCAAAGAAAATCGGGTTGTATTTTGGAAATAAAACCTACCTAGGCATTTCATCAAACACCTAGGAGACGACAATTAAATCTAATGCAAAGTGAATTAAAACTATGGAATTAAAGACGCTAGGGACCAAGGGTGAACCATCCAATCAATATACAATGAATCAATTTGAGGGCGAACACATTTTCTACCTACATGCATCTGGGCAAAACCATCACAAGGTGGGTTAATTCAAAGAAGTTAAGTCCAATTGCTAGAATAACTAGGGAAACGTAGCATCAACTATACTTAACATGCATAATCAAGCTAGGCACGTAAGCATTCTAACAAAAACTAACATGCAAAGATACTCAACACAAGCACTATGTATACAAACACCTAGTGTACATGAAAAGTCTAAATAGCATGTAAACATAACAGGTTTGTATGTAAATCACCTATGGAGACATTCTATCAAACACTTAGTGTGCATACTATTTTAACACAAGAACTAAACATACATGGTATGAAAAGGTAAGGTAAGAACCATATACAAAAAAGGGATTGAAAGAAAATCAACGAATCAAACATCTAAGTATGTATAAATTGGAAGTAAATTGCAAATTATACCTCAGTTGATCCAAATACATGAAGATCTTTAAGGATCCTTTACCTTGATCTACTCTAGAATATGAGGATTACAAAAAGAAGTAGAAGATTATTAAAGGAATTAAAAATCCTATATGAGGATATGATAAAACCCTTCAAAACCTCTTTAATCTAACCTAGTATATTATATGTAATGTTCTCTTTCTAAACTCTTTCACGTAACCTCTAATATATTTATAGTCTTCTTATTCCAATATTACTAATATGCCACTAAAAATTCAGATTTCAGTTAGGCTATTCGAACAAGCACTCCAACACATAGTGAAATTTTTATTGAGAGTCCAAATTAGCATTCTGATGTCTGCAAAAGGGTATGTCTGGACAGTTCTAATGCTTAGTGAGAATTCTGAATGATTTCCTGATCTGATTTCATGTTGGATTTGGAGCACCAAAATGACAAAATGATGTAATCTGGGGTCAGTTTCTTCACAAAATTTTTAGATTTCTTTCTCAACTTTCCAATGCTCTTGGATTCACCTAAATTCTAATGTTTGGAACTCCAAATAGAGCCCAAAAATCAAGACAGGGTTTGAGCTGCAGGAAACATTCTAGGTAGATTCTGACTTTTATGTTTCAACTTAGTTTTAGACTTTAAAATGGCAGAATTTGGTCTTAGACTCTCATGAAAGTTGTAAGCCTATGTCTTAGCTTTCCAACGAGGTAGAGAGCACCAGAAACCAAGATCTGTAGCTCAACTTATGGCCCAAAAACCAAATAGTGTTCGTGCTTGACCTGGATGTGCTCTCTTTTTACTTCAATTCACATCTTTTTGATCCAGACTTTCTTGTAAATACCTAAAATGGGAGAAAAATAATATTTAGGTATATCTAACTCATTTTAGCCTTTAATTATTCACGATTAATCATATTTTAATATGCTTAATTTATCATTTTCTATAACTAATTAGGAGTTTTATTGGTTCTGATGTATTTAGAAGGTATAGGTTGGTATTGGTTCAAAGGTTTTAGGAACATGGGTTTTGTTAAGAACAAATATTGTAAATAGGCAAATCCATATTCAAAGAAAAGTATTTGTACTTTTAGGCTTAGTATAGGCTAAAGCACTAGAGTCTTAAGTCAAATAGAACTCTAAAAGGCCTCAGAAAAACTATTTCCATAAGCCAAGAAGTCTTAAAGAAGCCAAACAAGTGTCAGAACTAATTTACGCAGAAAGCCCGTGGGAAGGCCGTGGTTAGGCGCAGGAAAATCCAAAGAGCAGAACTTCAACAATTTTCCGTGTGGGAAGTCCACTCTGAGTTGCGGGATGACTGCGGGAAAGGCTTAGGATGATTGCAGGTGCTCCCTTCCCGTGAGTACAGTTTTCAGCCTATTTTGTCAAGCTTTTGAACCCTAGCCATCTTAGTTTGTCTATATATATCATCTAGACGTCTTCAAGGAAAAATACAGAGAAAATATACAATAGTTTGTGAGCTAGAAAAATCAGAACATTCGCTCAATCACTTAGCCAAGCATTCTAGCGTTTGTGTGATTCGAAAAAGTTCGAATCTTGAAAGAGCTGAAGATTAAGCACTTGAAGTTGCCGAGGACTTGGTGTTGAGCCTTCGAGGAGTCGAAGGGCTTTCACTAAAAGAGTTGCTGAATCGAGGAGTCGAGCAAACGTCAACAGAGTATAGAGTCGAAGAGTCGATCTATCGAGGGTTTAAGTTTGTAACCAACGTTTGCTTTTAGTGAAAGTTTTGTTTGAGATTTCTCTTTGTGGGTTTCCTTGTTCTGTTTATCTTGCCTTCTACTATTTTGTGATTGTGGTTGATTGATTGGGATCTTTAGCAGCAAATTACGTATTTTCAATTGGTATCAGAGAGGGTTCTTTTTTGAGAATAAAACATGATCCTATTTGCTGATAGATCCTCCTAGAGAAGGTGGTTCGAGTACTAGAGCCCCGTGGTTTGATGGCACCAACTATGCGTATTGGAAGGTTCGAATGAGAGCACATCTAATCTCATTGAATGTCAATGTTTGGCTATCTATTGAAAACGGTTGGGTAAAGCCAACTCATTCTGTTGATAACATAACAGTTGAAAAGCCTATGGATATGTGGATCAGGGCAGATCAGGAAAAGGCAGAATGGAACTACAAAGCCGTGATCTCTATTTTCTGTGCAGTCTCTACCGATGAGTTTAGAAGAATTTCAAGTTATGAGATTGCCAAGGAAGCTTGGAAGATTCTCAAATTAACTCATGAAGGAAACTCTATAGTCAAAAAGTCCAAGCTCCAGAAAATAACCTCTGAATTTGAAAACTTGAAAATGTTTGAAGATGAACCTTTTGATAGCTTTTATGCGAAGCTCAGTGACATCGTCAATACAAGTTTCAATCTTGGAGAACCTATTCCCAATCGAAAGATTGTGAGTAAGATTCCCTGATCCTTTCCTAAAGTTACAGCCATAGAGGAAGCTAGGTATGTGGATTCAATGAGAGTAGAAGACTTAGTTGGCTCTCTGCAGACTTATGAAGCCAACATGATTAAACCAAAATCCAGAGGAGTTGCCCTAAAAACTATTAAGGAAGATGAGTCCTCCTTAAGTAATGATGAGTCAATTCCATCTCCTGAAGCAATTGCTATTTATACTAAGAAAAATAGAAAATTCTTTAAAAAGAAAGATAACAAGCAAGGAAAGACGAAGAAGAATAAGAAAGTCAAAGCAGAGAAATTTTCAGAGAAAAAGAAGAAGGAGAACAAGTCTAAAGGCATGAAGTGCTATGAGTGCCAAGGTTATGGTCACATAGCTCAAGACTGTGGAAACAAGAAGAGTAAGAAGAAGGTTTTCAATGCAACCCTTGATGATTTAGATGATTAGTCGAGTACTTTCTCATCTTCAGAAGATTTTTCAGAAAATTATACTGCATTCATGGTTAGAGAAAGTGCCCCCTCAAATTTAACATAGTCATCATCCTCTACACATAAGGAAGAAGAATCCTCCGAAAGTGAACTTGAAGAAAAATTCAAATGAGGAAGTAGATGTTGAAAAGGCGTATGAACAGCTATTCAGATGAGGAAGTAAAAGGCCTCAGAAAATTTGTTTCGATAAGCCAAGAAGTCTTAAAGAAACCAAACAAATGTTAGAACTGATTTACGCAGGAAGCCCACGGGAAGGCTGCAGTTAGGCACGGGAAAATCCAGAGAGCAGAACTTCAAGAATTTGCCGTGTAGGAAATCCGCTATGAGTCGCAGGATGACCGCGGGTGCGCCCTTCCTGCTAGTACAGTTTTCAGCCTATTTTGTCAAGCTTTCGAACCCTAGCCGCCTCAGTTTGTCCATATATATCCTCTAGACGTCTTCAGGGAAGAATACAGAGAGAACATACAACAATTTGTGAGCCAAAAAAGTCAGAACATTCTCTCAATCACTTAGCCAAGCATTCTAACATCTGTGTGATTTGAAGGAGTTCGAATCTTGAAAAAGCTGAGGATTCAGCACTTGAAGTTGCTGAGGACTCGGTGTTGTGCCTTCGAGGAGTTGAAGGGCTTTCGCTAAAGGAGTTGGTGAATCAAGGAGTCAAGCAAATGTCAACAGAGTATAGAGTCAAGGAGTTGATCTATCGAGGGTTTGAGTTTGTAACCAACGTTTGTTTTTAGTGAAAGTTTTGTTTGAGGTTTCTCTTTGTGGGTTTCCTCGTTCTGTTTATCTTTCCTTCTGCTATTTTGTGATTGTGGTTGATTGATTGCGATCTTTAGCAGCAAATTACATATTTTTTAGGTTTCTAAATAATGATTCCATACTTAAGAGTTTATTTTTAAATAGGTTCTGAGGTGTTCATTAATGTCTATAATGACACATATTCCTTGTTCATTTGTTAAGCAGTAAACACTGCATATATAAAACAACATATTGTGATATGTATATTGAAGTAATACATAAAAAAAAGTTTTTCAAAATTGACATCCAAAAATACTAATCTAAATAAGTCACATTTATATTATAAATCATCCAAAATATTTATCATCCAAAATACTTATCCTAATAAGTCAAATCCAAATTATAGATTATTCAAAATACATAACATCTAGGTTACAGCAACGTGAAATTGGGAACACGAAGGGCCCATTTGGCAATACTTCCATTTTTCTATTTATATGTAATTTTTTATGTTTATGTTTTTTGGTTTTGTTTTTTGTTATCATTTTTTTCTGTAACACTTAAATTAAAACTGTATTTGGAAATGTAATTTTATTTACTGTAATTAATTTTTATTTTAATTAAATATTTAATTTTATTAATTTTTTTAATGAATTTAATGAAATAAATTTCATATTAATTGGCAAAACTTTTACACAATAGTGAATACTCAATCTGAGATTGAGTATTTAAGCAACCTTAACTAATTATGCAATCTCAAATTATGTTTTTGCCTTTTATGAAAACTCAATTTGAGATTGAGTTTTCACTAGCCATACTTTGCCAATTTATTTTTTTGGAGCAGTAAGTTCTCAATTATTTAATTAATTTCTTGTAAAATAGAAAAAGAGTCCTCTCAATCAGATTGGCAATCTGAGTGCATAATTTAGATTTTGGAGGATATGTTTCGCGCCTGTGTTGGATTTCATGGGTAGTTAGAAGGACCATTTTCCACTGGTAGAATTTTCTTATGATAACAATTATCAATCAAGTATTAAGATGGCCCTGTTTAAGGTGTTGTATGGTAGGCCATGTAGATTACCTATTTGTTAGACACAAGTTGGAGATATAGTACAAGGGGCTAGAGTTGGTTTGGGAGATGAATGAAAAGATTCGAATTATCAGGCACAGATTCAAGACGACGCAAAGTCGCCAAAAAGGTTATGCAGATCAGAGTCGTATGCCTTTAGAGTTTTAGGTGGGAAATCATGTTTTCCTAAATGGTCTCACCATGGAAGGAATGATTTTCTTTTAGCCAACAAAGGAAGTTGTTACTCAGGTATATTAGGCCATTTAAGATTTTGGCTAGGGTTATAGAGGTTACATATTATTTGCTGTTACCACTACAGTTATCAGGAGTGCATGAGGTGTTTCACGTGTACATTTCAGATCCCTTACATGTACATTTTAGATCCTACACATGTACTAGATTGGACTTAGTTGGAGGTAGGTTTCAATGCGACTTACAAGGTGACACCGATTCAGATTTTAGATTCCTGAAATTAGGTGCTTTGTGGGAAAACAATTCCATTGGTTAGGGTAATATGGAAACATCATAGTGTGGAGAAATCCACTTGGGAACAAGTCTAAAATGGGATAATGGTATCCTCAGTTGTTTTCTTGATTTGTATTTTATGTCAGTTATACAAATTTTTTCAAGAACAAAACTTTTATAAGGAGGAAAAGATGTAACAACCGGTGTTTTGTTATACAATATTAATGTACATGATTATAATGTAATGACATGATAATGTGGGCAATGTGGTGTATTAGGGAACTTGGTTGCTCAAATTTTAGGATTGGGACTCTGGTTCCCATATGAAACACTTAGGAATTTTGAAAGAAAAATAGGACCCGAACACCCCGATGCTCTTCCCTGGGTGTGTAAGCAAAGCGAGTGCATAGGCATGAGGCTTAAGGCACCCAAACTGACACATATAACTTAACGGTTTGATTTCTAAATTTTTGGTTGAACATTACTTCGGTCATCTCCCACTTGTGGTCTAACCATTAAACTTGCCACTCTAGCTTAACCTAGCTAGCCTACCCCTCTCATTTCTTTCTTCTTTTAGAAGGATCATAGTTATATATATATGCTTATATATACGTAAATTTTCAGGCGAGGGAGCAATAAACTGACGAATGAAAATGAACTTGGTAAGTTCATATAGGTTCAATCAAATTCAAATTATTCTTACAAACTTTCAATTAGAATGGTTTTAAACACATTGGCATGATTGTTTTGGTGTTAGGGTCAATAATTTGCTTGTATGGAGTTTTCGACATTTTCAAAGTTTCTGATAGTTTATGGTTCTTCATTTTTCTTCCTTCCGAGTTCTTGAGGTAAGGTTTATTTGCATATTGTTTACATATATGATATGTAAAGCATGTCGTGATATTAGTTTAATGTTCATTTTAAAGGTTGAGAGTAAGAAACATAAACTACTACATGTTATATATATACATATATACAAGTATATGCTCGCAAACAAGATGAATAAGGTTAAATCTATATCTTGTTTTTCACCTTGCAAATCTCAAATTGCAAATCTCAAATTGGTTGTGCTGTTGAGTTTGTATATGATAAAGGAATGAAAGGAAACATAAATTTGCACCAAAACTGGCTTAGAACTCATATTTGGAATTTCAAATTTTAGGAACCAATAGCCATGGAGAATAGAGCATAAGTTGGAACGGCCAGTGCATTGACCTGAGCACACAGACCTTACCAAACGCATAGAAGAGGAGCCCCGTGCACATAGACCCCTTATCCAATTCTCTCCAGGTGCATGGATTGGGACCCCGGGTGCCTAGACCTTGCTTTTTATCCACAACTTTCATTTTTCAAAGTTAATTTGAAATAAATTTTTTGCTAAAGGTTTTGATATTGAGATTTACCAAAAATTTTGAAAGAATAATGAATTGTGACATGATTAAATATATGTTTCCAATTTAAAATGCAATTTATGATTTGAGATTTGAAATGGTATGTGTATGAGATTGTTATTGATTATAAAGATGAAATGTATGATAGTATTGTTGAGTAATGTAAAAACATGCTGAAAATGATAAAGAAAAGATATAATGAGATGTGATTGATGATTATGACTTTGGAGTTAGCGGATACTGGAAAATAAGATGGTATATGAATACACTTTGGTTGAGAGTCCCTAAACCTGTGCAGGATTTGGTTGTCGTGCTAGTAGATTAGTAGCCTGCAATACGATGATGATACTAGCGTATCGTGACAGTTAGATATTGATCCATAAATGGCAACGATGACTTGGCATATCATGACCCTTAATCCAAAGCTCATAAATGACAACAACTTAGTTCATCATTTTTGTTGGGTGTTGACCTATAAAAGAGGACACTAGTTTGAACTTGTTTGCTAATCATGGGTCAATCCTACAAAGTATCCACCCCATGTGTGAGTGATGATGAGAAATGGTAAATGGATAATAGAAAGATAATAAAGAATAGCCTGTAACATTGCTATTGGTATATGATGATGATACGTGGTTATTCAGATGTGATGATGTTATAATATTTATCTGTTACTACTATTATTGTTGCATGATAGCATCTTGGTAATACATAAGTTGTGTATTATATATATTTATATTTATGTATCATGGGCACAAGTGAATTAGTGCTCACATCTCTACAAACTATATTGTATGCGTAAAAGCTAAGGCTTGGGTAGGCCCTATCATATTTTGATTTATTTCAAATTATTCCTATTCTATTGTTCCTCCGAGAGGATTGAAAAGATTATATGATTTGCTTACTTGGAGATGTATTATTTTAGATTATTTTGATATGATTGTAAAAGCCTACGCGTCTCAATATTATGTTGATTATTTTGTTAGAGCACTATTCTCCAATTGCAACTAAGGCTTTGTTTTATTATTTCATTTTTATTATTGTTGGATGTTTACTCCAAGATGGTTTTATGGCTGTTATTAGAGTTGGGACTGATTTGTGCATGATTACATGTGATTTCATTAGTTCACCCCTCAACTTAAGAGACTCGAGGTATGACAAGTTGGTATCAGAACCTAAGTTACAATACTTAAAGAGACAATGGAAGTCCTTGCATCGCATGTTATGTACCGACGTGCTTATGTGCTTTGGTGTTTTTAGCTAAATGGGATGAAAAATTATTCTTAATTTTACATACATTGGATAAAACCTTGACAAACTCCTCTTTCACACAGAGTTAGTCTTACAATTAACTGGGTCCCAATTGCTGATCTATCAAAGAAATTGAAAGTTCTACAAATAGCCTTCATGTAGGACAACACGGGAATCTAGCGACTCTACAAATGACATAGGCTATATGCTCTTTTAAACCAAAATATAAATAAATGAATAAATAAATAAAATAAAAACTAGAGTGTCCTACTTTTCTAGGGGACATCTATCAAGTAGTGGGTTGTTAAAATTTGATTTGAAAATTATGAAATAAAAGAACTAGATAGTTATTCTGATGTCCAAATGGAAAATAATCATGCAATCAATGAAGCTAGTTTAAACTTAGAATTGAAAAACACTAAAACTGAGAAAGAAGAATCTTCTAGTAAAAGAAAACTTGAAGCAAAATTAGATCCCAATTTATTTAGTAGTTGAGATAGTAACGAACAATAGTTTGAATAAATCAATACTAGAGTAACATCAATGGAAGTAACTAAGCCCATAAACAATAGGAAGAATGATTTGTATGAAAACAAATGTAGCCTAAAATAGAACATATCTAGCCCAAGAAGGTGGGGTGTGATTCATATAATTCATTGAAATCATTCAAACTTTGAATGAGCCACAATGATGCATTTATTTGGGTAGACACATTATGGAAGAGGTGCATGTCTTCATTTATTTGTTGGTAAAACATTTTAATTTGGTAATTGGAGGTCGCATAGTCATTCATTGTCTAATACCATGAATAGGGTTCTCCCTGTTAGTCTATAATTTTAAGGTAATGTTGAACTATCACCATTTTTTTTTTTTTTTTTTGTATAGAGCTCCAAATCTGTATCGCAAGTTATAGTTGTAAAAGCCTATGACTCTAATTTCCAAACCCACAAACCTTATGTTATTTGGAATTCATAGAGAAATGACTATTTTCATAAAATGTGTATGTAATATACTTTTATCGAAATTATTCAGGGAGCTATTTAAATCAACTTGATAGAGTAGTATTGAATTTTGTCGAATTTCATTCTTGATTGGTGTACTTTTTTTTCGAACTCCTTAATGTTTGTGAGACTCTATAATTCTTATAATTCGCTTATAAAAACACATTTATGATCATAGCTAATTTCAAACTTTATTATCGTGGACGGCCCATAAAAGGAAACACATCAAATCTCTTTTGTTCATTTCACTTGTTTTGCTTTGCTCATTATTTACTTTTGATTTACACTTGTGGAATCTCATTTTTCTCTACACAAACTACAGCCAACTTCTGTGGTTGAAGCTTTCCAAATGAAATTTTCTTCACCGACTACAAAATATGAACCAAGCAAATCAAGTTAATTTGAACATCACATAAACCTATTTTTGTAATTGAAAATTATGATGGACAACAAACTGTATCCAATCAACTACCAGTTTGGCTAGGCCTTCATAGGCCGGTCTATTAGATAATTTCCAGGAATGGAGAATTGAATGAATGTTCCTACAAGAATATCTGAACCTCATCCTTTCAATTGCTTGCAAGATATTTGTTTTCAATTTCAAAAGTAAAATCCTCATTTCTAAGATGAGGTTGGTAAATTTGTTATTTTAACTCTTGAGATTGGCAAAGCTTATTTAAATGAAGACCCTTGTAACTCTCATTGCAGAGAGCAAAATTTCATTGCCGAAAGTCTCTTCAACGGTTCATTATTTCCGTTTTCTCATACATACATATATATATATATATATATTCTATTGAGAAGGGCTGGAATTTAAGCCAACAAATTTTCCATTCACTTCTAATCTATTTCACACAAGACAATAATCAATTGGAAATACTCAATGAACAATTGAAGCCCGAAACCGAGAAAATTTGCTAGTTCCGGCTCCTCGGCTCCGAGCATACAAACACTTTTATGCTCCAATATGACCATGCCACCTCATTTTTTTTATTTTTTTTCCCCATTTTGATGGGTAAAATGAGTGAATGGGAGTAAAATCAAATCCACAATCCAAACACTGGTATTCCTTTTGTTTTATTTTCCCTTTATTTTGTTTTCTCCTTCACAAATCCTTAAGCCAAATAATGGTATTCTTCCCCTTCCATCTTTGATTAAACTGCAAGGACTTCTATTCTGGTTCAGGTATCAAAGTAACAAAAAGCAGCTCTGCCAGCGTTAAGATATTTGACGCATCATATAAAACATGAACAAAAACAGGATAGCCCACACAATGCTAAAAAAATAAAAAAATAAAAAGTTTGACAACTCAAATGGACAAAACTTCCACCTTGCAAAGGACAGGAAAAGATCAAATGTACAGCAATAAAACACTTAAAAATTTCACTCAGAATTCTATAAAGTCCCATCTCGTCTTGGCAAACCACTCTTCGGTGCCTGCAGGCTCAATAGAACACAAAGACACTATTTGACAAGAGGCACCAAACACCAAATACAGAAATGATAAAGCCAAAAATAGCAAAGTGGTAAGCTCTTTGGTCTTCAGTCAACATAATACACAAAATAACAAAAGGCAAATCATCACCCATTTGAGTTCTCCAATATGGAGCTCCACAAACACAAAAATAAGCGCATACAAATAATACAAGACGAATCATGAAATTTATTTGAACCCTTAACTACTATAATCTAGGGACAAAACACACATTCACTCCATATCCTGTGTATATTAACTTCAAAATTGAAAGTTTGTAGTAAAATCTGCAGCACAAGGCAAATAATATTTAGAGAATTGCTGAGGTTACTCCTGACTAATCAATCTTAGTGGTTAATCCTTGTGGATGTCAGGTGGGCTTCACAAAGATCAACAATCCAGATCCGTCAACCTTGATTACGAGACTCATGGTAGCAATGCTCTACATTTTGAGAGGCAAGATGCGATCATAGGATCACCACTTAAGAAGAAGAATGTTCTCAATTAACTATCAATCACTAAACCATTTCAGGAAGCATACGGCATAACCTAGTGCACAAGGCCCATGTAGGCCAAGCACGTGGTGAAGGGTTCTAACCTTGACCAGAACACCCCTTTCCCGCCCCCAATAAGATAAATGTGCAATTGTACTTTAAAAGGAAAAAATATAAATAATAATAATAAATAAAAAGCAACTAGCTTCACACAAGTTCTACAACGTCAAGCCAGCCATTTACAGACAACCATCCTCCTGGTTATTATCTCTTAATCTACAAACAAAGAATAATGGATACAAGACACAAAACAACCAACACATAGGCTGCGTTTGTAAAAGATATGTTTGTTTGCACCTAAGTGATTAATTATACTTTGGTGGGATAAGGAATAGAATAGGAGAGGAAAATTAATTTTTGGCCATTGGATTGGAAGGGTCAGATAAAGAAGTGAATGCACACAATTGTATTTCTACCGCTGTGGTGGTACTCGAGCCTATTTCCCCACCAATGTGGCAATGTCCAATGAAATGTTATAAACTAGGAGTCAAAAATCCTATAGGTCAACATAAAGGAAAAGGCCACTACTATCTGAGTGTAAATCACATATGGACACTTTTTCTTCCACCCAAACAACAATAAATGTACCTTTTATAATCCTCACAAGATTAAATCCACAATTAGGTTTTTGCTAAATTAAGGGGTCAAAAAACAAAATACAAGCAACTAAACTGATGCAGCTCCAAGAAAATTTAGATTTAATGGACTGATCCAATCCCAAAAATCTAAATTAAACTAATGCAAAAGACGACTTTTATTTGAACAACAGGCCTAGGGAAATCTGGATTTTATTAGTTAATGGAATAGGGTGAATGGGAAGTAACAAGGATGAAGAAATTAGGGTGTAGGAGGAGTCCACCTCCTTTGGACAGATCTGAGAAATCAGAATCTGTACCAATTAACATGAAAAATGACTACTGGAAGTAAGCCAAGAATAAACTCAGATTAAACTTTCATTGCTGCCCAAATGCTTATGAGTATTCCCTACTTATAATAGGCAACCTGCAGCGAACATTCAAAATATTTAATGCTTTGGACTGTCTTTTAGACTTCTTATTTAATACATTGGACTTTTTGACTCCTTATTTAATGGAAACAAAATACACAACCTACTAGAAGATTCTGGAAATAAGATCTACCAAAATCTAATTCTAGATGTTTCATCAATTTTCCTCCAGTTGGAGGAAACTTATCTCCAACGAGTTTAAAGCTTGATATCTTCCAAAGAGTTCTGGATTAATGCGCTGAAAATCTGAAGCAGTAATCCAAGTGCTTTCTGATATTGGCTTGCCTTTCCATCTTAGTAGGAATTTCTTGTAATTCTCGCGCCTTGTTGCAACAATTTGCTGATCCAGAATATCTTCAATTATATCTAATTCTTTTGGCATTTTTGGAAGACAATGAGAGATCTTATCTTATTGCATCTCTATCACTCCCAGAGTATAGACTCAAATCCTCCACGTTGAATATAGGCAGAAATTAAATTCTTCTGGAAGCTCAATTAGATAGGCATTTGTTCCAAGACGCTTAAGTATCTTAAATGGATCAGCCTTCCTTGAATGAAACTTCTGAAATGACCCTTTTGGAAAACATTTAGGTTGTAGGCGAATTATGACATTACTCTTAACTTGAAATTCTACAAACCTCCTATGTTCATCTGCAGAACTTTTATATTGCTCATTATGCAACGCAATCGTCTTACGAACTTCCTCATGAACTGTAATGAGACCGACACAGCACTCAGCAACACAGCACCCAACAACCATAGAAGTGAAGCAGAGAATCAGGTAGATGGAGAAAGAAATGTATTGGGTGAAGAAGAAAAGAGATTGAATTGAAAGTATACAACTCTGTGAGGATGTTTGGTAGTAAAGAGCCCTCAGCCACAACCGTTGATATGCTCAGATGTACGGCCCAAAATGGATTAAACAATCTCTAATCTCAGCCTTACAAGTGTTTCCGGCACCAATGGTTAAGATGAAATAAAAGGATAGTGGTGGTAGGTGTGTAATATATGTTGTCTGACCAAACAGAGGGGAAAGGATGTAAACTTCTAGAAGAAGACAAAATTCATATGGAGTCTGGCCAAGGGGAGTTGTAACTGGGTCAAGGGTCAGGCCCATTGGGCTACTCCAAGGTCCAGAACACTTGTAAAAGCTAGGAGAGTGGCCTGCACCATTGGGCTATCTCTTAGCTCAATTAACTAACATCATAGGGCAACTACCTGATTTGGGCCAACAGAAAATTGGTTAATCTGTTTGGCAGTTATGAACTATAGTTACAAAGTAACACTAGTATGGGTAACCGTAGTTATAAGTTTGTTACAACTGTAGCTATAAATACCAAACTGTAATCTGAGCAAGATATATAGAATTTTTCCTGAGAAAACTCTCTCTTTGGAGGCCGGGAAGCCCTCGAATCCTTCCCAAACTGATCACCATCTCATTCTTCGTTTCACCATAGGTAGAGGCAGGAATAAGCTCCAAGGGAGCTCACTGCAACTGGTATCAGAGCCGGTAGATTCCGTAGGCATGGAGACCAGAACTACATCACATCAAAATCAGCAAGAACAGCAAGATCAGATACAATTCAGGCAGTTAATAGAAATGATGACAGCGATCAACAGAAGGTTGGAGAAATTAGAAGAAACTTCTCACCTAATGCAGTCCAATATGGCAGCCAATCAAAGGATCCAAGATGACAACCATGGTGTAAGATCCTCCCAAAATTTGGGGGACAATGGGGCTCAGTCAATTCCAGAAGTGCAGCTCAATCAAGGAGGAACCAGTGGCGGGTTTAGTGGAGTTCAGGTTAAGTCTGTTAGATTGAAGTTTCCAGTTTTTTCTGGGGAGAATCCATCGGAATGGATATACAAGGCTAATCAGTTCTTCAAGCATTATGGCATTCCTGAAGATCAAAAATTGGAGATTGCCTCCCTGCATATGGAAAGTAAGTCCCTAATTTGGTTCCAAGATTTGATGAATTCTGTTATGGAAATGAATTGGGATGAGTTTTCCGAAGCTATGCAAATCAGATTTGGAGAGAATGCATATGAAGATCCAATGGATCAATTAATTAGGTTGAAACAAACCTCCACAGTGGAAGAATATAAAACCAGATTTGAAAGTATTTCTAACAGAGTTAAGGGGTTAAGTGAGGGCCATAAACTCAGTATTTTCCTAACTGGGTTAAGAGAAGAAATTAGATTTTCAGTGCGAATGTTTAACCCTGAAAGCTTAACAAAAGCCTTTGGCTTGGCGAGGCTGCAAGAAGACAGCATTATGGCTTTCAAAAGGCAGCAAAACAGAACTAGAATTGGTATTTCTGCTAACTCAAGTGTAAAGAATAATTTGGGGTTTAGTGCTAACAAGGGGTATTCATGGAAGCCTCCCTTAAGTGTGAACTCCCAAAGTAAGGGGAACGGGCCACCCAATGGCAATCTTAATGTGGTAAACAGGCTACCATTGCAAAAACTCAGTCCTACTGAAGTGGAAGATAGGAAGAAAAAAGGGTTATGCTTTAATTGTGATGAAAAGTGGCAAAGGAACCATGTTTGTAAGAACCCTAAGTTGTTTGCATTAGAATCAGTATTTTGCGAAGAAGAAGAGGAGAGGTCAACAGAAGAGGAAGTAATAGAGAAGGAATCAGTTCCACCTGAACCTGAGATTACATTACATGCCATAATAGGAAACCCCCAACCAAAAACCTTAAGGCTAGTAGGTGGTATAAAAGGGAGACAATGTACCATTTTAATTGATTCAGGGAGCACACACAATTTCATGGACCCGGGAATAGCTAAATGCTGCCAATTAAGTGTTGAGAAGGTAGCTTCTCTAACAGTAAGAGTAGCTAATGGAGCAACTCTTCAAAGTGAGGGGCAATGCAAACAAGTTAAAATCAGTACAAAGGGGAATATTTTCTTGGTAGATTTCTTATTGTTGCCTTTAGCAGGTTGTGACATCGTCTTGGGAGTACAGTGGTTAAGGACGCTAGGACCAGTTACATTTGATTTTTCTACTTTGACAATGAATTATAAGAAAGGAGACAAGACTGTTTGTATTCAGGGACTGCAAGGAAATAAGCAGTTCATTGAAGAGGTGGAGTTTCAGCAAAGGAAGGGAACAACTAACAAAGGGTTTATTCTACAATTGTTTCATGTCAGTACAGGTCAACCTCATGAGAATCAGCTAGCACAATCTCAGGAAGCCAGGACTCAAATTCAAACAGTGTTACACAGATTCAAACAAGTCTTCAAAGAACCACAAGGGCTGCCACCAATCAGGGGTTACGAGCATAAGATTGTACTGCCAGAAGGAACACATCCAATCTCCAATCGACCTTACAGGTATCCACATTTCCAAAAAGAAGAAATAGAGAAAATAGTTAAAGACCTCTTAAACTCAGGGTTGATTCAGCCTAGCCAGTCTCCATTTTCCTCACCAGTCATTTTGGTAAGGAAAGCTGATGGAACCTGGAGAATGTGTGTGGATTACAGGGCTTTAAATCAAGCTACTGTTAAGGATAAATACCCCATTCCCGTTGTGGATGAATTACTTGATGAACTTACTGATGCTACCATATTTTCCAAATTGGATTTAAGATCAGGATATCATCAGATAAGAATGACTCCTGAAGATGTTCCTAAGACTGCTTTTAGGACTCACTCGGGCCATTATGAATTTCTAGTAATGCCTTTTGGGCTTACTAATGCCCCTGCCACGTTTCAACATTTAATGAATGATGTTTTCAGACCATATTTGAGGAGATTCATCTTAGTATTTTTTGATGATATTCTGGTATATAGTAAAACTGTGGAGGACCACCTTAAACATTTGGAATTAACACTACAGCTATTACAGAGGCACCAGCTGTTTGCTAAGGAATCCAAATGTATGTTTGGTTATAAGGAGATAGATTACTTGGGGCATTTGATTTCAGGCCAAGGGGTAAGGGCTGATCCTCAGAAAATTGAGGCCATGATTAAATGGCCTGTTCCTAGGACTATAAAGTCATTAAGGGAATTTCTCGGCTTAACTGGTTATTATCGAAGATTCATTAAAGGCTATGGAGGTATAGCAAAACCCTTGACAGATTTGCTGAAAAAGAATGCATTTCAGTGGACCCAAGCAGCTGAGGGGGCATTTCAGGAACTTAAGCAGGCTGTTTCTAGCCCACCTGTTCTAATCTTGCCTAATTTTTCTAAAGTCTTTACCATTGAATGTGATGCTTCTGGTTCAGGGATTGGTGCAGTGTTAATGCAAGAAAGAAGACCTATTGCCTTCTTCAGTCAGGCCTTAAAAGGGAGAACACTACTGCTATCAACATATGAGAAGGAGTTATTTGCCTTGATTCAAGCAGTGAATAAATGGAGGCCATATTTGCTTGGTCAAGTTTTCATTATCAAAACAGATCACCACAGCTTAAAGTTCTTATTGGAGCAACGTATTGGGACACCTACTCAGCAAAAATGGATCTCTAAGTTGTTGGGATACAATTTCACCATTGAGTATAAACAAGGGGTTGATAAAAGTGGCAGATGCCTTATCAAGGTTACATGAAGATACTAACCCTACATCTCACCCAATTTGCTATCCTATTTCCATTGCAGGACCATTTCCAAATTTATTTGAAGAAGTGAAACAAGCCTATAAGTCAGACAACAAAGTTCAGCTTATCTGCCAACAGATTCAGCAGGAAATGATAGTTGCACAGAAGTATTTTGTACGGCAGGGAGTTTTGTTTTATAAAGGCCGAATTTACATTCCTGAGGGACAAGCTTTGAGACAACAGGTGCTTCAGTTTGTTCATAGTGATCCTACAGCAGGCCATGGAGGCATTCAGAAAACACTTAAAAAAGCCCAACAAGATTTTTATTGGCCCATATGAAGAAAGACATTAAACAGTGGGTGAAACAGTGTACAGTATGTCAGCAGTGCAAAAGTGACAACAGGCCACCAGCAGGCCTCTTGCAACCCCTCCCTATCCCTAAAAGTTCTTGGATTGACATATCCATGGACTTTATCGAAGGGTTGCCAACTTCTAATCGGTTCTCAGTCATTTTGGTCATTATTGATAGACTTACAAAATTTTCCCATTTTATTCCCCTTACCCACCCATATACGGCCCCACAATTGGCTTTAATTTTTATGCAGAATATTTTTAAGCTACATGGGCTTCCTATTACCATTGTGTCCGACAGAGATGCTGCCTTCACAAGTGTGTTTTGGAGAGAACTATTCAAGTTGCTGGGATCCTCACTACATTTCAGCACCAGTTTTCATCCACAGTCCGACGGCCAAACCGAAGTTACAAACAAATGCTTGGAGACTTATCTACGGTGTTTTGTTTCAGACTCCCCAAAATTATGGTCTCAATGGCTTTACATGGCAGAGTACTGCTTCAATACAAGCTTTCACACAGCTATACAAATGACTCCATACGAGGCTCTATACGGGGTCAAGCCCCCTAAGCTCAAGCAATACATGGAAGGATTAGCAGAAGTCTCAACAGTTAATGATTTGTTGTTATCTCATCAGCGGGTGTTTCATGCATTAAAACAGCATTTGAACAAAGCAAGACAGTATATGAAACAACAGGCAGATAAAAAGAGGATCGACAAAGTGCTTTTCGTGGGAGATTGGGTTTATGTTAGACTACAGCCATTCAGACAGTGTTCTGTCCGTCGTCGTAGCAACATGAAACTTGCCCCAAAGTATTTTGGGCCTTTCCAAATAATACAGAAGATAGGGGAGGTAGCATACAAGCTTAAATTACCAGATTCATCTCAAATCCACCCGGTATTTCACATTTCTCAACTCAGGGAAAAAGTAGAAGACAAAGATCGGGTCTTACCAAATTTACCACCAACAGATCAGAATGGAGAACTCTTACCACAGCCATTAGCAATCCTAGCCTCTCGGAAACGCAGTAGGGGTAATCATACCTTCACGGAACTCTTGGTGCACTAGCATGGACAAGCCGCCTCGGAAGCAACTTGGGAAAAACTCTACCGGTTTCGATCCCAGTACCCGAGCTTCAACCTTGAGGACAAGGTCGATTTTGGGGAGGTGGGTAGTTGTAATGAGACCGACACAACACTCAGCAACACAGCACCAAGCAACCATAGAAGTGAAGCAGAGAATCAGGTAGATGGAGAGAGAAATGTATTGGGCGAAGAAGAAAAGAGATTGAATTGAAAGTATACAGCTCTGTGAGGATGTTTGGCAGTAAAGAGCCCTCAGCCACAACCGTTGATATGCTCAGATGGACGGCCCAAAATGGATTAAACAATCTCTAATCTCAGCCTTACAAGTGTTTCCGGCACCAATGGTTAAGATGAAATAAAAGGATAGTGGTGGTAGGTGTGTAATAAATGTTGTCTGACCAAACAGAGGGGAAAGGATGTAAACTTCTAGAAGAAGACAAAATTCATATGGAGTCTGGCCAAGGGGAGTTGTAACCGGGTCAAGGGTCAGGCCCATTGGGCTACTCCAAGGTCCAGAACACTTGTAAAAGCTAGGAGAGTGGCCTGCACCATTGGGCTATCTCTTAGCTCAATTAACTAACATCATAGGGCAACTACCTGATCTGGGCCAACAGAAAATTGGTTAATCTATTTGGCAGTTATGAACTATAGTTAGAAAGTAACACTAGTATGGGTAACCATAGTTATAAGTTTGTGACAACTGTAGCTATAAATACCAAACTGTAATCTAAGCAAGATATATAGAATTTTTCCTGAGAAAACTCTCTCTTTGGAGGCCGGGAAGCCCTCGAATCCTTCCCAAACTGATCACCATCTCATTCTTCGTTTCACCATAGGTAGAGGCAGGAATAAGCTCCAAGGGAGCTCACTGCATGAACATTCTGAATATGTTTGGCAAATTCCTCAACATCTTAACTAGATCTAGCATCAATAGGTAATGACACCAAGTCAATGGGCTACCGTGGCTTTAAACCTATAGCAATCTCAAATGAAGAGCGACTCGTAGATCGATTGACTAAGAAGTTATAAGCAAATTCTGCTGTTGGAAGAATAAGACCCCATGACTGTACATTTTCTTCCATAAGACAGTGTAAAAGATTGTCCAAACTTCTATTAGTCACCTCATTTTGCCCATCAATTTGTGCGTGACAAGCACTAGAAAACTTTACTTGGGGTTTTCCAAAAATAACTTACAAATTTAACATCTTAATTAGATACTATTGTCTTTGGTAGACCATGTAATCTTACCACTTCACGGAAGAATATTTGAGTAACTTTTGATGCATCTGATGTCTTCCGACAAGGAAGAAAATGAGTCATTTTAAAAAATCGATCTACCACCACAAAGACTGAATCAAATCCTCACAGTGTCTTTGAGAGACCCAGAACAAAATCCATAGACAAATCTTTTCAAGGCAATTGAGGTGTTGGAAAGGGTGTGTACAACCCTGTGTTTTGCTTGTGACCCTTAGAAACTTTGCAAATGCGATATTGCCGAATAATCTTTTCCACATCACGCCTTAATTGAGGCCAATAAAATCGATCCTCCACTAGGGTAACTATCTTGTCCCTCCCAAAATGTCCAACAAGACCTCCTGAATGTAGCTTCCATGTAACAAAATCACAAATGAAGGTGTGGGCAAACACAATCGATTACCATAGAAGAGGTAACCATCTTTCAGGCTAAAATAAGGATACTTCATAACAAGGTTTGCTTGCAAATCTCTGTAGATTGCCCCGAAATATGGATCACTTGGATACTCCTTTCTTATTTCTTCAAAACTAGCCACATTAACAGACATAATAGCCAACAAAGTAGGCTTGCTACTAAGAGCATCTACTGCCTTATTCTTAGACCCCGAACAGTGTTTTATGACATAAGAAAATTGCTGTAGACACGTGCTCCACTTTGCATGCCTAGCACTAAGACGCTTTTGGGAATTTAGATACTTTAATGCCTCATAATCTGAGTAAATAATGAATTCTTTATAGGATAAATAGTGCTTCCAATACTTGATAGCTTATACCACGACATAGAACTCAAAGCCATAAGTAGAATACTTCTTCTTTGCCTCATTTAACTTCTCACTGTAATAGGCAATAGGTTGTCCTTCTTGACTAAGGACTGCACTAATGCCTATATGTTAAGCATTACAAGCTAATTCAAATATCTTATCAAAATCGGGAAACTTAAGCATAAGCGTTGCCGTCATCCTTGCCTTTATTTCCTTAAAAGCTTTATTAGCTCCCTTTATTCAAACCTTGAGTGAAGAGCACTTTAAGAGAACATTACTTGAGGACCCCTTAGAGCGAGCATTAGTGGTGAGTGAAAGATGTGAGATATTGGATGGTGAGAGATTTGGTGAAGGGAATGGAGGTGTGGGTGTTAGTGAGGAAGTCATGGCCATTAATGGTCGGGTATTGATTTTGGAACCTTTAGAGCCATCTTTGATTAAGCCTAAACCATCGACTAAATGTTCACCAAACCCACCTAGGAAGCCTTTACCTAGTTAGCTCCGATATGTATTTCTGGAAGAGGGTAAGACATTTCACAATAGTCGTGTCTTTCAAGTTAGAGAAGGAATAAGAGGTTAGGTTGTTGGCTGTTTTGAGTGCCCATAGAAAAGCCTTGGGTTGACTGTGGTAGATCTTCATTGTAGAAGCCCCTTAGTGTGCTCCCATACCAAGAAGAAGATGCCAAACCTGTTAGGTAAATGCAACAGAGATTGAATCCTAACATGACGAAGGTTATGATGTTGGATTAAATATTGAAAGAATAAGAAAAAAAAGTAAAGAAGAAGAAGAAGAAGAAGAAGAAGAAAAAGAGAAGAGGAGAAGGAGAGGGAGACGAACAGTAGCCGTAGAGGAAGAAGCAATCCAATGTATTTAATATTCATTCAATAATGATCTTTTTAAGCTTAATTAAGATTTAAATAATAAACCTCTAAAATCCATGGGCCGAAACACAAAAGACCCCTAATAAAATAAACTCAATACTAATAAGACTCAAAACAGATAAGTCCTAATAACCTCTAATAAAATAAACCCAATATTAATAAAGCCCAAAATAAATGGGTCCAAACAATAAATAAAATAATAATAAAAAGAAATAAATTTGTAGATTGATGTCCTCATTAACTCTACCGGGCTAAAAGAAACTCAACTTCGTCAAATTAAAAACTTAGGCACTAGTATTCGATCACATTTTCCACTTGACAAGACATTTTCAGAGTTAAAGGAAAATGAGGTTCTCAATATTGAACTCAAGTGGACACCGCTGAAGAGGTGGAGGAACTGAAACTAGCATAAAATATCTCCATAATTTACAGATAATATTTGAGGCCCAAAGATACCTTAACGAGGTAACAAGTCCTCCACATTACAAATTATTATAAAACTCATATCACGTAACAATGTAAAAACAATTGTATCGGGTACAAGATCACAAAGGATATATAATAGTTCAATATCTTTGACACGCAAATTTTGGCAGGATAATATGGGGTAGTTAATAGGTAATACAGAAATCATCATTGAGTTACATCCATTAAAGTCTCTATTCCCATCAAGAACATCAATAAAAAATTTATAATAATTATTACTCAATCTAATTTTCCATTTAATATTAGCATTATCGAACAGAGGTGGAATACATGTTTGAGAATAAATGACGAGTGATGATACAACTAAACTTGTCAAATTAGAATCTCTCAAAGACGGACGAATGGAATGAAAGTCAATGATATCGACAAAATAGTGGTAAAACATGCCACACATAACTTGTAAGAAAAATTGTTCAATGTATGCAAGAGCATCTCTATTATGCACTAGTAATGAGGACACCTGCAATTGAATGATTTCACAGAAGAACAACTTGGATATAGACTCAAAGAACTCCCAACTGATGAGATTAATAAATAAAGCTCTTGAAATGTTTAAATAATATCCCCTAAACAAGTAATCATCACCAGTGATAAAGTTTATGCAATCCTGATAGTCATTATTCATGATATCCTCAAATAAACCAAAAAAATCAAGACAAGATAATGGTGGAACTAATTCAACCACTTTAGACACATTTTGAAAATTTGGTCACTCGTTATGGCCAAATGTCAAAAGAGGAGAATCAATAAGAGAATTATAAGCGTCAATAGAAACAATAGGGGCACTAGGTTCGGGGGATGGACGTTGCAACTCAATGATTTGTATGGGGTACTTTGACTTTGACATAGACTCATAAGACTCAAATTCATAATATTTTTCAATCTCTAAAACTTTTGGAGTAAGCTTCATTTAAGGTCTAATGAGCGTATCGCTAAACCTTTTCACGGATGTAAGGCCTTGGGCCAAGGACAAATCTACTGATGGCATAAGGCTCATTTCGAAAGTTAAACCACTTCCTAACATTTTTAAATTGATCAAAATACTCATCAACAGAATATTGCTCCTGTTTAATGTGCATTAATTAAGACCATGCTTTATTTATAAAACTTTTAGAAATAAATTGATCGCTCATAATTTATTTCATCATGGCCCATCGAGTAAAAAGTCTAGAGTATAACTAGACAATTTGCCAATACTCTTTAGCGTAATTGGTCGATCTTGTTTTGGTTATACAAATACATCGGTTATCAAACAGGTCATGATAGTCAAAGATATATTCAATATCATCTATACAATAAAGAAACTCATTAGGATCAATAGTGCCGCTAAAATAAGGAGGATCTTTGACATAAGTTTGACAAATAAAAAAAAGTCCTACCTTATTATTTCAATATGATTGATTTTCAAAATTTATGGTAAAAGGACAGAAGTAATATTTTTTTTTCAAATGCTAATATTAAAGAAAACTAAAAAGAGAGTAATAAAAATATAAAATCCTAATACACTTAGAATAGAAATAAAGAATCTAATAAATGAAACTCAACAAATAATTTAGGCAAGAAATGGGTGATTGATTGATATTTTTTTTTTTTTTTTTTTTTTTTTTTAAGATGGGCAACAATTAACTAATTCAAATGGAACTAGAAACTAGGATAAATGAAACAAATAGGCAAAGTTTAAATTCAAATTTATGCAATTCATACTGCCATATGATATTAGCATTTTACCATAATTAACAATGAAAGAATTGTACCTTAATCCAAACCTTTGCACCAAACTACATGGAGTACCCACTTTTGAAATGTCCAAATAGATAGTCGGCTATCCTGTTAGCTTGGAATCTATAAAAAATATGATCTGAAAAGCTCTGGACAAATTCTGGACGTCAATAGAAATTTGCCGGAAAGTCACCAGTCGGTCGCCGGAGGGAGGTGATGCCAGTGATAGTGTTCGCCAAAGTTGGGTGTCACTAGAAGTTCATAAAAGTGGATCTGCTAAGTTGTTGCCGACGTCATGTGAAGGACTAAGGTTTTAGACTACGATGGCTGCAACGGTTTTGGACTATAATTACGGCTAGGGCTTGGAGTTCTTGATAGTGAATAAAATTATGATTTGAGGAAGCTTAGTGATCGAAATTTTGCTTTAATATCAAAATTGACATAGGATTGAACATTGAAAGAATAAGAAAGAAATAAAGCAGAAGAAGAAGAAGAAGAAGAAGAAGAAGATGCACAAGACGAAGAAAAGAGGAGAAAGAAAGGGAGACGAATAGCAACCGCAAAGAGAGAAGCAATCTAATGTATTCAATATTCATTCAATAATGATCTTGTTAATCCTAATTAAGGTTTAAATAATAAACTTCTAAAATCCATGGGTCGAAACACAAAAGACCCCTAATGAAATAAACTCAATACTAATAAGACTTAAAACAAATGGTTCTAAATAACCTCTAATAAAATAAATTCGATATTAATAAAACCCAAAGCAAATGGGTTCAAATAATAAATAAAATAATAATAAAAAGAAATAAATCTACAAATTGATGTCCTCATTAGATTGTTAAAGGAGAGGTGATACTAGATGCGGGTATCACATACCTCATCTCCGACTCGAAGTGGGTGAGTCCCACTTAAGTGGTTCCTAAAAAGTTTAGTGTCATAGTAGTGGAGAATGAAAAAGGTGAGTTAATGTCTACTCACACCCAAACTGCTGGTGAATGTGTATGGATTATATGCGCTGGAAGAACATATGGAGATCAAATTGATAGTTGTAATTAGTTGGATTTTTATACTCAGATGGCATCCTCTTGATGCCATTTATTGTAATATCTTATTTACTTATCAAAAACATGCACACATATATACTAGCAATAACCCTTATCTACGACACTTTAAACTAAATTAGTATTAAGTTTCTTATATAGTTGAAACTTTGGACAAAACGTTCAAATCGAAAAAACTATGATAATCCATATGTTTTAATTTTTTTTTTTTTTCCAAAATTTTAGATCCTAGTAAGTACTATATGTATTCTGGCCTCTCTTTCTCTCCAATTTATTTTTGATAAGTATCATAAAAGAAAACACAAATTATGGTGCTTTAATTTGGAAGGTTTAATTTCCTATAAATCATAATTGGACGGAATTTAAATTGAAATTTTTGATTTGCATAATATCTCTACCCTTGAAATATGGTAAAATTTAGAATATGGTAGTAGGGTCCACTAAAATAAAAATTAAGTGGAAAGTTAAAAATATAAAAATGATCTTAATTGTTGAAGGAAAGAAAAAATAATTTTTAACCATTGGATCTTAGTTTATGAAGGGGACATTTTTTAAAATTGTTCTATTTTAAAAACAGCACCTAAAAAATAAATAAATAAATGAACAAACTCCCCCCTTCCCCCAAACTCTTTTTCTCCTTGTCAGTAGGATATGAAAAGCAATTACATTAACAGGAACATTGAAAACATGATGAGAAATCAGTCATTGATCACAGGAACAAAAGAAGTAGCAAAAAAGCACGCCACCAATGAATATTCTGTGCTTATAGGAGATTGCATTCCCTGTATTATCCAAGCAGTGAGAAACAAAGATGACAGAGTGCCAAAACTTGAACTCCTGTACTAAGATACCCTAATCTCAAGAAGAATCACAAAATACTTTACAGCAGTTTAAGGAATACCTACAAGGAAAAAAAACTTGTCTTCAATTGTTATCTGGAGCAAGCTGTGCTGGTGTAATACCGGTGTTAGTCACCATCAAGTCCTCCTCCTTCCTAGCCTGCACCAGCCCTGTGCATTCTTCTAAGTTCCCCCTGATAGCAGCCCAATGGAGAGGGATACAACCTATAATTATGAAGAAAAAACAAGTGTAAGAACAGAGTTTTATCAGTTGCCACAATACACCACTGTACCTAGCTCATTCATAACTGCAATAATGTAAAACTTGGATGAATTTTCAGACAAAACAAGATAAGATACCCTCTTTGTCCTGGCGCCCCATATTTGCATCCAAAAATAGCAGTAGACCTATGCAATCAACAAAACTCTTGTATGCAGCCCTGCAGTTCTCCAAATAAAATCATCATTACTTCAATTACTAGTTAAGGCAAAATGTTAAAAAAATAATTAGCTTTATAAATGTAATAGTTGCAGTGAACAAGCTGACTCTTCCTAGTTCTTCAAGTGTACCCACATAAAATTTTTTTATAACAGGACCAAAATGTAGGCACAATTAAACTCCAAGAATGTGCTTCATAGAAAAGACAAGTAAGCATATCAGAGATAGGTATCACTTGTTCAAACTTAAAAATTTTATTGGAAGTAGATTCCTTTTAAAATGAAGACCAAAATTTCCCGTTATTTTCCTTCTCTTCTTTTTCATTAGCGTCATGCATTGTTCTGCATATTGGAATTGACCAGCGGTTGGGTTTGCATAAGGAATCAATTAATTGGGAATTAAGCTCATGTAAAATTTATGACAGTTTGCATAAAGGATAATAAAATGGGATGCGTGGAGTTTGAAATTTTAAAATGGATCGTACTTCGCATGGTATAACAAAATCATCAGGAACCCCTTGCTTGAGAACAACCCATAATTTATAAACATATTACATATTCTCCATGGGATTTCAAGACAATTTATTCCAGATATGAGGATTTTTCAAGTGAAGTTATATGTCATATGTTAAGTCACCAATTATATCAAAAGTTTAAGCTATCATGTATATCAAGTTAAATTTAATATCTTGTATGTCCTTAATTTTCGTTAAATTAAGGATATTCCAACAACATAAATTGAAATATTTCATATCCTCCAAAGAGCAAGAGGCATACTATATCTTTTCTTTTGTCTCAGCATTTAATTTCCCATCGGAGAGGCATACTATATCTTTTCTTTTGTCTCAGCATTTAATTTCCCACCGGACGTCAATTATTAGTAATTGTTTTGATAATCAATTATTAGTAATTGTTTTGATAACCAGTGGCCAAACTTTAAATTATAATTAATAATTAGTAATTGAAACACAAGGTTAAAAAAAAAAAAAAAAAAAAAAGAGATTACAACTGAGTATTTTGTCATCTAAGCCTTGCGATTCTTAATGCTTATGACAGGAAACATCAATGTGGGAAGATACTGATTATGAACATTTGAGTTCTACTTCATTAACATGGTCATGGGTGAATTCTCATGAATTTTCACAATAACTTAAAACCCACAGACGAGTGAGCCTCTCGGCCCAGTGGCCGAGACTCTCATTCAGCCGCTCACCACCCGAGTTCAAAACCCGGGGCCCCCTCCCCACCTAAGTATCAAAAAAAAAAACTTAAAACCCACAGACAAATTAACAAACGCAACTTGGTAAATAATTCATTGATATATTTAAATGAATTGAAAATAGATTTAACTAAACTATCGTTGCTTACTGACCATTGAAGATTAAAAATGTAGAGCAAATTTCTCTAGTACTAGTGCAAAGGGCTTCTTCCATCACTATCAGGAACAACAGGATCAGCATTCCATTTTGAGACAATGTAATAAAGGAAAGCCGTCTGACCATATTGTGCTGCAACATATACAGTCTGCAATCAAATAAAATTTAATTATAGATCCAGTAGAAAATCCTTCAAGGATTTAACTAAAAAAAGTTTCAATTGACCCAACCTGACCTATCGAGCCCCCAAAATATCCAACCCCCTTCAAGCATATAAAACCTTAGATCGAGCTTATATGGAATCGGACCACAAATAGATTGTGTAAGCATATGATTGAGCTAAATATTTAACCCAAAATAATAGCCTCTAGGCTCTAATGCAATCCTAACTGCTCAAATTGTGGCCCTAGCTACATACCAAGAAAATGTTAGCTCACAAAGAAGGTAACAAGAAGGAAGAATTATAGCTAGAGAAAAGACAAGCCATGTGTTTAGGGCATAGGTCGTCTAGGTTTTAACCCATCTAAAACCTGGAAAGTCACTGTTCAAATTCCGTTCTGAGTGGGGAGTCTTTATTGAATACACAAAAAGATGCTCCAAAGCTAAAGTAAGGATTTGCCCATTTCTTCAAAGATAGTTTCATTTTTTTAAGGTTGTTTTCTTCCTTGCCTAGGGAATCACCACCCACCAGTGCATTGGCTTATGAGAACTAAACCATGTTTTTGTTGTTTGGGGGGGGGGGGGGGGGGGGTTACTACAGTACCCCACCTGCATAGATAGGTAAAGCGAGCTTCACCCCTAGGTGTCCCTAAGGGACTAATAACATCCAATAGGGACTGAACCTGAGATCTCATGCCCCTAGAACTTTGTCTCAACTCACCAACCACTTGACCCGCCCTTGAGGTTGGAGACTAGAATATTAACAAATGAATACAATAATAACAAATAAGGATGATCAAAGGGAGAACTAACCTCATACCCATACATATTAGCAGCATTCACTAGAGCATCCTCTTGCAGTAAAAGTTTTGCAACCTGGATTGCACCCCACACTACACTCCAGTATAGTGCTGTTTGCCCATTATGATCAGCAACATTAACATCTCGACTGTGCTGCCAAATGTGTATGATCCGATGATGATCAGATAATAGTTGTAATAATCCTCATCATAAACCCAGTTACTTTCTATCCAAAAGCAGGCAAAATTAGAGATAAGCAAGAAATGGGGCAGGGAAAGGACCCCATCCATTCCAATATCTCTTCAACATGCCATGTATGAAATAATAATTTTCTCTTTCCTTTTATAAGTGTTTACAAACTAAATGCAAAGATTTGCAACTTAAAAGTTTGAGAGAGAGAGAGAGAAAGAGAGGGGGGGGGGATACCAGAGGCCTAATTCACCTAAAATAGCACATATTTCAGGCTCAACCTAGGAGTGAGAAATCAAATTTACTTTCAATACATACAAACATAGATGAAAAGTGGAAATTCACATTGAATACACACGAACACAATTAAAAAAGGAAAAAAAGCATATACATACATAAATAAGATGAGAGATATTCAATCCAAGAAAAAGCATGACAGAATCGAAATAGAATTTAAGACCTCGATGACATATTGAGCAGCAACAACGCGATTGTTGAGAGCCGCCCACTGCAAGGCATTGTAGCCAAGCCTGCCAAGCTCTGAGACTGAGCAACCCTCCGATTCCACCAATCTCTGCAGCTAATCCAAATCTTCATACGCGGCTGCCGTGTACACATTGTTCCTCAGGCTCTCATCATCTTCTTCGATCGCCGCCTCTCCACTACCACCAGCCGCCGCTGCCGCCGCCGATTCCCGATCTCCCGATTCGACCTCATCTACGACCGCGATCTCCGACGCCATTCAAAAACTCCCACACACCAAATTCACATCCACACGACCAATCGAAATTGGTGTCAAATCCCATAGAAAAAAAGTACAGATTAAAGATTCTACATTTGTTCCTTTAGAACAAAATTTTAACTTTTCCAATGAAATGAAAAAATTTATTTGAAGAAATTCAATCAAACGAGAATTCATGTTTCCTTTCTAAAATGTCGGATCTTTAAAAGTTTTTAGTTTTTGAGTTTTGATGGAACACCTAAGATAGATAAATTCATACTCTGAATTTGTATGAAAATAATAACTCATTCAGAACTTAATTGCTTAAGATTGGATTGAACAATAAGCAAATCACCCCAAAAAATAAATAAATAAATATTATTAATTTTTTTAAATCATGTATTAATAAAATGAATGAATGAAATAGAGTATTTCACGATAAAAAATAAATATGAATGTGTTTGGAAAGATAAAAAATGAGATAAAATGAGATAAGTCGTGAATTTCTAATTCGATACATGAGATAAAAAATAATAATTTTTAAAATTTTTTTATATTTTTAACTATTTTTAAAATTTTTTATCACTCAAAAAGCAAAACTATTGATTTGAGTATAAAGTTATCCTACTAACAAGATCATGAACCGAAAGAAATTAAATATCTGTTTAAAGAAATAAATGTTAATTGACAGATTATTTAATTCATTTTTTTCAAATGGTTGTTTAATCATTAATTCTTTAAACGTCCATTTTGTTA
Source organism: Vitellaria paradoxa (assembly GCA_019916065.1). Classification (NCBI taxonomy): domain Eukaryota; kingdom Viridiplantae; phylum Streptophyta; class Magnoliopsida; order Ericales; family Sapotaceae; genus Vitellaria; species Vitellaria paradoxa. Next base: position 24,094,644 of record CM034241.1, on the reverse strand, counting down.
AGAGTGCGTATAAAGTAATAAAAAATAAGATACAATGAAATAAAGTGAAATAAATTATAAATTCGTAATTCGTGTAATAAGATAAAAAATTAAATAATTTTTAGAATTTTTTAATATTTTTTATCATTTTTCAAAAATTTTTTATCACTTCAAATAGAGCCTTAATTAAAAAAAATTATCTTCCTCTTATCTTTAGTTATCTTTAGTTATTGGGTTAACGAAGCCCTTTCAAAAAAATAAATTAATGAATAAAAATAAAAAATAATTAATAAATGAAAAAAATAATTAAAGAAATTTAAATTATTTCTCTCTCAAAAACAACTTGCTATTATGGATCAAGAACACCTAATGGTTTAGTCGGACGTACGTGTGTTTTCTGTTATTTTCGATTCTAACTAAGTTGATCAAACAAATTACGTGAGTTTTTTCAATAATATAATTTTTTTTTACTCAAATTAATTTATAAGATATAGTTGACCGATCTCCTCTTGAATGCCAATTCTATACCCATTTCATGCATTTAGAATTGTCTAGGTATCTCAATATTGTTTAAATTAATTATCTTTAGAGAGATTGATGGTCAAAATCCGAACGTTTGATGCATTAAATAAGGTTAAGTAAACTAAAGAGAAATCAATTTTTGCTTTATTATCTTTCTTGTTTTTTTATTAAAATTTATTTATTTATTTATTTATTTATTTTGTTTGCTATCTTTTATAAAGATGCAAAAAGCACACTTACAAATAGGGGGAAAAATCACGGCGGGGTTCTCCAAATTTTATGTATTTTTTTAATAATTTTTTAATGAACATGAATAAAATGTTTAAAAATAAAAATAATAAGAAAATTATTTTTTTTTGTTTAAAAAGAAAAAATAATAGCAAGTTTTTTAGTTTATTTATCAATTTGACATTTTTATCCTTTATGATTTAAAAGAAGTTTAAAATATAAAAAAAAATAAATTCAATCATTTCATAAAAAAATAAAAAAATTCAGTAGCTAAAAAATTATGGCATCCCAACCGGAGCCTTAATGTTAAATGAAGCAATCTTAACTATTACCAATATGAATAAAACTAAAACACTAATTTAAAAAAATAAAAAATAAAATAAAACTGGCAATTAATATTCAAAAACAAAAATATAACTAGAGATCACTCTAAGGTAAATAATTGGTGTGAGGGACTGTGAGAGACCTACCCGTGAGGGACTCTGTCTGCAGGAGAGTGAAGTTGAAGGTGAAGCAGAGAAGTAATGCCTTCTATCCTACATTACCTGAGTAGTGAAAGGAAGTAACATATATGTAATATTCAATATTCATATAACAACAACGCGTTTTAAAGCCGTGAGGGTACTGAATTTAGTGGGAATTCCAAGATTAAGCGTGCTCCAGTGGGGGCAGTACCAGGATGGGTAACCTTCTAGGAAGCAGCTTACCAAACCAAAATCAGACAATATTGTACTATATAAATGCGGGTCATTGCAATTGGGATGACTCTTCATCATTAAGTTGCAAAAGATCAACACCAAAACCTAGAGTAGTAGTCGTCATTGTCACCATTGTCATCTTATGGTGGTGGTAAAGGAGGCTGATAGTGTACTGGTGGACGAGGAAAAGGCTGATGATGCATTGATGGCACCGACAAATGGGGAGGCCAATGGTGTACTAGTGGAGAAGGAGGCTAATGATGCACTGGTGGTGCCAATGAAGGGGCAGGCTGACGGTGTGCCAGTGGTAGAGGAGGCTGATGATGCGCCAACGGAGGAGGAGGTGGTTGATTCTAATACCCGGTATTTATTTTTGTTATTTATATACTATTTTAGGCCAATAAAATAATTGTTTTAAGATTTAATTGATTTATTTTATTTTTTTTAGGTCGGGTGAGGTCCGAATTGGTAAGTGGTCGGACAATTAGGCCAAGGGCCTAGCTACCTTTCCTTTCTATTCTTTCTTTTTTCTTTTCTTTTTCTTGCCATATGAAATAACGATTTTAGGGTTCTGCTTCAATAGAACACTGACACAACCAACGAGACACCAGCCAGGGGGAACATTACATGTTGTCTTAATGTGCTAACATCACATTCTAGCTAACCTTAGTCGCACATTCACAATCAAATCCAACGACCAATAGATGTATCAAGTGGCAAGCAACTTTTGAGTTGATTTCAACCCTTTTTTTTCCCATTTTTTGTTTTATCTCCATTCTTGCACTGTAGTGCATCCAATGTTTTTTTTTTTTTTTTTTTTGTGTTGAATGTGGGTCAAATAAAGAAAATATATTTGAGGTATTGACTTGATATAATAACTATATTGACCATTAAAATATTTAAAAATTACATTTATTACTATAGTATACAAAATATTATACTAAAAAATTCAGCCTATTGAAAAATTTTCAAAATTTTAGGTAACAATATTTGTTTGGTTGTTACAAAAAAATTTCAAGAGAATAATTTATCAGTTTAATTTTTTATAATAGAAAATATTTATATTGAATATTAAAATATCTAAAAACAAATTCTATCAATATAATCTAAAAAACTATAATAAAAATTCAACTATTGTAAAAACCAAACTACCTACATATGACTCAATAAATCCATATAAAAAAATAATACTTATATTAAAAAAAATACTTATGTAGACTACTTTCTTAGGGTAAAAATATCAATATTTTAACAAGTTTATCGGACTAATTTTTCGCTTACAAGGTAGACTAATGTAAGTTTTTATTTAGAAAAGAAAAAATATTCTAGCCATAACATACTAAACGTTGGTGCAATCCTACCACCTTGTGAATTGTGGTGGAGTTGGGGTAATCAATAAATTTAATTTTACAAATTATAAGATTTCATTCAATTTTTCTATTAAATTTCATTGCTATTTTTGTTGGATTGTGGATCGAATAACGAAAACATATTTGAGTTATTGGATCAAATAACAAAAATATTAAAAAATAAAATTTCATACAATAATTTAAATATTACAATAAAAACTCAGCTATTATAAAATTTTTCAAAAATTTAGGTAATAATGTATGTCTACATGTTAAAAAATTTAAACTAACATAATTTATCAATATAATTTAATTTTTAATAAAGAAATAATTTTAAAAAATTTTAAAGAGAATGACTTATTCATGTTTACAAAAATACAAATTAATTGAAAAACCAAATAAGAAATAATTTATAATTTGTTAAATCAAATTTATTGGTTATAACGACACTGAAAAAAAAAAAAAAAAAAAAAAAAAAAAAAAAAAAAAACTCGTGCATCGCGTGTGCATAGGCATTTGCAGTATTATAAGTGGAATTTTTTTTTTTTTTTTGAAGAAACAAACAACTTACTGTTGTCTATCTTTTAAATGAAAATCCAATTCACTCAACTTATTAGAATATTTTAATTTTTACCATGAGAAAGCAGTTTGTATAATTGTTTGTTTTAATTAAAGCATTAATTCAAGCTCCGATGGCAAATAAACGATTACTTTTTACATTATATTAATTAATTAATTAACTTTTGTACACTTCTTTCAAGTAGCAATTATTTGTTTGCATGTAAAAAAATCTAAAAAAGTAATTTATGAATATATATATGAATATTTTTTGTGTTGTAAAAAATATTTTTATATGGATTCATTGAGACATATGTAGATACGTTGATTTTTAAAATAGATAAATTTTTATTATAATATTTTATATTCTATTCACAAATTTTTTTTTAAATTTTCTACTATTCAACATAATTATTTTGTACAAATTTTCTTAAATTATACTAATAAATTATTTTTTTCAGTAAACAGACAGATATTATTACCTAAATTTTTGAAAAATTATACAATAGGCTTTTAAAAATTATAATAGTTTAAATTATAATAATAAATTTTATATTATTTACTTAAAATAATTGCTCTTAACTAAAAACTATTATGTCATTCCAGTAAATATAAAAAAAAAAAACATTACTTCCAATTTAGTTATACTAATTACGTAAAGTAATTGAGTAGAATATATTTCATAATAATTTGAACAATTTAATTAACATATGCATTGAAAATAATTTAACAAAATATAATTCCTATTAACCTCTAATTAATTAGATTAAGTTTGTCATTATGATATTTAGTACATTAAATTTAATTAATATTTTGCATACTAGTTAAATTAGTTATTAGATACATTAATTAAAATATTTATGAAAATTAATTTAATAAAATATATTGAATATTAGCATGTGATTCATTTAAACTTCTTTGTAATATATTGATGCTGTGAAGATACGGACACGTCAAAGACATTTCAATCAAAACTAATAGGGGATTCATTTAGACATGAATTTGATAAGACTTGATTTGATTTAATGAAAATAATAACCAATTCTTATGTTTGCAATTGAAATAAAATTTCATGACTTCGTTCTAATTTCATTTCATGACTTCAATATTAATTTTTTAAATCATTACAATTCCAATAAAAATAATAGAATTTAAATGAGAAATCAAGATTTTCTTGAATCATTGAAGTGAGTTGACAAATTTGTCCTTGTACATCAAATTTTTTATTTCCTATTAGTGTGGTCAAATTTGATATTTCTTCTAAATTAAATCAATTCACGATGCAAATGATTAATGTATTTCTTTTGCCCAAAATTTTATTTACCAAATGAAATTAAATCAATTCTTTATTGTCAAATCGAATCAATTCTAAAACATGAGTTCGAAAAAAATTGGAGAACTTTATTTACAATCTGCAACTGTTTGCAATTTTTTAAAACGGAAATGGAAAAAGGTAAACACGAAAACCACGTAAATAAAGTAATTGCCTTCCACAAACCCTTCACAACTGTGAACTTAGATAACAAATTTTTTTTTGCAAACAAGACCTTCATTTTTCTATTCGCCTCCATCCCACAAACCACCAAACCTACCAGCAGCATGATGGGAACAATATTTTAGAATTCCTATAGCTGCTGTCCAATGATTTAACGATCCATTTGGATAGACAAACGATTTCAAGCGAATGATTTTGGAACTAAACTATACAAAAAATGGAATTTGAGTTCGATAGGCCAATTGAGAACTATTCTGCTAGAATTTTTTATAGCTTGAATCATTAATGTCAAGGATTTCATATTTAACTAGTTTTACATTTGAACAGTGGAATCTATTAGTGTACATCACATCCCATTTTTTGAGTTTTAAGTTGAAATCCATATCAAATTTATATACTTCTATACATAAATACAAAAGCAACCTATAACCCATGCTGGCATTCGACTTTAAAAAATAAAAAATAGACTACTAATAGCAGTATAATACAGTAATGATTCATTCACCCCTAAATGGGATGAGCATACATCTAAAGCAAACACCAAGAAGGAAAAAGTTAAATTGCCAAGGTGAAAACAATTCCGTATGCCAGTAACCACTGCATACTAAAGCAAGTCAACCCTAATAAGAAATGTATTGCAATCAAGTAAACAACAAGAAAGATTAAAAAAGAAAATGGAAAGAGACGATCTAGTAACAAGCCATACATCAATGTCTCCTCCCAAAACACTATAGTATGCAACTTTCGCATAAGGGTTGAACAAAAAAATTCCATCCTAGCATAACTTATTTAATTCCAAGAAAGCTGAATGCAGCCCAAATAGCAAATATGGCATGCAAAGCAAATATACATTATGTAGGATATATAAATTTATTTTAACAATGAGTGTGTAGTGTTTAAACTGAAAAGTAAACTCATTGTCTAGCAATTAAGAAACAAGAGTGGAGGGTACCAACGAATGAAAGGGAAATGTTCAAACTGTGCTTAGAATTGGGAGACAGTTATGGATAAATATATTGCTAACCTTTGAAAATGTCATCAACAATCAATAAGTTTTCATGTGATGACTTCCACTATGCACTATCATAAGAAAAATAGAATTCACATTCATCTTCCCCTTAGCAATTTCATTTCCTATTAACTAAAATTGGATTAATATAAAATGTGAAACGCAACACTTAAACTAAAACATGTATTAAAGTGTTATGGAAAAAACTCAAAGCCAACAATTCATTAAAAACCACAAAAAGAGTCCACATTTTTTAGATATTTTCATCACATTTGAAAAGTTCATGGCTACAATCAATACACAATATTAGGATCAAATTGTAGAGTGCATATGATTAACGAAAACATAACAATGAAGATCAAAAACAAAATCCAATTCGCCTAATGGAAATTGTTCTATGTTGATTGCTCCAAAAATGGGAAGAATAGGTCAATTGGCGTAGAGAGATCCAGTTCCATCTCTACCCACATTGACACCTCCATTAGTACCGTCCTCATCCATATGGCCTTAGAGCTCATCTTCATACACCGACAATTATCAATCTTCCAGTTAAGGTTTGCACATTTGCACTGAGATTGTCTTGTTTCAGACGAATTGCAGCTACTTCGCCTTCCAATCATATGAATGACAATGACACTTGGTTCATAGTAAAGTGCCTTGAGCTTTTGGTTGATTCTGCATCGTCATGCTCAGCCCGGGTGGAGTTAATAGCTTGACTCATGGATTTTATGTGCAGTGATACAGGAGATAGGACTGAGCTGGTTTGACACATCTGAAGGTAGTTTGACACCTTGTCCCAACAACATGTTGGTGATGAGAACACCAAAGGGCAAAGAATCACGAGTATATTTTAGTTGTCGGTAGGTGTAAATAAGACAAAAGGTGAACAGTGCTATGTTAAACTTTAGACCAAGCAATATGGCGTACATGACACAACCATGACGAATGGTCACGTCTAAGTAATATGAGGTGGGGTCAATCGTGGTAGATACGAACAAGTTAAGCCTTCGATGATTTGTGTTCAACAACCTAGGCACATAAGTTTTACCAATCCAGGGTGGAGATCCATATAAGGTTCAGAAAACGCTTGACATCTCAGTTCCAGTCAGTGACGAACTATCTTGAGTTGGGTAAAACATGGTTAGCTTTTTAGTTGGTGATGGTCTCTGAATACCTAAATAGGTAACAATGGTGTTTGGGGTGATGGTGATAGGTGTCTAGGCAACTGTAGAGTGAATCACATTTTCATCGAAATCACAATGTTTGTTGAAATTTGCATAAAATTCCTAAACAAGTTTGACAGCTACAAACCCCGAAACTTGTGTTAGAAATTCCCAACCTAGAATTTCAAACAAGGGTTTGAGCATTGGAAAATCGTCAAGCTTGAGTTGCTGTTCGATGAGAACAGTTCTTTTCGAAAATAGATTTCTAATTTAATTATGATTTACAAACCTATTCAACCTTATAGAAGGCTTCTTAGTTCAAGAGCTAGACATTTCGAACCAGACAACGAACTCAATATGTAAGGAAGGAAAAAAAACCTTGGATGACCAAACTTGACACAAGCAAGATAGAGAACTACAAATGATAGATCCAAAGAGAAAGTATAAGGTAAAACTTACCTACGACAGATGCAAGGTGGACGACCCGAGTGTACAAAGAAGGATGGTCACAGCTTCGAGGGTTTGGAAGTGTCTGTCTAAACAAAACAAGTGGCATGTTACACAAAAAGCCATTTAGCTGAACCATCGGGCTCCCAACACCTAGGGTGCACGTTCGAGTCGAAGCCTCGACTACCCATCTGTGCTATTGCGGGATGTATTGCCAATTGGTCGATCCGGCACCTTAGCTGTGCCTTGCCTGTGACCAACACTGACCAAATGAAACATAGATGCTATCCCTATAGAGGGATGATTTGAGAGATATTTGTATACAAAACTCCCGCTTTTCTAATTATTTTTCCATTTTTACACTTTACTCTTTTTTTTTTTGGCCAGCGTACTAAAATATATTTTTGTTTTTTGAATACCGTATCAAACTAAACTAACTTTAAATAAATATTAAAATTTTATTATAATGTTTTTTGGTTAAAATTAAAACAACTTCTGACTAAAACGGATTATTTTACATAATTATTACTTATTCACAAATTTTAATTTTACTCAAATTGGAATATACATGGATATTAGTTGATAATTTTATCCAAACTACTGTTCTATTTATCATATAATTTTGTTTTTAATTTTATTTATATTTGAAACATAGTCATATATAATTTTTTTCTACAATTTAACAAATTATTATTTAAAATATAATAAATATTATTATTGTTATTAGACAAAATTATAATTATGTGATATATTTCAAAAATTATTATGACACGCTGCATCTACTTACAAGTATTTTAAAGAAATTTATTCATATGTTCAATTGACAGATGATAAGCCTAAATCATAATTATACAATCTAAAAAGGAATAACAATTATACGTAATTATCAGTCTCAATTTATATTTATGCAATTTAAAAAGAATTAAAGTTATAGTTATTCATTTTTTTGAATCAACACTTTCTATTTATAATATTATTTGTTAATTTCTTGTTGGGTACTAAGAATGCGAATGAGTTTGGTATATTATTTTTATTGTATGATATTCCTTGTACATTGAAATTATTTTTGGGCTTATGCATTTACCTTGTAACTTATTTTTTAATTCGTTAATTAAAATATATCAGGTTTGACTTTTTAAGATTGTTTGATATTTTTTAATGTGACTGTGAATGTTAGGTTTGTAAATATTATTGTATTTTTTAAAGAAGAAATAATTTCTGTGTATCAAATTTAAAGTAAAGCATATTAGTTGCCATATTTTTCAATTTATTCATTTCTAAATTCAGCTAATACAATTTTTTTAAATGTTTTTGCAATTCTTTAATGTGATTGTTTATATAATTTTCTTAGATTTTATTAAATTTCTTTATTATTGTTAAAATTTAAAATTTGTGTATATTAGATTCCAATGGAAGTCTTTTTTTCAATTTGTTTATTGAAGTATACCATCATCACCTTTTTTTTAAGTTTTATTTTAGTTTTTTTAATGTGAAAATATTATTGTAAGATACTGATAACAACATTATTAAACCAACACAAAATTTCATATTTCAATGACGGAATTAAAATTTATAGTACAATATTAATAAGATATTATATTTATTTTTGTTAGAGAATATTCGGTTATATGGAAATTATTTTCTGTTTATATAATTTATGTTTTGACTAATTTTTTAATTCATTCGTTCAACTTTGTAAGATCTAATTTTTTTTTAGTTTATCCTTTCTTTTAATGTAGTTGTTAATTTAACTTCTATTATATTTTTAGAACAGGTAAAATTTAAGAATTTTTTTACTATTATATTACAGGGAAAATCTCTCATTTGACTTATTTCTAGATCTTATAAACTTTTCATTATTTTAAATTTCAAATTTTTGGTGTACCAAATATCGAATACTATTTAAATTCTATCTTAATTTATAATTATGTATTAAAATTCTGTTTAATTGGAGACTATGATTAATGCAATTGTATTAAACAAAAATTGTATATTTTCTGTAAAATGAAAATTTTATATTTAGTAAATGATTTATCGGTTGACGAGCTCCGTACATTGAGTATTATGTTAATTTTTAAATTATTATGTATACATTAAATATTAGAATTAAATTTAAATAAAAGTTATAATACTAATTGACAATTTTATGATCCTATTGAAAATATAAATTTTTTTTTTGTTAAATTTAATTTTATGAATTTAAAAACCTAATTTATAGTTATAATTTCATAGCATTATATATATATATATATATATTTAATCCAAATCTATTTAAATTCTATTACAAATCTTTATTTGATTTTATCATTTATTTAAATTATAAGCTATCATAATATTTAGCATAAAGTAGTTTTTTAATACTTTTCATGAATTGTATAATATATCAATAGTTATTTTATTTGGCAACAATTAATTTTATGATTTTTTATTTTAATAACAACTGAAATTTATTCTGCTATATAAAATTTAGAATTACAATTTAAATCAAATATTATCGTCATCTTATTTTATTCCAAGACCAAATAAAATTAAAACTAATAATATTTATAGATGAACAAGAAAATAAAAAATAATGTAGTAACTTCATTTATAAATTCCTCTTATTTTTACATATGTAATTATTCTTTAGCATACTATTTCAACTCATTTTTGAATTTTACCCCAATTTGATTCTCGATAAATATGATTAAATGACAATAGAATTTATTTATCATGTGTTTTTTAATTAGTAAAAATAAATTAATTATACATGTTAGTTGTTAATAAATTAAAATCTTTAGTTAGCAAGCTAATTAATTTTGTGCATATAATTTACTAAAAATTATGTTCCCTAATTGCTTAATCGTATAAATTTTTTATTTAAAATGAAATTAAATATATAGTATGACATATTTGTGTTTCGCACGGGCTTTATCAATAGTTTAATATATATTTTAGAGTTAAAGATTGATTTTTAAGAAAACTTGAAATATCGGGTTGAGTCAGAGTTACGTAAAATAAATGGTTTTAATACTCATGTAAATTTTTGATTTGGTTAACTCTATTGAGTAATTGAAAATGATGTAAATAAAAATTGAAAACATGCAAGAACGGAAAATAACTCCGTAATTAATTTTTTACATTATGTCCTTTTATTAAATGTTAGAAATATCCTAATGTATATATGATTCTCTAATATTTAGTTACCTTAAGTCATAGAAGATTTGTATTTAGGAAACTTATAAAGTTATAATCCTATTAAGATTAGGTTTCTTATTCACTCTATAAATATAAGGTTTCGTTGTATAATATAGATCATCAACATTAATACATAATTCATTTCTTTTTCTTTTATTCTAACATGGTATCAGAGCCATGGTAGAATAATCTTCTCCCGTCAACAGTCCAATCACCTGCCGGCACCCAACCCGCCAGCCCTCCACTCACCAGCCCCCCACCCGCCAACTCCCGTCGCTCCAAAACTCCCGGCTCCACCCAGTTGGCCACTTCCGCGGCCCCCTACTCAACCAGCTGCCCCTCTCATATATATATATATATATATATATCTTCCCAATCAGCCTTCTCCAGCCATCTCTTCCCAATAGCCTTCTTCGGTCACGCTGATCCGTGATTAAATCAAGCAACCCGAGCCAACCCATTCTCAAATGCATCCCATCCTTTTCCCGTCTGCGGTCAATTTCGCTCTCCCTTCCTGTCTGAAATCCCTCTCCAGTGGTGTCACCTCTGAAAGCTGTTGTGACTCCTTCTGCGGCAACTCCTTCTCTCTCTCCGTCTCCATTTGTCAAAGCACCAACAGTCCCACTGCCACTATCCTCCTCCGCCAAGCTTCGCTTGCCTAACAACCCAGCCTCGCGGCTACTACCGCCTCCCCTGACGCTGTTCCCTCTTCATCGCGCCGAGGCACAATTTTTAAATGTAAAACCCATTTTTCAATTACCAACTTAACATCAACCGAATTTCACCAATCACCTAAATTTTGTCTTCACTCACACAACCACACTATCTTCACCATTGACCCTTCTCCTGCATTGCTCCTCCTAGGTGCCGTGTTTTTGTCAGATTTTGCTTCTACAGTACATTGATTACTTGGTTATTATCTATGGAACGTATGGATACTTCATTGGGTTCTTCTCGTGGACAACCTTTAGATCAATCTCCATGCAAATACTGCAAGCAACCTGATCACTCCTTACTTCTGTGTCCCACTCGTCCATATATTCATTGTCACAAGCGGGGTCCTGGCCACCTAAATCATCATTGTCCCAAGAAGCCGCCTAACTTTTGCATCAATAACTCTCGTGGCCACAACCAACAACATTCCACATCCATGGAGCCTACTCAAACAACTGCTGCCTCTATTTACCTGAGTCTGCTACATCCTCTTCATCCAAATTGATCACAACTAACATTGCAGATATTATTCATTAGCTAAGTACTATTTCTAGTAATTCTTCTACTGCCATGTCTACCACTACAGGTACTTCTTCTTGGCTCTTCGACTCTGCTTGCTCCAACCATATGACACCAAACCCTAAACTCTTCACTACCACATCATCTACCTCCCATGTACCCTGTATTAAAACTGCTAATGGCTCTCATATGCATGCTCAGCATATTGGCCATGTCTCTATTTTTTAACTTTCCCTCCCTCAAACCTATTATTTACCCGACCTATCTCTTAATCTTATATCTGTCGGTCAATTGTGTGATCTTGGACTTACCGTTACTTTTTCTTCTTCTGGTTATCTTGTGCAGGATCCACAGTCGGGGCGGACCCTTGGGATAGGCCGTAAGAATGGTCGTTTATTTGAATTGGTTAATCTTCACCTTCCATCCACGACTCAACACTGTGCTGCAACTACCTCTACTATTTCCCCATACTATTTATGGCATTCTAGATTGGGACATCCTTTAGCCAGTCGTTTACAATTTTTAGTTTCTAGTGGTCAGTTAGGATCGGTTCATATTGAATCTCTTGATTGTGTGTCATGTAAACTTGCCAAACAACCTGCCTTATCATTCAATAAAAGTGACAGTTTTTCTTCATCTGCTTTTGATCTTGTTCATTCAGATGTCTGGGGTCCTTCTCCTACTGCTACTATGGGAGGGGCTCACTGTTTTGTTATATTTGTGGATGATTATACTCGTTTTACTTGGCTTTATCTTATACACAATCGATCCCAACTTCCAAAAATTTATTTTGAGTTTGCTTCCATGGTTAAAACACAATTTTCTCGTACTATTAAAATTTTTAGTTCCGACAATGCCATGGAGTATCAAAAATCTGATTTTCTTGCCTTTCTTCGACAACAAGGAACTCTCCCTCACTGCTCTTATCCTCATACTTCCCAGCAAAATGGTCGAGCAAAGCGCAAACATCGTCACATTCTTGACACTGTTTGTGCTCTTCTCATCTCCTCATCCTGTCCTGAAAAATTTTAGGGGGAAGCTGCTCTTACTGCTGTCTATACTATCAAGCGTGTCCCTACTCCCCTTATTCACAACCAAACTCCCTATGAACGGTTATATGGGTCTCCGCCCCGATATGAACTTTTTCGTATTTTTGAATGTGTTTGTTTTGTTTTGTTTCCTTCTCATGAACGCACTAAATTGGAACCTCGGGCTCGTCTGTGTTGTTTCTTGGGTTATGGAATTGAACAAAAGAGTTATCGTTGTTGGGATCCCATTTCTAATCGTCTTCGTATCTCCTGCCATGTAGTCTTCTGGGAACATAAAATGTTTTCATCCATTTCATCATTTCCTTCACCTTTTAGTGCTACTCCCTCATTTTTCACTAATCCCTCTATTGATCTCTTCCCTGATGAGACATCCTCGTCTCCCTCTGAGGACCCACCAGCTCCTCCTATACCTCATTCTCCTTCTGAGCCTCCACCAGTTCTTACACGACCTGATTTGGCCTCTCTAAGTTCTCCAGCGCCGCCTGTCGATCCTCCACCTTCAGACACTGCATCTCTACCAGTTGAGTCATCTCATATTATTCTTACGACTTCAGATATTGCATCCATACCACGTGAGTCCTCTGATACTAATTCTATATTTCTTGACCGTTCTACTCGGGTAAAGAAACTTCCATCTCATCTTCGTGATTTTCATTATTTTTCTACTATTATCTCCCAACATGAGCCTCGCTCTTTTCGCGAGGCTAGTTCTAACCCTCTTTGGCAGCAAGCAATGTCTGAAGAATTACAAGCTCTTGAAAAGACTCACACCTGGGATTTGGTTGATCTTCCCCCTGATAAGACAACCATTGGTTGCAAATGGATTTACAAGATTAAGACTCGTTCTAATGGGTCTATTGAGCGTTACAAAGCTCGTCTGGCGGCCAAAGGCTATAATCAAGAATATGGGATTGACTATGAGGAGACCTTTGCTCCTGTTGCTTGACTCACCTCTGTCCGAAGTTTGCTTGCTATTGTTGCCGCTCGTTAGTGGCCCCCATTTCAGATGGATGTGAAAAATGCATTTCTCAATGGTGACTTAGCTGAAGAAGTTTATATGCAACCTCCTCCTGGCTCCTTTTATCCCTCACATCAGGTTTGCAAACTACGTCGTGCTCTCTATGCACTCAAGCAGGCCCCTCATGCTTGGTTTGCTAAATTCAGTGCTATCATTGGTACATTTGGGTTTTCTTCTAGTCCTTATGATTCCACTCTTTTCATTCAGACATCACCACATGGCACTGTTCTTCTTCTCTTATATGTGGATGATATGATCATCACGGGTGATGATCACGGGGGTATCTCTCAACTCAAGTCTCTGCTCAGTTCTCATTTTGAAATGAAAGACTTGGGAAATCTTAGCTACTTTCTTGGTCTAGAAGTCACCACTGACACTACAAGTTATTTTCTTTCTCAAGTCAAGTATGCTTCTAATCTTCTTTCCAGAGCTGAAATCACTGATAACAAGACTGCACCAACTCCTCTTGAGCCTGGTGTTCGCCTCACGCCTCTTGATGGCACGCCTCTCTCTGATGTCACGCTTTATCGATAGCTAGTGGGGAGTCTTATGTATCTCACTGTTACTCGACCTGACATTGCATATGCTGTTCACATTGTCAGTCAGTTCATGTCAACTCCTCGCTTAGTTCATTATGCTGCAGTTCTTCGTATCCTATGATATGTTAAGGGTACTTTATTCTATGGACTTCATTACTCCTCTCAGACATCTCTTGATCTTCGAGCCTACACTGATGCTGATTAGGCTGGTGATCCTACTGATCGGCGATCTACCACTAGATTTTGCTTCTTCCTGGGTGATTCCCTCATCTCTTGGCGCAGCAAGAAACAAACTGTTACTGCTTGCTCTAGTATTGAAGCAGAATAGCGTGCTCTTACTGACACTGCACAGGAGTTACTTTGGCTTCGTTAGTTACTCTCTGACATGGGTGTATCCCATTCTGCTGCTACTACTATTTACTGTGACAATCGGAGTGCTATTCAAATTGCTCACAATGATGTTTTTCATGATCGCACCAAACACATTGAAATCGACTGTCATTTTGTGCGTCAACATGTGGCACAGGGTACCATACAACTTGTTTATGTGACTTCTGCTGCGCAAACTGCTGATTTGTTTACTAAAGCATTACCTCCTGGAATATTTCATGAATTAGTTTCCAAACTCAAGTTAGTTTCCTCTATACCTCCTTGAGTTTGCGGGGGCATGTTAGAAATATCCTAATGTATATATGATTCTTTAATATTTAGTTACCTTAAGTCATAGAAGATTTGTATTTAGGAAACTTATAAAGTTATAATCCTATTAAGATTAGGTTTCTTATTCACTCTATAAATATAGAGTTTCGTTGTACAATATAGATCATCAACATTAATACATAATTCCTTTCTTCTTCTTTTATTCTAACATTAAAAAAATTATTTTACAAGATATTTAAAAGGTAATATTTTACGAATGTAAAATGGTTTATAATTTTAGCATGGCATAATAACAACGAAGTTTAAGAATTTGAATGTAAGATATTTTTGATTGTTGGATTTATTTAATGATGACAATGGTTATAATTTTTATATAATTTTAACGTCCCGATGGTTATTTTCTTCACCACTTAATAAGTAAACACACCCTCTTATTTTTTTGGGGACTTGTTCACTTATATTTTTAATAAAAGTTACTAAATTAATAGTTTTGGTAAATAACAAAATTTTACAAATTTAACATGCTGCTGGGATAACTATTAGACATTGTCAACTGAAATTTTCTACTACGAAAAAAGTGCATTTCAAACTTTAGTTTTTCTCAATAAATTAAGTTTTAGGCACATTAAGATTAAAATTTTAATTTAAATGTTTATTTCTAAATTAAAATTTTTAACAAAACTAAAATATGAATATTGTTTACATAGAAAAATTTAATTGCCTATGTGTAATAGGCATCTATACATTTTTTAATAATAGTAAAATACTATAGGTAAATAATGCAGTTCCAACCCTACAAAAATGCAGTCAATATATATGTATTGAATTTTATCTTATCAACTGCACATAGAAGAAGAGCATAGAAATCGAAAGGCCTGTAGGGAAGGCGTAGCCGATCCGCTAGGAAGGTACAACCAATCCGATGGTTCGACCACAAAAGCATATCCAGTTGAAATTGGCCAGCATACATCACAGCCATGGTATGAGGAAAGGGAAGCTTCGACCCAGGGTAGTAGACCTCGAAGGCTAGCCATAGAGAAGGTGAAGTTTCGACCCTATAAGGACAATCCTCTTTGCTCGCAATTCTAGTTCACATTTACTTGATACACATTTGTCGCGACTCTTTTTTGTACAGTTTGATTAGCATTATAATACGTTCTCTATAATTTTTAAAATGACCAAACCAAATTCTGAAATATTAGTATACATATGTTCTAACTTGTCTAGTCTTGTGTTTTAAGTGGTGAACACATGCATTGTGTGTATCTGTCAACTGCGACAAGAGTTGCTGTATGAAGTAGTTACATCCTTGTGAGCACTCATATAATAGAGCCTGTTGAAATTGACAGTAAAATAAGTTTATAAAAATTCAGCATCGAACAATACATCTCATACAATGAATGAAAAGGCCGGAAATGAAATTGAACCACAATGGGTAAAACAATTCGACATATACAAATTCTGGGGACCCAATTACATTGGATAAATATAATTTACGATACATAGACTGTTCTGGAAAGTTTTACTCTCATTCAGAATGTTGATTGGTGATGTGCCAATGCTTCAGCAACATTTAGAAATGCCTCTAGCATGTTTAGATCAGATATGATCATATTGGTTTGGGAATTTGACCTGCAACTTGGTCACAAATGAAGTCACAGTGCACATTCATTTCTACATCATCTGCGAGGACATCGTCATCGTTGTTCTCTTCTTCGAAGTCCTCAAGGTCCATAGGTCAATACTGGATTGGCCAGAAGCCGAGGTTGAATGGCAGGCGGTGGATGCATGCATTGATGCTTCAAGGATTGTTTGATCGGTGTCACGATGGTCGTGGATGAAATTGTGGAGTGCCATGGTACAGCCGACTAGAGCGACTAGGTCATTAAAGTTGTAAGGGGCATATTGTGCAAGATTGTCCACTGGGCCTTCCACATGCCAAACGCTCGTTCGATCATACTACGTAGTGAGGAGTGGAGCTATTAAATCGCTCGTCAGCATTTTTGGGTTTAGATCCATGTCTGAATTGCTATAGGTATATCCGTTCTCCCTTGTAAAGTGTGAGATATCCTCACTTGTTTTTGTATTCGCGTCAACCAGGTAATATTTATTTTGAAACCACATAAATAAAGGGAGGCAATATAAATTTTATCTTAAGTTAACTTTAGTACAATGGAAAACATTCTCACGGCATGTACCTCCGATTGGGTTTGGGAATTTTTTAGCAAGGTCATTCACGACGCTCTTGAACACCCGGCCATCGTGCGTACTCCGCTCCCATCCACATGACATATACATAAAGTGCTGGTCAAAGTCACAAACGGCGATAATGTTATGTGTGAATACACTCTTCTGGCTGTAATAGGCATACGATGCTTCAGTCGGCGGGACACAAGCAACGTGTGTGCCATCCAATGCCCCAATGGCATCCTATACGTGAAACAGTGTAGGGATGATAGCATAGTTTCCACAAAATCGAAAAGTTCAAAACTTGTTGGAATGTTGCTATTTATTACCTTGAACGAGCAGTACTTTGGGTTGTCACATATTTTACTTGGTAGTTGATTCTAGTCCGGTTGTGGTTATAGGTAGTCATGTACGAGGAGCTTCAACACATCCAACAATAAGTGGAAGTGTCTGGAGATTGTTTCTCTCGAGTGTTGGAATATCTCCTGAAGTTATTGGTTTGACATTCGAAGCGCAATTCTGGTCAAGAACATTACGGCACTCTCCTCAATAGTTATCACACCAGTTGGAGGAAGGGACAGTCCGTACTTTGTAGTAAGCTCCTCATATAGTTTTAGGAAAACATACTTATTTACCTGACACATATTGTACAGTTGTTTAGGGTAGCCTGTGAGGAATTCTTGGACCCAAGCCTTGCCAGGCAAAGTCGATATGTGGCAAGGTTGTTCTAGTAACCTGTTATGAAAATAGGTGGACGCACATGCAAGGCAAACCATGATCAAGTTCTCTTCCCTGTCGCAACGTTAAATAGCTGCTTCGAGGACATCCCGCTGTACACCAGGCTTCATCTAGTAACTCGAATCCATGGTTACACCTTATAAAGTTCACAAAATAGAAAGAAATATATAAACCATATGAGTGACAAATAGCTATGCAGAAGCACTATGATATGTAGACATTGAACATAGCATATGGATCTAACAAATATAAGGAGAAACTCATCGTCACGCATGCTAAAAATAGGTTTGGACAAGCAAATTACATAACATTTATCAATTTATAAAAGTCAAAATTACTAGTACTAGAGCAATGTGAAAATTGTTCAAAATACAAAGGATATGAAATTAACTAAAATAATAAATTAATAGGAGGAGGTGGGGGAAGATAATCAAGATGTGGAATGAAATTAGGGTAATAGGGGGTGGCATCTTATTAGAAGGGGGCTATAGCAGAGATGGTGCAAGACTCGGGCCGGTGGCACGAGGGGTTCATCTGTTCGTCGTGTAGCTATTTAACTTACGTGTCATCACAAGACATGGCCATGAACGACTCTCGATTCATCGTATCTTTTAGCAAGTCTACGACCCACATGAAATTGGCAGTGTGGTCCGTAGTGAAACCCGGGAGTGTAGAGAGCTTTGCAATACATCGGTCCATGTTACAATCAGGAGCGTTGTGGAGGTGGTGCAGTGACTTATCACCCATGTAGTAGGTGTCTACGATACCTCAAGCGTGTCGTTCATCCGACTGCTTTTAGAGCCTCATTGTCGGCTGTACGTGGAATCATTAGCCATGAAGTCATCGTCGGGATGACACCTTTTACCACTGTCGGAACTATGTCCTTCATTGTTAAAGGAGGTAGCGAGCTCGTTCAAGTCTGGGGGGTGAGATTGGAAAAACCATGCTTGGATTGCTGAGTGACTGGTGGGTGGAGGGTCCAGTTGAAGGGGTCCAATGCCTTTCCTCGGTTGCGATAGTACCATGAAACACCCGCTCCATAAGATCTTAATGGTTTGGGCCCTTCTCTCGAAATTTGAGTATCACCGGATTATCTTGGGCAGAAGTAGGTAACGAATATTTAGTAGGTATCGCCAATGAAATCGCTTACACAAAAACTTCTTTCTTTATTGAAATGTATTAATGCACAAGGAATAGTAAAATTGAAACTTACCACGGCCATTTGTTGTCACCAATGCTCCAGTGCATCGATGGTGCCTTTCGTAGGGTCCCAACCGACTCCCATAATTCTTGACCTGGGGGATTTTAAGGTTGTCCATGCTTTTCATTCTTTGCACAATTTTTCAATATGGCTTTTGATTTGACTCATAGCTAGGCTTTTCCCATTGTCTCAGTTGAAATCCTCTATTACGTTGGCATACCCAAGCCCAGATAGATAGCATCCTCTTTGGTGTCCACTCTTTAAATATGCGACCATCAAATTTAGTAACAACCTTTCCTCCTTGAAATCCCACGTGGCATTGGCTTGGCGAGGATGTGAGGATGCAAGGATGTGCAAGCATTTGTACTCTGACATTGTTGTGTGCACTCATCATTGTTGAACCAATCCATACTAATAGAAGATACAACATTTGCCAAAAAAACCTAACCGTAATTTTCAAAGAATATTAAGAAATTGTAAGACAATTTAGCGAAAGGCAACTAAGGTTTATAGGGGTGTGTTTGTATTACATTAAAGTTGGAGTAAAAATTGTAATTTACATCGAAGACCAAATTCATCGAATATCTACTAATTTATTTTATTTGTAGCCAATTATGTAATCCAGTATATTCATTTTTAATATTTCCTTTTGCATCATCGGAGCAATTCAAATAGTGATTTTACGAAATATAAATATAAACAGAACTCATTACCCAGTTGAGTTTTTTTAACTGTGAATACAAGATAAAAATTTGTTCTCTACATAATTAACGATTTAAATTAATCATGCTTTGAACATGATTATAGTTTAACAATTATTTCTATATAAAATGCCACTTATTTGTACGTTGTGATGAGTTTGTTCCACCTCGTGTGTAGGAGGACAAGATAATGAACCTATTTTGATATGGTCAAAGGTTACCCAAATCGTAAATATGTATATTTATAGACAATTGTTCAAAATGGTGACGGATCATTATGATTTCCATTCATAAATATTATTTCTCCAAGTACTCATATGTTTACATAAAAATTGTTAAATGGAACGACAATTCCCAATTTTTTGTTATGATCATCCGAATTCTACAAAGGCACATGTTGGAACGGATTCCACCTTCAAAAGTTCCAAACCAAGATCAAACAACACAGAAATAAAAAAAGTAGGGTCATTCAATCGATGGACCAATGCACACGTGATTAGTTACTAGCTTTGCATTTTGATGCAAATAGTAGAAAAAAATAACTGAACAAAATGTTTTCTGAGCAACACCACAATCCTCTAAATATCATAAGAATGAGCAGAAACAAACCTATATGAAGATGTCGGACGGTGGGGAAGAGGAGTAGACAATGAGGTGTGTCAGGGACAAAGGTTATAGTGTCACTGGGAGGAGTGATATGTCGGAAAATTACGCTTTCATTTGCTTGATCGAAGCCAATACATGTGTTTCATCTTTGCCGTTCAAACAGCAACACGACCCCCTAGGGCTTTGCCGAAAATCGACCCTCTCCATATAAGTTGGAGTAGCAATCTGCCTTTTTCGTATCAAAACGTAGTCGTTTTCATCGACAAAAGAGGTTGGATTTTTCTTTTAATTTTCAGCAACGCACTTGATTTTGCATTCATTGGAGCTCAGACGGAGATGAAAATTGTTTTTTTTTTTTTTTTCAAATCTGTTGGAACAAGTGCTAAAATGCCTGTTCCAATGGTTTTTTTTTTTTTTTGGGCCTGACAAGTCCCATTGTAAGGCCACTGACTGAGTTTTAGCCTTTCCACATGACAGCCATTGGAATGTTTCCTTAGTAAATGTTCGAACGGAATTTTGGTGAATTTTGGTAAATCTTCCAAACGTCAAAAAGTATCTCACGTATTACACTTTTTCCATTTTTTAGTATTTTTTGGTGGACCAAATAGGGCCTAAATAAGTTAAAATTTGACTCGATTCAACTTATTTCTTCCCTTACTTTGACTTCTACATTAAATAAATAGGTTGCTTTAGCATTGACTTCTACAACAAATAAATAGGTTGCTTGGAAAATCTTTCGGTGGCATTTTTTATTTTTTTACATTTTGTTTTGGTTATCAATTGTATACTTGTGAATATTGTATTAGATAGCATGCCTATTTTTAAATTTATTATTAATACGGTACGCATTGAAAAGAGGGAAGACATGGAAAGAAAGAGAAAAGTAAGAATGGAGAGAAGAGAAGAATGGAAAAGAAGACCCGATCCCTACCAACGCAATCATAATTTTGGCCTAATGAGGTTCAAGAAACTAAAACTAGTATCATACGAAGTTTGAAAAAAAAAAAAAAAAACCTATCATACGAACCAAATCTTTAGTCTAAATAAAATCAATATCTATATCTATCACATGAATATGTGTAAAACTTTCTTTTGACAATTTTATCCCTCACATTTCAAGTTATGTCAACTTTGTCCTTTATCCCAAATGTTAAGGCCAAAGCCCTTCCATCTTCTTGACCTTTAACCTCCCATCAATATAACTGTAATTGTAATGATACTGTGATGAACCCATCTCTGAATGTTTGGTTGGTGAGAAAATAAAGGAAAATACAAGAAAATAAAAGGGTTTGGATTAAATTCGAGAGTAATCCAAAACTCTCCCAAATGAGAAATTAATCTCACACTGAAAATTCTTCTCCATATTATTTCTGTTACAATACATCCTATTTATAAACTTCATTACATCCATTAACTAACTAATCTAATCTATCTATGATTAGTTTAAGCAAACTAATTTGTAACTAACTAACTAATCTAATCTAACATGGTCACGTAACAAATACCTTCTAACTCTCTTATCTTCCTGACCTTCAATTTCTTGTAACTTTGATGAGTTTCTTTCGACTCTTTTATTTGACCTTCAATTTCTAGTAACTTTGATAAGTTTCTTTCGACTCTTTTATCTGACCATGACCCCCCAAATGCTGGGCTAAAAAATATTGGTGTTTTGATTGTTTGACGACAATTGTTTATCTCCAGGTTATTTCTCTCTTCGTTTACAAAAAAAGATTCAGTGTCTCTGTTTAAATTATTTCCCCACATGGTATTTGTTTTTGTTTCTCCCTTTTTTGCCCCAATTTGTATGCCTCTGTTGGCTGAGTCTGTTTCTCTACATTTGATTGATGTTAATAGATATGTGTGTGTGTGTGTGTGTGTGTATATATATAACTGCAAATGATATATGTTGTTGTTTTTCTTTGGATAGATAAATAAATATTGTTTATTTTGATTGAAATCGTAAATGGCGTCCAGACTCAAAGATTGGAGCTTGATTCATCAGATGGGAAGTTGTTTGATTTAATTGCTGCATATTCCTATATTTGGCTTATTGATTGTACCTAGATGTGATTGACTTAGGAGACAGAAACTTAGAGAAAGCATTTTGCAATACTTAGTTCCAGTAAATTTATAGACTCAAAAATACCCTGCTTTCCCATGAGATTGGAAGATAATATCTTCTTCAATTCTCTTTTGCATAAAAACTAAATGGGATTCATGTTATAGGAAATTTTCTAGATAATAAGACAAGTGCGATTGGGTTCTTGATTTACCTTTTGTATCACCTTTAATCAAATTATTGTAGCTATAGTACCGTAGTCTGAGATTTATGAAGTTTAATCTTGATGATTTTTTTTTGGTTGTCTTGACTAGATTGCACTTGTGATCAATGAGACTTTAGATCCCATTCACTTTCGTTATGAACACTGTTAGCCAATTTAGCATGATTTTTTGTGTATGGGCGAAGGATAGAGAACTTAGTAGGCAGATGAAAATTTGCATGGATGTTGGTGTAAAGAAACGGCATTAGGCATTGCATTTGCTACTGATCATTTGTCAAACCAAAAAAGAAAATTGTCATTGTGAAATACCTATCCATTCAATGATAGCACTTTAATTGGAAAAGCTGAGTTAGTTAATTTCATGTTAAGTAATTGTGAAAAGAAAAAATTAGTTCAATTAAGAAATTGATGGGGCTGAAATTGAAAGTTAAAGCAAAAGCAATGGAAAGAGTAATAATAGTTTGATCATTATATGTCAGAGAACCTATTTTGAGTGCTTCAATTACTTTCTCTGGTTTTCTATTGGTTCACTAAATAGGTTTTTCCCCCAAAAATAAAAGAAATAAGCCTCTTTGTTTTTTGGCAAAGAAATTAAGTAACATAGCTTAATAAAGATTTTGATTTCATCATAAACTATTTATATTTGTTATGTTTGATGTTTAGATTTTGACTCTTTGGAATTAAAATTGCTTGGAATTAAAGTTGCAAGGGTGCTTGGTAGGGGTCTTGTTTCAGGTATAATCTTTTTTTTTTTCACCTCAAAGTTGTTGGAAACAAAATTTGATAGCTCAGTATGTTATTATTCCTAGAAACAAGGAGATACACAATGAGTATAAATCCAAATTTTTTAATTTTTTATAAGTTTAAATATATCCAATTCTATTGGTTTGTCAAGGGTGAAACACACCAACATGACCAAGACCCCACTCTATTTACTAGATATAAATAATAATCTCATATACTAAGTTAGTTTCGGATATTTTTATTCTAATCTATGCAAGATGGCATTGATACCATATTCAATATATACAAGAGCTCTATGGTACCTGAATGAACTTTTTAATAAACATGGGTAAACAAAATATTTTTTTTTTTCAGAATTATTTTAGAACAACAGCAAAATTATGATATGTAAAAAACTAAGTGCTTTATACGACACAAGTATTTCATATACCTCATTATAACTTGATCTTTGTGGAAACCCAAACAAATAAAACACTGCTTGTTTTGTGTTATGAGATGGACCTTTACTTATTTTGTGAGTGTGGCTGCTAGCAACAACAGATCGGGAGGCAAGGGTTGGTCTCTTCCCTTTAAGCTTCATAAAATTTTAGAATTTTAATGATAGAACTTCAATAAAAATTTATTAAATGCTACAAAAATTACACATTTTAAAACTTATTCTGATTAACTTAATAATATTAATTACTTATAAAAAATATACCATGTCTTCATTTATTTAATAATTAATATTATTGAAACCTTTATTGATAATTATAATGTATGGTAATAACATATTATTGCTATCACTATAAAGTGAAAAGAAGGTGTAAAACATATATAAGTTATGTCATTTGAATGATTGAAAGCTTTATATCTGGTATCAAATTGATGATGCCTATGTTTCTTGTTTCTCTTGTGTGGAAATATATGAAAACATCAATCTTTTTTGCCAAGCTTGGAATAACATGCTGGCAATCTTGAATAAGTATGTCAAATGCTTTCTGTATTTTGTGGCTGCTATTCTATCATCATTTGTGTAATCTTTTATAAGATGACTTCATAATTTAAACTTGAACATTATGTCTATATTATTTTCATGTTTAAACAAGAACTTCGAATTTTATAAGGCCATTAAGTCAGTTTCGCTATTTTTATTCCCCATTAATATCATCATTTTGATCTATTTTGATTATCTATTCATATTTGTATTATGAGGGTTTCTTTGATTCTTCTATCTGTTGATAGTCATTCGTAAAGGTGGAGAATAGTGTTTAGATTTGGAAATTCCTCTGATTCGATTGAGAATGGAGTTTTTGCCTTTCTAATTTATTTTTCATTTGTTGTTTTAATTCCTTAATTTGACCAATGCTAATTCAGGTTCTGTGTCTCTAATTTTGTTTGAAGATCCAAATATTTAGCTTGGAGAAAGATGAGAAGGAAAATAAATTGATTTAAGGTTCCTTTTGTGCTTGTTTGCATTTGAAGTATTTTCGAGAATACTTTTCAATCATGTTCAAGAAAAATATTTTTAAAAAACACGAGTTGGGTTTCTTGAAAAACATTTGATGTTAAAATGAAAGGAGCCTGAATTGTAATTTTGCATAACCTAAGTTATATTGAGTTTTATCAATTTTATGATAGGCACGAGACTATATTAGATTCTTAAGAATGGTATGTTCTTCGCCCCCTAACTTTCTAATCATAATAAATCTAATGATGGAAATATTTTAGAAGGAAGTTTTTGAGGTGTATTTAGTTACAAGAAGTTCTCATAAACCGTGAAATGAGGTGTCTTTTTCATTAATAACTGCTTAAATGAGGAAACGTCTTTTCTAGAAGTTCTAATGTAGTATTTATTTATCAACTATTCTTATCTGGCAGGTTTCCAACGGCTATTAGTGTAGTTGTTGGAAGTGGATCACTCTATTCTAAAGAGATGGTCTGATGGGGACAAAGTTGCAGACAAACTTCTTGGGTCTCTGTTATGGCCTTGCAGAGAATTATATAGGAAGTCCTATGGTAATATAATTTATCTTGTCCTGCGATGTAGAATTTTTCGGTAATATGGAATTTTGTTTTGTCTCCATACTTTTGTTCTGAACTCCCTTATGAAATAAATTTCATTCACGCCCAAAACTTAGGTGATAATTGATTTATCTCGAAACACTCTTGGGCAAAGTCCCTTTAGTCCTTTAAGCAATGTCGGTAGTTTGGGGTCTGGCTCTTGATGCTGTCCAAGTCCATTCTTTGATAACTTGAGCTTAAGGGTGCGTTTGATTTGCTAAAAACTGCTGAAAAGCTCTGAAATTTTCTTAAAATCTCTAGAAGTTATTTACTTTTTATCTCACTGCACAAATTATGAAACCACAAATTATCTCACTTTATCTCATTTTATTCACTTTTTGTCACTCCATGTACACCCTAAGACATGCACTTGCAATATAATAACTAGTAAATTAGCTCCACCAAAATAAGAAAAAAGAAAAAAGGGCAGAAACATAGAAGAATCGTGGGTGAATGTTCACCTATTCAAATCATGTATATGTTTTTACCACATCTGTTTTGATCTAAAAGGAGAGGGTAGAAAGGTAGGGTTGCCTTGTGAATTTTTTCCTTTGGTGATGCCTTGATGTCCAATATCTCCGTTTGTTCCACATATTATCAATGATCATATCTAAAGTTAGTGGATGCATAATGTATAATCTTTGAGCTCTGGTGATTTTGTGTGTGAGTGTGTGTGTGTGTGTGACTCATCCATGATAGATTGAGATTCAAATGATTCATGCAGGTTCTTAATGTTAAACGAAACTTTTGGTTGACTTTTGTAACCCTTTAGAAAGGCTAGGTTTGTTTGATTTATTTATCCTGGAAGTTGGTTGTGGATGGAATTGGCTTGCTTTATTCTTCTATGGAATGTGTTGCCTTGGAGTACCTTAGAAAGTGTGCTTCAGTTTCCATGATTTTCTCAACAACTTAGTTTTGAATCTGTCAAAGTTGTTGGGTTAATAAGCGGAAGAAGTCTTCTACATCTGTTGCTACTTTCTAGCTTCAGAAGGTTTTGTTCTGCTTTTGCTATTTTCTCTGCTAATTTTTAGCTTAGTTCTGTTTGTAGTTTTGCCTATAAAAGGGCCGTAACAGTTGTGTTTCAGTGTGGGAGAAAATAAAGAATTACAACAAAAACTATTATTGAAATCTTTTCTCTTGAGTTCTGAGTGTTATTTTTTCTTTTCCCATTGAGTGTTTCAGTTTCATTCCAACAAATTGGTATCAGAGCAGTCTTCTTGAGGGACCTGTGTGTGAGTTTGAAGCATCATGGAAGCTGAAGCTAGTTTCACGTCTATGACTATGCCGGTCTTAGACGGAAACAACTACCAGATTTGGGCAGTACGCATGGAGTCGTACTTGGAAGCTTTGGATCTTTGGGAAGCAGTGGATAAAGATTACGCAGTACCTGCACTTCCAGACAATCCCACCATGGCACAAATCAAAGCACACAAGGAGAAGAAGACAAGGAAAGCTAAAGCCAAAGCAAGTTTGCATGTTGTAGTCTCACCCACCATATTCACTCGCATCGTGGCACTGAAATCAGCAAAGGAGATATGGGAGTTTCTCAAAGCTGAATATGAAGGTGATGAAAGAATTCGAGGAATGCAAGTGCTAAATTTGGTGCGTGAACTTGAGATGCAAAAGATGAAGGATTCTGAAACCATCAAGGAGTATTCTGACATGCTGCTTAACATTGCAAGCCAAGTCAGATTACTTGGGACTCCATTATCTGAATCAAGGATTGTTGAAAAAAATCCTTGTAACAGTTCCTAAAAGGTTTGAACCTACAATCACATCCTTAGAAAATACTAAGGACATGTCAAAGATTACTTTGGCAGAGTTGTTACATGCACTATAAGCTCAGGAACAAAGGAAAACCATGAGGCAGGAACGTGATGTCGAAGGAGCCTTACCTGCTAAGCATCAAGGTGCGGATAGAAAGTGGAATAAAAAGAAGA
Organism: Vitellaria paradoxa; assembly: GCA_019916065.1. NCBI lineage: Eukaryota > Viridiplantae > Streptophyta > Magnoliopsida > Ericales > Sapotaceae > Vitellaria > Vitellaria paradoxa. The sequence goes on along the minus strand of CM034241.1, from coordinate 24,067,078 downwards.
ACAACCAAGAGGGCAGTTCGAGTTCTTCTACTTCCAGCAACAACAAAAATTCAAACTCCAAGACTAGATATCCAGCTTGTCGACACTGTGGGAAGAAAGGTCATCCTCCGTTCAAATGCTGGAAAAGACCAGATGCAAAGTGCTCTAAGTGCAATCAACTTGGACACAAAGCTGTCATCTGCAAAAATCAGAAACAACAACAGAAACAGGAAGCAGTCGCACAAGTTGCAGATCAAGAGGAAGAAGATCAGCTGTTTGTAGCATCCTGTTTCACAACCACGAAGTCAACGGAAAGCTGTTTGATAGACAGTGGTTGTGCAAACCACATGACTCATGACAAATCTCTCTTCACAGATTTAAAACCCATGGCTATCACAAAAGTCAGAATTGGTAATGGTGATCACATTCTAGTAAAAGGAAAATGGACAGTTGCTATTCATGCTGTCTTAGGTACAAAATTTATTTCTGATGTTCTTTTTGCACCTGATATTGATCAAAATCTCTTGAGTGTTGGACAGCTTATTGAAAAGGGATTCAAGGTAATCTTTGAAGACAAAGTCTGCTGCATTCAAGATGCAAAAGGTGGAGAAATAGTCAGAGTAAAAATGAACGGCAAAAGCTTCACATTCGCACCAACCAAGGAGGACCAAATGGCCTACCCCATAGAAGGAAATGTGACTGAAATTTGGCACAAACGATTGGGCCATTGTCATCTTTCTAGAATGTTGGAGTCGAAGCAAAAGGAGCTGTCTTATAGGTTACCATCTCTTTCAAGCAAGATGCAGATTTGTTATGCTTGTCAATATGGCAAGCAAATCAGAAAACCTTTCCAAGATCATCCTGGAGGGCTTCTCATAAGCTGCAGTTAATCCACACGGATGTTGCTGGTCCTCATAGAACTCCTTCTCTGGCAGGTAGCCGTTTTTAAATTATCTTCATAGATGATTTTACCAGACTTTGTTGGATTTTCTTCTTGAAATACAAGTCAGAAGTTGCAAACACATTTTGGAAATTCAAGAAGAAAGTAGAGAAGCAAAGTGGAAGCCAAATTTAGTATATCAGATCTGACAATGGAAAGGAGTACACCTCGGAGTAGTTCAACCTTTTTTGTGAAGAATATGGCATTGAACACCAGCTTACAGCTCCTTATACTCCACAACAAAATGGAGTCAGTGAGCGGAGGAATCGGCACATATCTGAGATGGCACGATGTATGATTCACGAGAAAGAATTGCCAAAAAGTTTTTGGGCTAAGGCAACCAACACAGCTATTTTTCTACAAAACAGATTGCCAACCAAAGCATTGAAGAATCAAACGCCATTCGAAGCTTGGTATGGCTACAAACCTTCACTCAAATTTCTTAGAATTTTCGATTGTGTTTGCTTCACTTATGTTCCACAGGTCAAGCGTGATAAACTTGACAAAAAATCAGAACTTGGCATCTTTGTGGGCTATAGCTCATCTTCTAAGGCCTACAAGGTTTATCAACCTCAAACGAAGAAAATAATCATCAGCCGAGATGTTTTCTTCATGGAAGATGAGAAGTGGGACTGGACACAATCACAAGCAGCTCCAAACGGCAAGCAGAATTCAAGTTCTTCTCTCTAAACAGATGAACCATGGCAAGAAGAATTAGAAGATGATCCACCTGTGCGTGGAACAAGGCTGCTGTCAGATATTTATAAGAGATGCAATCTCGCTGTTTGTGAACTTGCTGGATTTGAGGAGGCTGTCAAGGATCCAAAGTGGAAAAGAGCAATGGAGGAAGAGTTATTTATGATAAGGAAAAATGAGACTTGGCAGCTCGTTGACAAGCCACAAGACAGAAAAATCATTGGTGTAAAATGGGTGTTTCGAACCAAGCTGAATGCAATGGCTCTATCAACAAATACAAGGCTAGACTTGTAGTTAAGGGGTATGCACAGATTTTTGGTGTTGATTATTTTGATACCTTTGCACCTGTGGCTAGATTGGACACCATTAGACTCTTGTTAGCTATTGCAGCTCAAAAGGGTTGGAAGGTGTTTCAACTAGATGTGAAATCTGCATTCTTGAATGGTGTGTTGCAGGAAGAGATTTATGTTGAGTAGCCTGAAGGATTTGTGGAACAAGGTGAAGAGGAGAAGGTCTACTTGCTTAAGAAGGCCTTGTATGGCTTGAAACAAGCACCAAGAGCTTGGTATAGCAAGATAGATGAGCACTTGTTAAACTTAGGCTTTGAGATGAGTGTGTCCGAGGCAACTCTCTATGTGAAGCATAAAGAAAACGATTTGATTATAGTTTCTCTTTATGTTGATGATCTTTTAATTACAGGTGGAAATGCCAAGCTTGTTGAGGTGTTCAAAAAGGAAATGATGCAGGTCTTTGAGATGACAGACCTTGGTCTAATGACATTTTTCTTGGGAATGGAGATTAAGCAGCTGGAAAATGAAGTTTCTATTTGTCAGAAGAAGTATGCTAAGGAAATACTCAAGAACTTTCATATGGAAGATTGCAAAGCAATGACCATTCCAATGAATCAAAAGGAGAGTCTGAGGAAAGAAGATGGAACTGACAGAATTGATGAAGGATATTTTCGAAGTTTGGTTGGCTGTCTGATGTATCTCACAGCATCCAGACCAGACATCCTATTTTCTGTAAGTCTCTTATCTCGGTTTATGCATTGTGCCACTGAAATGCATTTAAGAGCAGCAAAAAGAATAGTGAGATATATTAAAGGAACAGTTGATTTTGGTGTGAAATTTAAAAGAAGTGGAGATTTCAGGCTGCTTGGATTTTCAGACAGTGATTGGGGAGGTTCTGTGGATGATATGAAGAGTACTTCTGGTTATTGTTTTAATCTTGGCTCAGGGATTTTCTCATGGTGTTTAAAGAAGCAGGAAATTGTAGCACAATCCACTGCTGAAGCTGAGTTTGTAGCAGCTGCAGCAGCAACTAATCAGGCAATCTAGTTAAGGAAGATTTTATGTGATCTACAACTGAAGCAATTGAATAGCACTAAACTTCTGGTGGATAATCAGGCAGCTATTGCTATTTCTCACAATTCGGTCTTTCATGGAAGGACCAAGCATTTCAAGATCAAGTATTTCTCTCTAAGGGAAGTGCAGAAAGAAGGTGAAATTGTACTTGTTTACTGCAAATCTGAAAATCAGTTAGCAGATATTTTCACAAAACCTCTGCCTGTTAGTAAGTTTGAAGAACTAAAGGAGAAACTTGGAATTTGCAAAGTCTGAAGCAAGGAGGAGTTTTAGAAAGTGTGCTTCAGTTTCCATGATTTTCTCAACAACTTAGTTTTGAATCTGTCAAAGTTGTTTGGTCAATAAGCGGAAGAAGTCTTCTGCATCTGTTGCTACTTTCTAGCTTCAGAACGTTTTGTTCTGCTTTTGCTGTTTTCTCTGCTAATTTTTAGCTTAGTTCTGTTTGTAGTTTTGCCTATAAAAAGGCCGTAACAGTTGTTTTTCAGTGTGAGAGAAAATAAAGAATTACAACAAAAACTATTATTGAAATCTTTTCTCTTGAGTTCTGAGTGTTATTTTTTCTTTTCCCATTGAGTGTTTTCAGTTTCATTCCAACAGGTCTGCTCAGGCTCAATTTGAATTTGAAGTATATTTGTAACTTCCTCTTTATGTCAACTTCTTTATTTTTGTAACTTGAATTTGTACCCCCCCCCCCCCAGGCGTTTTCCCCTTTCTCTCATTAGTTTCAATGTAAAAGCTGATTTGTTCACAGTTTTCATCTGAAAAATCATCATAATTTGACAAGTCAATGGATTATATATGAAGTTTCTTATATAAATTTGTTCTTCGTAATTCACAAAACCCTCCACCAATTGGTAACTGAAGGGATTATATGTTTATATGTATGAGATTCCTGATAAGTTTCTCTATGCTTAATTGAGTTCACAACCCAGGTCAAAATGTACCTTTTTGACCTGCAAAATTCAAAGTAAATTGCTTTCTTTGGTTAGATTGATTGTTCATACTTCAATACCTGTTGAATTAGTGCATTCTTTTGTCAAAAATTTTCCATTAGAGATTTTATTATATTTGTAAGTCTATTTTCAATTGTTAGCTTCTTTAAATTTATATATATATAAACATAAATATATACGTATGACGCACGTGTATTACTCCTAGTACTTCAAATACTGTAAAACCTAAATACTAAATATTACCTATCATATTAATTAAGGGTGCGTTATACTCACTTTAAAATGTCTAAAATTTCTGAAAGTTTTTAAAAGTTATTTACCTTTTATTTCAGAATTACAAATCTACAAATTATATCAAATTATCTCACTTTTTGTTACTCCAAACGCCCTCTAAATATATAAAACAGAGTATGGAAATGCCGTTATGTCATATAGGGCTTAATTGTGATACTTGAAACTTAATTATAATTATTTTAAAGATTTCTATTAAAAATGTGAAATTTTCTGTATTATATACGTTTTCTAATATAAATGGACAAAGTACTCCTATATTCTAATTAATAAAAAAAATTGATTTTATATATTAATTATATTCTATATTAATCAAAAAAATTTATTTGTTTTATATATTAATTAATATTTAATTTCTACATTGCTTATTATCTTAATTTATAAATTAATTGTACAAATTTTTATCTTAATTTGTATAAATCATATTATTTTATAAATTACAATGATAATAATAACAAAATTTAATTCTATCATATAAATTTTAAATAATACTTACCTATTAGTATTATAATTATCTAAATAAATTATACTTATCACTTAATATTTAAATTATAAATATTACCATTATTTAAATTAAATTCCACTTATCACTTAATATTATAATGCTATTTAAACTTTGATTCAAAAAAATTAAAAAAGTTAGTAAAGTCATTAAAAAAAAAAATGAGCCAAAGTTGTCGAAATGTTGCTGAAAGGAGTTAGGATTGTGTATAATTATTACTTATCACAACTTTATTAAATTTTATTAAAACTTTAATTTTCATGAATATCACTTGATATTACCATTTTTATTTAATCTATGCTATTTATCACATGACTTCCTACTTTTTATTTGTTTTTTATATTTTAATAAATTATTATTTAAAAAATAATAAAATCGTACCCAACTCAAATATTATCTTTATTTCTTAATTTTTTGAGATATAATAAAATTTAAAACTATTGAATTTCATAAAGAAATTACAAATACGAAATATATAGTTATCTAATCAAAATTTTATCATTTATTCTAATCATAATTTATCATAATTTTTATCATAAATTATTTTTTTAGTATTTTGCCATAATTTGTATAGTATATCAATAGTTATTTTATTATTTTTTTTAAAAATATTAACATAATTAGTGTATTATCAAATAAAATCTTATCACATTCTACTTTAGTAATTGAGGTAAAATTAAATTAAAATTAATAAATTTAATAAATAAAAAATAAAATAATGTAATAAATTATTTTTATATTTTTAATATTTCATGCTTCTATTTAAACTATACATTAATGATTATTCTAATTTACCTTGATTATTATCTTAATTTAAAAATTAAATATCCTATTGTTTATGATTTCTATATAAATAACAAGAATAATTGCCCATGGTTGTAATTTAGAGTTATCTAATACAATAGAATCCATAGCAAGAATAATTTATTTTGTTACTTATCACTTCGTATTATAATTTTTATTTAAATTAAATTCTACATTGACTAAAATTTTTGTGTAAATTAAGTTATATTCACTTAAATTCTTCTAACAATACAATTTTATTCAACTACTTATATTTATTGAAATATTATATTTTTTATATTTTTTAATGTGATTACGGAATTATTCCATTCAAATATATAAACGATTATTATTTATTTTATCTTAAACATATTCTATTTTTATATTTTAAAAATATATAATATATACAAAAATTTTGTGCAATGCATGGACTAACCACTAGTGTAATAATATTTATATCTTATATCACGTATTTTGTGGGTAAGCTCTTAGTATTTTTCAGTCCTCTTAATCTGTAGTCAATATATACTAGCAGAGAATAGTCACACGGAAAAATCAGAAAAGCAGGCGGGATATAATAAGTATCTTATCGTGTCTTTGAAATCAGGTTGCAAGGAATGTGGACCAAACCGACGACTAAGGCTTTGCTTGGACAAAAGAGTATTTTTTTTTTGGGTAAATTTTTTTTTGTCTTCTATGATTTTTTTATCAAAATTAAAATATCAATTTTTTGTTATTTTTTTATCCAAATGAACGTGAATTTTTTAATTTTTTTTATATGCTAAGAAGTTACTTTTTTTTTTTTGATTAACATGTTAAAAAGTTATAACTTTTAAAAAAAATTAAATTTGGGGAAAAAAATTTTAAAAAGTAAAAGAAAAAACTAAAAAAAAAAAAAAAACTACTAATTTTATTTTCACTTTTTTAACCAAACATAGCCTAAAGTAGGAGATTTCGGGTGTCTTTGAAACTAACAGGAAAAGTCCAATCACCCTCTGAAAATTATGGCAAGATCTAGTAAGACCAAATGCACCGTATTAAACTAAAATCGATGGGGCCAATGCTGTGCCGTCAAAAGCTATGAAAAAACATATATATAAGCTATGAAAAAACATATATATATATATATATATATATATTTGGGGAGTAGATATAAGCAATTGCGCAATGCTCAAAAAGCCTAAAGAGTAACGATTGAAATACAAATCCTCAGGCGAGATTAGATGTTTTGAATCCCACTTTTCTTGCTGAGCTCCGGGTATACATTTGGAAGGAGGCCAGGATAAGCACTGCCAATTCAATGGCACCCTCCAACAAAAGGTAACTATATCAATCTCTTGTTTTATGTTTTTCTTGAGCAAATTTCATTTTTCACTTTTCGGGATTGAAGTCTTTTTTTTTTTTAATTAATAACAGTTAAGAGTCCCATCTTTTAATCAATTACAATGTCATCTTTAAGTTATTGTTTTGTCCTTAAAATTTAGACTTAGATGTGCCACCCAAAATAGTCATTGAAGAGTAGATTGCCATTAATTAGGTGTCATTTGATTTATTTTTCCATTTTGTGTTTTTTTGTTTTTATTTTTTATTTTCTATTTTGAACTCATTTTTCATTTTATATTTTTGAAAATAAGAAAAACAGGTCAAAACTCATTTGATTACTTGTGTTTTCAAAGTTTGTTTTAAAAAATAAAAAATGAGTTTGCATATAAAATAAAAAATGATATAAAATCGTTTTGAGAGTTTTTAACTCAAAATAAAAAAAAAAATTTTTCCAAATAAGGAAAACAAAATATTTTTTGTTTCCTCATTTTGATATTTTTAACATATAAAACAAAAACAGAAAACAGAAAATTGAAAAGTAAATTAAATAGCACCTTAAAAATTTAAATCTTTAATTAATAGAAAAACAAAAATTCAAACCTTGAAATTTATGTAAAGTTTAGAGAAGCAAATTAAAATTTTTGCCCTTCTTTTTAGTATTCAGTAGGTTTGGGGATGTTTATATTATATGCTACGGCATCGTTCATACCAAAATCTGAGGTCCTAACTTAGATTCTAGACCCTATACCCACTTAATTTGTACTGTAGAAATGGAACTAGATGGTTAAATTTAGGTTTTGATGAATTCTACCCATGGCAGAGAAGGCTAAATATAGACTTATGGGCAGGTGATACTTAGATCTAACCTTGAATTCTTTGTAATCCATGTAAACTACTAACTCGATCAACCGAAGTTAGCTGCAAAGCTAAGATAAAGCTAAAACAAATTCATCTAGGTCATACTTAAATATAGGAAATGTCCTTCACTATTAAATTTAGCACTCTTAAAATTTACTATTAATTTTATTTCAGGACTTACTCCTGAACATTTAATTCAGTTTAATTTTTTTCCTTCAATTATTATTAAAAATATGTAATGAAAAATATCGCACACTCATGACACACACAAGGAACACGTTATATTTTTCGATAATAAATTTAACGAAATAGAATAAAATAGATCGATTTAAGATACAAAATCTAAAATGAGATTCAGGTAAAAGAAAGTGATGCAATGCCTAATTTACCATAAAAACAATTAGAAGAGAAGGAATCAAATAATATGCAAGCAAAGAGCAGGGTTACGTTTTGCAGTGGAATGAGGGCATTTCATCTTTTCCTAGGTAAGGGTATTCAAAAGGTTTTTATTAGTGTTGATACACAAATTGCTGAAATAGAAAGCTTGGGGGCACTCTCAAGTGAAAAGAGTTTCACCAAAATGTTCGAGCACTAATGTTATGTTCTCAATCTTCCGTTTCAACGCTCTTAGGATTGTCCTTGTTTAGTGGTTGCGATTCAGTTGTTCTTCGTGCAGCTGCAGTACTAATCTTTAAGAGAGAGAGAGAGAGAGAGAGAGAGAGAGAGAGTGAGAGAGAAACAGAGCGGGAAAAAAAAAGAGGGAAGCGTGTCAAAATGCGAAACTTTTGTGTCCAACTTTGATTTCACAAAATCGAACCAGGTCCAAGTTGACTGCTCCTCCGTGCTTTGTCTATCATCACAACTTGGTCTTTGGCCTTGAATAAGTTTGGTAGATAATTTTTCACTCTTCAAATATGAGACAGGTTTTGTAATTATAAATTTAAAGTCTATCCATTTAGTGATATTTGTTTGAAAGGAATTGCTTAAATATGATTTTGTTAAGTTTACAAATGAATTTTCTCATTGATTTGAGTGATTTATTGTAATATTGTGATAGATTTAAAATGTCATTAAATAATAATTATTTTAAATCCAGAACTAGCTCTGACTTTTAGGGGGCTTAAAGCCATTCGAAAAAATGAGACCCCTTTATATAAGAGTATCCCTTATATAAGGGATTTTTTGGTGGGTCTAAAGCCGCCGCACCTTAGGCTTTAGCCCAAGGCCGGTTCTGTTTAAATCATCAAAGCTCTATTTGAATAACTTCAAATTTCAAATTAATGAATTTGAGGTTATATTATATTAGAATACAAGTAAGAGAGTTCATTTATATAATAATAAATAAAAGTTTTCTGATAATTTATTAGCAAAGTATTGTTATCACTACTTTTGAAAATAGTAGACACTTGTTATAAAGGACTTGTTATAAAGGACATCAAGTAGTTTTACATTTTTTTGGTATGATTTTTTAAATCTATTATAATACATTATTGAATTATTAAAATCCATGTAAAATCTCTATTTAAACTAATAAAGTTATACATAAGCAATTCTTATATAATTAGCATAAAGCATCAACTCCCTTAATTTCAATTCTAAAAATACTAACGTAACCAAAAAGTATTTTGACTTCTAGTTTTGTAATTTTTATTAAATTTCTATATTTTTTCACATAAATTAACTATTTATCTATTTTTTTGGTAATTAATTAACAATTTATCTTATATTCTATTGTAATCTAATCTCAAATCCAAAATTTGACAGTTATCCAATCCAGGCCTAATAATTTGGCATTGGAAATTCATTATCTAGTAAATTGTTTGCTTTTGGAAATTCATTTTTTCAGACTAGAAGGTAAAGTGGCAATAATCACCGGGGGTGCAAGCGAAATAGGAGAAAGCGCGGTTCGCCTTTTCTGGGAAAATGACGCCAAGGTTGTCATTGCTGATATCCAAGATGAAGTGGACCACAAGCTACCGCTGACAAGCTTGGCGAAAATGTTTGCTACATCCACTGTGATGTGTCGACTGAAGAAGACATCTGCAATCTCGTTGACTCCACCGTTGCCAAATATGGACAACTCGACATAATGTATAACAACGCAGGCAAGAGCCAACCTATGTGATGTCCAACTGGGGCAATTCCCCTCGTTCATGGATGGAGCTAGAAAATTTTCTAATCATGTGCCATGAAATTAGATATTAAACTAGGTAACGATTGGCTATTAAAGTAGACTAGAAATTTTTGTTAACCTAGGTTATGCATTGAGTATTAAATTGAATTATGACTTGATATTAAACTAGGTATAAACAATTAAGTTATAATGTTATATAACATTAGTATAAAAAAAAATTAAGTCAAAATTTTATCCCAGCGGCATCCTACTATAAGATTTGGGGGCTGATGTAACAATTTATGTCAGTTCGGTGATTTTTGGTAGGAAATCATTAGATTAAAATTTTACGATTCATATGCGTTCAATTTTTTTTAGATTAAAAATATGCAACGGTCTAACCATAATGTCACTGGCCTACCCTCCCCTTTCGGGCCTTAATGTCACTTGCCTACCCTCCCTCTTTTCCCTAGCATAGCCCCCCTACTAGCTAGCTCGCTCGGACGCACGGGGGGAGGGCAGTAGTAGCCATTTTACTGTTGCCGCAGCAGTAGCCCAAAACGCAAGCGTTTCATCAAAAAGGGTAGCGTTTTGACAACTTTGAAAAAACAAAAAAAAGCCAGCGAAACACAAAAAAAAAAAAAAAAAAAAAAAGAAAAAGAAAAAATAGAGAGTGTGTTTGGTAATTAAAAATACAAATCTATTTTTATGCTTTATGTTTTGAAAATCTCAGACCATAAAAAAATAGAAAACAAATTTAGTTTAACATTTTTTATTTTTTGTATTTTGAGATTTTTTCTATTTTACATTAAAAACGCTCAAAATGACTTTTTGTCTTTTTTTCATTTTATGTGTAAATTTATTTTCTATTTTTTAAAACAGATTTTGAAAACACAAGTAATTAAATATGTTTTAAACTGTTTTCTTTATTTTAAAGAAGTACAAAATGAATTATTTTCCTTATTTAAAAAAAATATAAAATGTGTTTTAAGCTGTTTTTTTTTTCTTTTTTTTTGTACTCCACCGTCCTTATTTTTTTTTTTTTTTTGCGCTTTACACACTTTCTGTTTGGTTATTTGTGTTTTCAAAATCTATTTTAGAAAATAGAAAATAAATTTACATATAAAATAAAAAATAGCAAAAAGTCATTTTAAGCGTTTTTGACATAAAATAAGAAAAATCTCAAAATATAAAAAGTAGAAAATATTAAACTAAATGGTAGAATTTTTTTTTTTTTGGCGTTTCGCTGAATTTTTTTTTTATTTTTTCAGATTTGTCAAAGCGCTGCACTTTTTCGGTGAAACGCCCGTGTTTTGGGCTACTGCTGCCCCCCCGCGTCCAGCTCGCTCCGCCTCTGCCCTCATTCACTTCAAAAATTACACTGACAAATTAATGTTTTTGATTATCTAGAAATTGTACTTCATCCTCCATTGTTTTACCACTTTTAGATGTACTCCGCTGGAAATTATATTTTTGTCCCTACTAATCAAAAATCTTGGGTGTGCAGGCATCTCAGACGGTCATCTGGGAGGCATTTTGGACACCAAGAAAGAAGTGCTAGAGCGCGTATTGGGCGTCAATCTGGTTGGCTCTTTCCTTGGAGCCAAACACGCGGCGAGGATCATGGTACCCCAGCGGAGGGGCTGCATACTGTTCACAGCCAGTGCTGTCACAGCAATCGCAGGCCTTTCAGGGCATCCTTATGCAGTCTCGAAGTATGGAATCTTGGGGCTGGTGAGGAACTTGTCAGCGGAACTTGGACAGTATGGGATCAGAGTCAATTGCGTGTCACCCAGCGGTGTTATGACGAATTTCGTTCCGGGCCTGACGGAAGAAGATCAGGCGCGAGTGGAGGACATGGCGGATGAGTTTGGGAATCTGAGAGGGAAAGTTCTCAAGGCAGAGGATGTTGCCAAGTCTGCACTTTTCTTGGCTAGTGAGGATGGGAGTTATGTGAGTGGTCCTAACCTTGTTGTGGACGGAGGGTTTAGCGTTGTAAATCCAACTACGTGGAAGGCTATTGGGCTAATTAAGTAGGAAGGAAAATATATATTGTTGCCAGATTGTCTCAACTATTTAGAGGCCAAATAAATATACGTTTTCCCTGGTTTTGGTGGAATGATATTGAAGTTGGACCTCAACTGATCCAAAGATATTACCTGTATTTCCTTTTTTCCTTGTATATTAGCTATAATATTACGCGTAATCAGCTAAATATTGGTAGTTAGGAAAGTCCTATTTCTTAGCTATTTTTGATTTCGTCAACTCCTAATTTTTTGTTCTTTTTCCTTGTATATATTTGGCTGTATCTCTTTGCACAAAAAATGTGGAAAGACGGACGGTTTTTCCTCTGGTGTTGCTCGACTTTTTCTCTTCTCCTTCCCTAGTTATTTTACGTAATATGGTATCAGAGCAATCTAGTTGCTTCTGCTGAATTTGTTCTTGTTTTCAATTTTCTTGATTTTGTTTATCAGTAATCGAATCGATTGTAGCGGTCAATTTTTTTTTTCTGATCTAAAATTCAAGTTTCATACGTCTTGTATTATTTGGGTTCTTCTTGTTGGTATTTGCGCAGATGGCCACTCCCAAGAACTCGAAAGCGTATGAAACACTGGTCGATGATCCTTCCAGTCCATATTTTCTGCATCATTCAGACAGTCCGAGTTTGTCATTGGTCTCTCAACCATTGACTGGCGATAATTATTCCTCGTGGAGTCGTTCAGTGAGGATTGCTTTGTCAGTCAAAAATAAATTGGGGTTCATTGATGGTGCTATTTCGAAACCTGCTGCTGAGGATACAGGCTTGCTTAGTGCATGGACCCGGAATAATAATATTGTTATTTCTTGGTTGCTGAATTCTGTCTCTAAGGAAATTTCTGCAAGCATATTGTACGCCACTACAGCCAAAGAAATCTGGATAGACTTGAAAGAGAGGTTCGAGCAGAGCAATGGACCACGTATTTTTCAGATCAAGAAGGAGATCATCAGTCTATCTCAGGGACAAGATTCTGTGGCTGTCTATTACATGAAATTGAAAGGCATGTGGGAAGAGCTCTCAAATTTTAGACCAGTTTGTTCGTGCTCTAAATGTGATTGTGGAGGTCTGACCAAACTCCACGATCATCACCAATTGGAGTACATCATGACGTTCCTCATGGGGCTCAATGATTCCTTTGCACATGCCCATGGACAGATATTATTGATGGATCCGATGCCTCCAATCAATAAAGTATTTGCTTTTATTTCTCAGGAAGAACGACAAAGGGCGGTTTCGACTCCTTCAGTTCCTTCACCGCTCGCGTTTGTTGCTCGACATGAAGATAATCGTAAGCCGCCTTCCCAGTTCACCCAAGGAAACTCGTCTATAAAGCCCCTCAACAATTCTCGGCGAACAAAGCTTCATTGTTCTCATTTCAATATTCCTGGGCACACAATCGAGAAATGCTACAAGCTTCATGGGTATCCTCCGGGGTACCGTCAAAGACAGCAATCGAGTTCTTCTGGCAATAGAGTTAATCAGGTGCATGCTCAAGAATCCAACATCCCGCAATCCACTACTCAGGATTCGAGTAACAATTTCTTCAGCACTTTATCAAGCGATCAATATCAACACCTGATGACCATGCTTTCCACTCATCTGTCCACCAATTCTGGCTCTGCTAACGCCGTAACCCCTACAGGTACTTGTTCTCATGTCGCTTCGATACATGCTACTTTAGACTCACACTTTTGGATTGTAGACTCAGGGGCTTCTCGCCACATTTACAATAATGCAAGTCTTTTTGCTCAATTATACTCGGTCCCTACGTCACTAGTTACATTGCCCAACAAAGAGACAATTCCAGTTAGCTAAGCTGGGACAGTCACTATCAATCCACATATTATTCTCGATAATGTGCTTTTTGTCCCATAGTTTAAGTTCAATCTCTTGTCCGTCAGCGCATTCACAAGTACCGCACATGTCACATTTTATTTCTTGACTGATCATTTTAATATTCAGGCGATGGGAACCAACAAGATGATTGGCAAGGGTGAGGTCAAGGCTGGCTTGTACCTGCTAGAGTCAAGTTTAGCATATTCTCCAGCGCCTATTTCTTCTCAGCAATTTATTAATAAAGTTTCTGTGCAAGTTTGGCATGATAGGCTAGGCCATTTATCAAACAAATGCTTGTTGTCATTGAAAAATAAGCTTTGTTTTGAGAATTTGGATTCGCTTGTTGATTCTCCTTGTTGCATTTGTCCGATGGCCAAGCAAAAACATTTGCCGTTTATCTCATTAAATAATATGAGTAGTTCTTCTTTTGATCTTATTCATTGTGATGTTTGGGTCCGTATCACTTGCCGTCTCATTCTGCGCATCAATTTTTCTTAACCTTGGTGGATGATTTTAGTTGATTTACTTGGATATTTTTATTGAAACATAAGTCTGATGTGGCAGCAGTTTTACCACAATTTTTTCGCATCATTATGACCCAATTTGGGAAACGCATCAAGGTGTTTCGATCCGATAATGCGCCAGAACTGGCTTTAGTTGATTTCTTTGAACAGCAGGGCACACTTCGTCAATATTCTTGTGTGGAGAAGCCACAACAAAACTCCGTGGTTGAACGTAAACATCAGCACCTACTGAATGTTGCTAGAGCTCTCTTTTTCAAATCACACGTTCCACTCGAATTTTGGACAGAATGCGTACTCACCGCAACGTTTATCGTCAATAGAACTCCATCACCAAGACTCCAGCACAAGTCTCCATTTGAGTTGCTCTTTGACAAATCGGTGGATTTCTCTTCGTTTCGGGTCTTCGGGTGTCTTGCATACGCTTCTATATTGATGGCTCATTGTACAAAGTTCCAACCGCGTGCTCGACGTTGTGTATTTGTTGGTTATCCACCCGGTATGAAGGCTTATAAATTGTATGATCTGGATACGAAGCAATTCTTTGTTTCCCGTGATGTTGTTTTTCATGAGCATATACTCCCATTTGCTTCTACCTCATCGTTTAGGGAGCTCGTCGATCCGTTTCCTGACACCGTCCTCCCAGCGACATCAGGACCCGAGGTCGCTGCTCCGTCCCCAATACCGCTGATCGATAATACACTTGATGCAGCGATTCCCGTCGCCAATGATAGTGCAGCTGATGACAGCACCCAATCCCCCAATCCGCAAGATCGCGACCTTCCTCGTCGCTCTACCAGGCATATCACTCCACCGTCTTATCTACAAGACTACCACTGTAACTCATTGGACTCCACTTCTGATCGAGAATCACAAGTTTTATATCCTATATCTTCTGTTGTAGCCTACGATAGATTGTCTCCCACATGGCGTGCATTTATTCAAAATATATCTTCACATTTTGAGCCACAATTTTATCATCAAGCGGTACCTCATCTTCAATGGCGTAATGCAATGAAACAAGAGCTGGAAGCTATGGAGTCCAACAAAACATGGTCTGTTGTTTCTCTTTCCCCAGGCAAACGTTCAATTGGTTGTCGGTGGATTTTTAAAGTGAAACGCAATGCTGATGGATCTCTAGATAAGCACAAAGCTCGGCTAGTTGCCAAAGGATACACACAACAAGAAGGCGTAGACTTTCTCGAGACATTTTCTCCAGTGGCCAAACTTGTCACCGTCAAAGCACTCCTCGCTATTGCTTCCATAAAGCATTGGTCACTGGTCCAATTTGACGTTAATAACGCCTTTTTAAATGGTGATTTGAAGGAAGAGGTCTACATGGACTTACCTATGGGCTATCACCCTCCGGGGGTGTCTTTGCCCGATGGTCATTAGTTAGTTTGTCGGCTTCATAAATCTATCTATGGTTTGAAGCAGGCTTCAAGACAGTGGAATGCCAAGTTTTCACAAGTTATTCTTCAGTTTGGTTTTCAGCAATCCAAAGCCGACTACTCTTTATTCACCAAAGGAGTGGGAGATTCCTTTGTGGCGCTCTTAGTTTATGTCGACGACATAATTATCACAGGTCCCAACAAGTCTCTCCTTGATTCCTTAACCAAATCTCTTCGTCAACACTTCAAACTTAAAGAGCTTGGTTCTCTCAAGTTCTTTCTTGGTCTTGAAATTGCACGATCTCAGCAAGGCCTTGTTCTTTCACAACGACAATATACTCTCAGCTTACTCGAGGACACCGGGTTTTTAGCCTGCAAGCCCGCTCCTGTCCCGATGGATCCTCGCGTTAATTTATCGGCCTCCTCGGGTGAGCTTCTTCATGATCCGGCACAGTATCGACGACTCATTGGTCGATTGATCTACTTGACTTTATCTCGCCCAGATATATCATTTGCTGTACACAAATTGAGTCAGTTTATGTCTCAGCCTCGTAGTGATCATTTGCATGCTGTTCACTACCTATTTCGTTATCTCAAAAAGGCTCTTGGTCAAGGTTTATTTTTTCCTTCGGCCTCCTCTCTACATGTTCAAGCATTTTGTGACGCTGATTGGGCAACTTGCCCTGATACACGATGCTCAGTTACGGAATTCTGCGTGTTTCTTGGTGATTCTTTGATATCATGGAAGGCGAAGAAGCAGACGACTATTTCTCGCTCTTCTGCGGAGGCGGAATACCGAGCGATGGCTGCTACTTCTTGTGAGCTCATTTGGATCCGAAATTTGTTATAGGATCTCACAGTTCCTATTTCCACACCCATGTTGCTATTTTGCGACAATCAAGCTGCCATTCACATCGCCTCCAACCCATCCTTTCATGAACGAACTAAACATATAGAGCTCGATTGTCACTTCGTTCGTGATAAAGTCACTGAAGGTGTTATTCGTTTGATGCCAATTCGTTCCAATCTCCAGCTAGCGGACATCTTCACAAAACCCCTTCCGTCGCCGTTGTTGACATCGCACTTGTCCAAGATGTCGGTCCTCGACATTCACCGTCCATCTTGAGGGGGCATATTAGCTGTATTTCCTTTTTTCCTTGTATATTAGCTGTAATATTACGCGTAATCAGCTGAATATTGGTAGTTAGGAAAGTCTTATTTCTTAGCTATTTTTGATTTCGTCAACTCCTAATTTTTTGCTCTTTTTCCTTGTATATATTTGGCTGTATCTCTTTGCACAAAAAATGTGGGAAGACGGGCAGTTTTTCCTCTGGTGTTGCTCGACTTTTTCTCTTCTCCTTCCTTAGTTATTTTACGCAATACAAGATGCAGTTTGGAAAACACAATGCCGAATATTTTTAGCATTCTTATAGAAATAAAGTTTGAATTTTTTGCCAAATATTCTTTTTGGTGGCTGCAATTGCTCTATGCGGTACTTTAGAACATAGAAAATTTTAGAAAAGCAAAATGAAATAAATAAAATAAATTTATGTCACATTTTTTCTTGATTTTAAAAAATAAATAGTTATTTGTGAAAAAAATTAATATTTACGTCTTTTTAAGTATGAAAAAAGAAGACAAACGTACGATTCTTTTAAATTAGGATTTGTTAGCGTTTTTGTCTCCTCAACTATCAATGTTCACATTATGCATCATAAACTAGGGTTTCATATCCCAAATTGCTCCAAATGACCCCCAAATTGATTATATTATTTAAATTATTAAATAGTCAAGTGAAAAAAATGTTAACTTCGAGTAGGGACAAATCAAGAAGAATAGCTTAAAAAAATAGAGAAAAAATATATGGCTCACTTTCCACTTTATCCCCTTAGTTGTCAACTGTCTCACCATCTTTAACTATGATTTTATATCTCAAATTACGCCAAATTATTGGTGCTACTTAAATTGTTGACCGTGTAACTTCGAGGAGGGTAAATCAGGCAGAATAACAAAAACATTTATCCCCTTCTTTGGCCTTGCAGTTCATTGGTAGTTCAATTTGGAGAGGGCAAATATTTCATCAATCAATCAACAAAATTTCCTTTACTAGGCAAACATTTTGTCAAAGAAGCAACAAGATTTGCTTATCCAAATAGTTCATCCAAGTTTTTAACTCAAAAAATAGCGTGAAACTTATGTTAAGGAAAGTATGAACTTCCTTACCATTGCTCACCTTAAAGAGGCCCAATAGAAAAGTGATGAGTAGCAAATGTGTTAATCAGGATAAACACATTCATAAAGTTAATTGTGGTTAAATTTGTTGATGTGTGTTAATATACATAACTGTGCTTACAAAAACATTGTCTCTGTCCAATGTTCCAAATTATCTTCTTTATTTATGTCCCCATATATTCAAATTTCAATTTGAATTCAAATGACGAGTATGATGCAAGTAGTGAGCAACCCACCGAAGTTTGATGATCTGTTTGGCCTGAATATTCTTCTTCCGGAGGACCTCTCCACACTGGTTACTCAAATTAAATTAACTAGCCAATTTGGTAATCGTCATCTCCCACTGCTTGTTGATGTCATCATCTACTGCTTGTCCGACTAAGCAAAACGAGCTGGTGCTCATTCTCCTCTGCTACTCCTTTATTTGATCTACAATGTGGTCTTAGAACAAGTGCTTTGGGAAATGGAGTTTCACAGTCGACCTAAGTTGCTGTTACTGGTCAAAACGTTACTCACTGGCCATGTCTTCGGTGACGGGGGAGCATAGCTCAGATTGTCCATTGTCAGAAAAGACAAAATTCAAGAATGAAGTGTTAATTAACCTAATTTTGGAATTATATGAAAATTGACAAAGTCCTAGGTTATATTTTATTATTATTATTAGTTTAATGAAGTTTTAAGTATTAGGTGAATCATAACACTAAACATTAAATTTTTTAGCCCTATATCTGATTTTTTTTTTCAATGAAACATGAAGGATATGTTATAAATTGAGTATTATAATTAGAATTTTCAAATACTACTTTAAAAAATGATTGAATTGATACTTTTTTTTTCCTCCGAGTCATATATTAAGCATATATAACTTATTTATCTATATGAAATAAATTACAAATATTTAATACATAAAAATTAAGTAGTCTGGTTTGCACCTCACTTGAACTCATATGTTTGTTTTCCATCAATAGTTTAAGCAGTGTAAGTAACTTGAGGTAATTTGATATATGGAATTATAATTTAGATTGCAATGTGAGACAATTGATACTTGTTAGGGTAAAATGGATGCAAGCAATGGTTTAAAGATGCAAGCCATAGTTTAAAATTGCATGTGTGTTTTCTCCTTTTTTACTGTTCTTCTTGAATTGTATCTAGTTAAAGTCATGTGCTTGCCACATGGTTACTTTATATTAACAATTTAAGCTAAGTAAATAATTTGGGAATAATATAGAATACAAAGTCGTAGTTTAGGGTATAATGTAAGACAAGTGATAGTTGACAGGGTAAAGTGAAAAATGAGTCATAATTTAAGAGGGGTCGTGTGTTTTTTCTTTTTTCTATATGCAAAAATAACATGAACAAGTAATTTTATTTTTCATTCATTTTTATTATATGTGACATTAGTCAGTGATGCTAATGTTGTCTCAATAATTCAAAAACAAATTCACCTATTTTGGCAAACTATAATTGCATTCTAAAACTAAGATTGTTCTTATGTTTATGGATTTGAAATTTAAGGACTTGATGCTAACTATTTAAGGAGAAGACTATTCAACTAATTAAGACACTTTTTCATTTTGTGAGTCTGATTATCGCACACAAAACAAAAAAATCTCTTTAATCAGTTTGGATTTTTTCACTTTTAGAATCTCAATATCTCTTTTCGCATTGATGTTCTCAGTCTCACTTAATTGGTAAACTCCTCCACCCTTTACTATATCACCTTTGATTTCAACATACTGAGTTCCTATTGTAACCCATTTTTGAGCAGTTTCGACTAGAAAATAAAAAAAAAATATAGAATTATTGTGGAGATTTGTCATAGAAAATTCCGTTGCACATCATTTTGTTGAATTGTTTAATTTAAGAAGTTAAGGAACTATAGAAAATAGTTATCACCCACCATAGATTAAGAACATGGTGAGGACATGAATTCAATGGTCCTTTAAACCTTTCCCAACAATTATAGAAAGTATCCTTTGGTTTTTGAGAGAAATCGGTTTTTTTTTTTGTTGGATCAAATGAGCAATTTTGAACTTGAGGTAGCCTGCTTGATAGGGCATTCGATGCATGATGGCAGAGTATGTCTCGCATGATGAAGATAGTCTCGAAGAAATTGAACAGGATTAGCAATGTTTAAATTTTTTTTGGACATTGGTTAGATTTGGTTGATCTTCTACCACGGGTCGTGATGAATCCGCCAGGGTATCGAAAAGGTTTCAGAGTGGGGAACTGAGAGGACAAGGAGGATCGATTTTACACAACCTTCCTAAGTTGTCTCTCCTCTGAACACTCATGCACAAACTACATTATATTTATTAATTACTAAATAGGTCTCCGGCAATAGCGCCAAGAACTTAACCAAATAAATAATCTCCAAGTATAAAAGTGTGTGGTGTTATTTTACCTGATGAGTTTAGGATCGAATCTACAAGGACCTTTGTGAAGCAGTTAACTAAATACTATTATAACTAAGAAAATAAAGTGCTGCATAAATTAAATTTTAGGCTTTCTTAAATATATAATTCTCAGATAATACTAAATCAGAACAATAGAATGCAATAACACAAATAATTCAAATAAAAATAATAAAATAAATAATCAATTATAAACAAATATTTAAAAACAATTAAAACAATTACTTAGTTTAAACAAGCCACAAGAAAATAGGATAACAGGTCTTTTATTTATATTTCTATTTTATGCTAATATATTACAAAATATAGTAATTTAAAATGTCACGCCCCAGATTTCACAACTCGAGTGTGTGAACAAAAGAACACATAATACATCATTTTATAACTTTTTTTGTCCCATACCAGAGCCCTACACACACTCTATGGAGCAATGAATATAAAAATAAATAAAACTAAACTTTAAATTTAAATAAATGCCATAATTGAAATCCACTAGAAACAATTCCCTAAAAATTTCTAAAATAAATAAATAAATAAACTCAAACTTCCTTATTGAGCAGGTCCAGCACATGACTCAAATTCATTGCCTGCATCACAAACTGTAAGGGGATGAGCACTATACCACGTGTGCTCGGAACCCTAATAATAATAATAATAATAATAATAATATAAATGCAATATGCCCTAGCATGCTACTAAGTGAAACAATTATGCACAAGTAGCAATTTCAAACAAAAAATTAAACTTATTTATAAATTTATGTTCGTTACCATTAATTGAGTTTTAGCACCACATAACACATCAAAGAAAATCAATTTGATTTTGAGGTACAGCTGCTTGGTTGTCCCGTAAAAACAGGACCAAACCAATGTACATCATCATTCGATGTCTACTTGGTTGTCTCATAGAAATAAGACCCAACCAATATACACCATCCTTCGGTGTCTGCTTCCCAGACCGAAGTCTTAGGAATATAATATGCCACCCTTAGGCATTTGCTCGTTCGTAGGTTACTAGCCTACTGGAATCGATAACCAACCTCGCGCGGGTTTTGGGACTTACAACCCTTGAGTACGTATACCTGATATTTTCAATACCCCCTTAACCCAAATAAAATATGGTATTAAATTTCACTTTAAATCCATATTAAATAAATTCTCCCTTTATTCCAAAGTTTCACAAAATATATATATATAAATTTCATACCCGCATGGCACACTATCAATCACGCCACATGTACAAAGCAAATCATTTAATGCTATATTCAAAGAATCAAAATCTATTTCAGAGCAATACACTTTCAATTACACAAATATATAGACATATATATATACATACAACCAATTCAATTTAAAACAACCAAACTAAACACCTCACGTCAATAGATAGGTATTAATTTAATAAATGAAATCAATTGAAAACTTGAATCCTGGAGAATGACTGCCTTAGGAGCACATATATATTAATAATATAAATTTCAAATCAAGACTTGGACTTTCTGTGAGTTTTTTCACATATGTATATATATATATATACATAATATATATTAATAATAAAGATTCCAATCAACACTTTCTGGAATTCTTTCATGACTATCAAATCCATTGATATATATATTTACCTATATATATATATTAATAATAATAATTAAATTCAAGATTTTTCCGAAAGTCTCCATGGTAAACAATCAACTGGTATACATTTATATATATATATACATAATATTATTAAGGTTCCACCCCTTACCTCTGTAGTCATGAAAGAAAATCCAGTAAAAAAAAAGAAGCTGCTGTTTCTTGTTCTTCTTCTTCTCTTCCTTTATCTCTTTCTTTTCTGGGGTCTTTTTTTTTGCAAAATAAACACAACATTATATATATATAGTAACAGTGTTTTAACCCTAATCAACTTAATTAAATTCCTATTCCCCATAGGCTTAGGAAAATTACACATTTTTTCTAAAATTAAAAATCTTTTCATATATAACCTGAAATTAATTTTTTTAAATACAACCTAAAATTAAACACCAAAATTATAAATTATTAATTTTAAATAACAAATTAAATTTACTGAGTAATCAAATATATATATATATATAAACTAAATTAAATAAAAATTTGGGTTATTACATCCTACTCCCTTACAAAAATTTCGTCCTCGAAATTTAGGAGGTAAATAAAAGAAAATTAAGGAAACAACTCAGGGTATCTACTCCTCATATCTGCCTCTCGCTCCCAAGTCGACTCCTCAATACCATGGTGCTTCCATAACACCCTAACTAAGGCAATAGTCTTCCCTCGTAACACTAGCTCTCAAGAATCTAAAATTTTCACTAGTTTCATTTCATAAGTCACATCTGAGTCAACATCTATCTCAGTCCAATCTAATACATGCGAAGGGTCCGGGTTATACTTCCTAAGCATAGACACGTGAAACACTTCATGAACTCCTGAAAGCTGCGGTGGCAAAGCAAAACGATAAGCCACCTCTCCAACCCTAGCCAAAACTTCAAATGGCCTAATATATCTCGGGGACAACTTCCCTCTACGCCCAAAACGAAACTGACCCTTTCGTGGTGAAACCTTTAGGAACACATGGTTTCCCACCTCAAACTTTAATGGTTTTCGCCTCTTATCAGCATAACTCTTTTGGCAACTCCGTGCTGTCTCAAGTCTTTGTCGAATCACTTTAACCTTCTCAGTCGTCTCTTGCACAAACTTAGGCCCAACAATTGCAGTTTCTCCAACCTCAGCCTAACAAATAGGAGATTTGCACGGTCTACCATATAAGGCTTCAAAAGGAGCCATCCCAATGCTCTACTAGTAGCTATTATTATATGCAAATTCAATCAAAGGAAGATGGTTCTCTTAGCTGCCACGGAAATCAAGCACACATGCCCTGAGCATATCCTCCAAAATCTGAATTGTACGTTCTGACTGTCCATCGGTCTGGGGATGAAAGGCAGTACTAAACAACAATTCTGTCCCCATAGCCACCTGGAGACTCTACCAAAATCGAGAAGCAAAACGCGGGTCCCTGTCTGAGATAATGGATACAGGGGCTCCGTGAAGCCTCACGATTTTCTTGACATATAATTTGGCCAAGACATCCATAGGGTCAGTCAATCGAATCGAAAAAAAGTGAACTGACTTCGTTAACCTATCCACTATCACCCAAATAGTATCATGGCCCTTTGGAGATCTCGGCAAACTAGAAACAAAATCTATTGTAATGTTCTCCCACTTCCACTCTGACACTGCTAGAGGCTGCAAAAGACCCACTGGTTTTTGATGCTCAGCCTTAACTTGCTGACAAGTAAGGCATCTACTCAAAAACTCTGCCACATCTTTCTTTATACCTGCCCAAAAGAACTGGCGGCGCAGGTCGTGATACATCTTAGTACCTCCAGGATGTATTGCAAATTTAGAGTGACGGAACTCTTTTAAAACTATATCTTGAGCAAAGATGGGCATAAAAAGTCTCCCCAAGTACCTCAAACCATTATCATCACCAATCACCCATCTTGGCATCTCATCAGGACTCGGCAACTTAGCTCGAATTGCCTCACATTCAACATCAGTCCCCTGAGTTTCTATCACACGACTCAATAAAATTGGTTGAGTAGCCATGGCACACAAAATAACATGACCCTCATCTTCCTGCAACTCCAGATCAAACTCACTAAGGCTTTTTATCATTTCCCACTCTCGCACGGTAAGACCCGCTAAAATACCACGAGTCTTCCGACTAAGTACGTCAGCAACTACATTTGTCTTACCAGGGTGATACTGGAGTTTAAAATCATAGTCTTCCATGTACTCCATCCATCTCCTTTACCTCAAATTCAGATCCTTCTGAGTAAAAATATATTTTAAACTCTTGTGGTCAGAAAACACCTCAAATTTCTCACCATACAAATAGTGTCTTTAGTTTTTCAGAGAAAAGGTAATTGCTGCCAACTCTAAATCATGCACTGGATAGTTATGCTCGTGAGCCTTCAACTGCCTAGACCCATAAGCTACTACTCTATCACCCTATATCAGCGCATAGCCTAAACCTTCCTTGGATGCATCACAATAAACTGAATAACCCAATCCTCTCTTCGAAATCACAAGCATTGGTGTAGTAGTTAGCCTTTTCTTTAGCTCCTGAAAAGATTGCTCACACTTCTCATCCCAAGCAAACTTGACCCCTTTTCGAGTCAACCTAGTCATCGACCCGGCTAACCTTGAGAAGTCATGGACAAATCTTTGATAATACCTTGCCAAACCCAAAAAACTCCGAATCTCAAAAACTATCTTCGGTCTTTGCCAATCCATAACTGCCTCAACCTTAGATGGATCAACTGTAACTCCTTCCTCAAAAACAACATGCCCGAGAAATTTCACCTCTTTATGCCAGAATTCACACTTGCTCAATTTAGCATAGAGCTAGTGGTCTTTCAAGGTCTGAAGTATAACTCTCAAATGCTCCTCATGTTCCTCTCTGATCGGGAATAAACCAAAATGTCATTAATAAACACAACTACAAACCTGTCCAAATATCTTTTGAACACCCGGTTCATCAAGTCCATGAACACTGTAGGAGCATTGGTCAGTCCAAACGGTATCACCAAGAACTCGTAGTGCCCATACCGAGTTCTAAATGCCATCTTAGGAATGTTCTTCTGTTTCACCCTCAACTTGTGGTAATCAGATCTCAAATCAATCTTCGAGAAAATGACTGAACCTTTCAGTTGGTCGAACAAATCGTCAATCCTCGGTAAAGGATATCGATTCTTGATCGTGACCCACTTCAACCTTCGATAATCTATACACATCTTGAGAGTTCTATCCTTTTTAGTTGTAAATAGTGCTAGTGCACCCCAAGGTGAAGTGTTAGGGTGGATAAATCCCTTAGAACTCAACTCCTCTATCTGGGATCTTAACTCCACCAACTCTATAGGTGCCAATCTATACGGGGCTATAGAAATTAGTTCTGTGCCAGGAATTAGATCAATCCCAAAT
Organism: Vitellaria paradoxa; assembly: GCA_019916065.1. NCBI lineage: Eukaryota > Viridiplantae > Streptophyta > Magnoliopsida > Ericales > Sapotaceae > Vitellaria > Vitellaria paradoxa. The sequence goes on along the minus strand of CM034241.1, from coordinate 24,041,841 downwards.
TCAACCTCCTATTCAGGCAGTAATCTAGATACTTCTAAAAACACTTCTGGAAATTCACAAATGACTCGTGGTAACTCAATCTTGTTACCCTCATCGTTCTCCAAAGCCATACAAGCAAACAAACTGCACAAGTCTACTCATCCCTGCCCATCGAGGGAAGGCAAGAGTTGAGGACTACAACGATCACCAGAAAATCATATCTGATCTCCCTCTGTAGTAAATAAAGTCACCCGACTCTTAGAACAATCCATCATCGCTTGATAGACTGACAGCCAGTTCTTGCCAAGAATCACATTAAAACTTCCCATGTCTAACACAATCAAATCAAAAACTGACTAGCGTTCATGACCCGAAATCTCATTCCTGATAGTGATCTCACAACCCTTACAGACACGGTTCAACATAGAATGACCCCCTATCGGTGTTTCAACACGTAATCGTGGAACAAACTCATTCATCGATAAATTAAATGTAAACACAAATGATGCAGCAATAAACGAGTAGGATGCTTCTGTGTCTACCAAGACTGTAGATTTAGTAGCATAAATAAGAAATGTACTCTCATCACTATAGGCTCTGAACGTCTATCATTCTGCACTACAGTGAAAACTCGTCCCTGAGCTGGTGCTGTTGATGGTCTACCCCCTTTTGTCCCTGCTGGGATCCACCCTGAACTCCTTGATGCTATTGAACACCACTTGGAACACCCATCTGATACTGCGGTGCCCCACCTTAAGTACCTTTCTAAAAACGAGTCTGCAGTGATTGTGACCCTACTGGCCTGCTACTTTGTACCGACTGAGCTGGTTGTGGAGGTCTCATAACACTCCAATTACCTTACCTCTATAGACAATGCCTCTACACATGACTCGGTAGGCCACACGTGTAACAAGTCTTTACCTCAGCCTTATTTTCAGATCCACCTGAGCCACTCTTATAAGAACAATTAAACTGACGATACCCAGGTTGTCTGCAGTTATGACAGATAACGGAGCTCTGTGCAGGAACCCCCGCTGCTACTGACTGACTTGGAGTTATTCTCCCCTGCTGAAACTGCTGAGTCTGCGCCCTATGGAAATTTTCTCTTTATCTTTTAGTGGGTTTGTTCTCCTGGTGCTGAGTCTTTCCCTACCTAGCTTCATTCTGTGCCCTGGTATCTGCCAAATTCTTCTCTACTGCCATTGCTCGATCGACCAAGGTCTCATATTCATTAAGCCCCAAAGGCACTATTCGATCCTTGACAGCAGGCCTCAATTCCTTCTCAAACCGTCTACACTTTGTGCGTTTAGTGGACACCAACTCCTTAGCATATTTAGCCAACGAGGTAAATTTACGCCCATACTCCAGCACAGTCATTGGCCCTTGAGTCAAATTCAAAAACTCGTCAAGCTTGGCCTCTCTCAGAGACTGAGCAAAAAAGTAATCTCTGAAATGCTCCTTAAAATCCTCCCAAGTAAGTGCAGATGCCTCACGAGACCCCTTCACAGTACTCCACCAATTCACTGCAGCACCTTCCAACTGAAAAGCATTAAGTAGAACTCTGGTTTTGTCTTCATTTAACTGCATTATGTTGAATATCTTCTCATTCTCGTGTAAGAATTTCTCAACCTCTTCAGTATCTGCTGCACCAGAGTATGTGGGGGGTTTCATCCTCCTAAACTTTTCGTATGGAGCTGTAGGCTGACTCGCTTGCATTCCTCCAGCAAACATTGCAACCATTTGTTGCATCCATATCTGTGGGTCTACCATTCCTGGCTGTGGTACCCTTGGTACTTCAGATTGCACCTTAGCCGCGTGAGGCACCCTTAATGGAACCTCTGCTCCAACCCGAGCATATGACCCCTGCTCCTATGACACTCCCGCAACAATGGGAATATCATCAACTAGAGCCTCATGGCCTTGCCCAGCCTGAATTCCTCGACCCCTGCCACGACCACGACCCCTGCCTCTAACATTGCCTCTACCACTACCTCTAACACCAGGAGCTACATCTGGCGGCATTTTCTAAAAATTCACAAAAATATACTAAGGTTAACGCCTTCTTAACAATCTATGTCCAACAAACACATCCAATAAACTAGCATGTAAACATATAGCACTTAGAAAAGTAAAAGACCCAGCGTCCCTAGGTATTCTAAACCTAGGCTCTGATACCAAGTTGTCATGCCTCGGATTTCACAACCCGATTGTGTGAACAAAAGAACACATAATACACCATTTTATAACTTTTTCTGTCCCACACCAGAGCCCCACACACACTCTATGGAGCAATGAATATAAAAATAAATAAAACTAAACTTTAAATTTAAATAAATGCCATAATTAAAATCCACTAGAAACAATTCTCTAAAAGTTTCTAAAATAAATAAAATAAATAAATAAATAAACTCAAACTTCCTTATTGAGCAGGTCCAGCATATGACTCAAATTCATTGCCTGCATCACAAACTGTAAGGGGATGAGCACTATACCACGTGTGCTCGGAACCCTAATAATAATAATAATAATAATAATATAAATGCAATATGCCCTAGCATGCTACTAAGTGAAACAATTATGCACAAGTAGCAATTTCAAACAAAAAATTAAACTTATTTATAAATTTATGTTCGTTACCATTAATTGAGTTTTAGCACCACATAACACATCAAAGAAAATCAATTTGATTTTGAGGTACAACTGCTTGGTTGTCCTGTAGAAACATGACCCAACCAATGTACATCATCATTCGATGTCTGCTTGGTTGTCTCGTAGAAATAAGACCCAACCAATATAGACCATCCTTCGGTGTCTGCTTCCTAGACCAAAGTCTTAGGAATATAATATGCCACCCTTAGGCATCTACTTGTTCGTAGGTTACTAACCTACTGGAATTGATAACCAACCCCGTGCGGATTTCGGGACTTACAACCCTTGGGTACGTATACCCGATATTTTCAGTACCCCCTTAACCCAATTAAAATATGGTATTAAATTTCACTTTAAATCCACATTAAATAAATTCTCCCTTTATTCCAAAGTTTCACAAAAAATATATATAAATTTCATACCCGCATGGCACACTATCAATCACGCCACATGTACAAAGCAAATCATTTAATGCCATATTCAAAGAATCAAAATCTATTTCAGAGCAATACACTTTCAATTACACATACATATATATATATATATATATATATACACACATACAACGAATTCAATTTAAAACAAACAAATTGGAACACCTCATGTCAATAGATAGGTATTAATTTAATAAATGAAATCAATTGAAAACTTGAATCCTGGAGAATGACTGCCTTAGGAGCACATATATATTAATAATATAAATTTCAAATCAAGACTTGGACTTTCTGTGAGTTTTTTCACATATGTATATATATATATACATAATATATATTAATAATAAAGATTCCAATCAACACTTTCTGGAAGTCTTTCATGACTATCAAATCCATTGATATATATATTTGCCTATATATATATATATTAATAATAAAAATTAAATTCAAGATTTTTCCGAAAGTCTTCACGGCAAACAATCAACTGGTATACATTTATATATATATATATATACATAATATTATTAAGGTTCCTCCGCTTACCTCTATAGTCATGAAAGAAAATCCAGTAAAAAAAATAAGCTGCCGTTTTTTCTTCTTCTTCTTCTTCTTCTTCTTCGTCTTCCTTTCCTCTCTCTTTTCTAGGGTTTTATTTTTTACAAAATAAATATAATATTATATATATATAGTAACAGTGTTTTAACCCTAATCAACTTAATTAAATTCCTATTCCCCATAGGTTTAGGAAAATTACACATTTTTCCTAAAATTAAAAATCTTTTCATATATAACCTAAAATTAATTTTTTTAAATACAACCTAAAATTAAACACCAAATTATAAATTATTAATTTTAAATAACAAATTAAATTTACTGAGTAATCAAATATATATATATATATATAAACTAAATTAAATAAAAATTTGGGTTATTACATAAAATGTCCCAGCAACCTTACTCTAATCTGTATAACTGCTAACACGTGGTGGGGGTCATGAGGAGGGTCTACATATTATGCATAGCAAGCTGAAAACTGATATGAGTTTGGGAATTAGGAAGCTAATTAAATTCTAAAGGCTGAATGATGCAAATTGGCTTGCTTTAGAATATTTGGAAAGGACAGATTTTGGTAAAATTGGATTTGGGCATAATTGATATTGCTACGGAAACATGATTTCGACCGTTGGATCCAGAATTTCAACCTTTTTCCACTTTTAGGAGATTTGTTTTCTTTTTAATTATGTTAGGAATAATTTCCATTATTTGATTTCTTATTTTTCTAAAGTTTTTCATTTTTAGTTTTTCTTTATTTAAATAGTTGTAAGCTAGGGTAACCTGGCCCTGGAGGAATCTCAGGATTGGATACACACTATGGAGCAGATTTTGGAATTCAAAGAGGTGTCAGATCATAAGTGCTTAGATTTGGTGGTTGGGTTGCAGCTTGGTAGCAACAGACCAAGTTGACAAGGACTTAGAAATGGAAGGTAAAGATCTGTTTGTGGGAAAAATTGGAAAAGCACATGTGCTCTGCCTTTTTACTGCACAACTATGCTTGCATGATATTTTAGTGACTCTAGAATTTGTAGCAAGGCTCTCGCTTAGTGGACGATCATACCACTAAGTTTTATTAATTGATAGTCTAGAATGACCTCACCAAGTCAAATGATTAGATGGTGTCTCAATACATTAGGGGTTTATGATAGCCATTCAACTACCTGTTGAATATGTTCAATCTATTTTTTGTGTCAAACACGTATCAAAGAGCTTTGATGCTGAAAAGACAGTTTTCCCCTAAACGGAATTCTTGGGGCAACAACAAGAGTACCACATGCCTAATGGCTACAAACTATAATAAAGGTTCTTTATAGACTAACACTTTTGGTGCCAGAATTCATTGTTTTATGTATTGTGAGCAAGGTCATCATGTCGTAGAATGCAGAAAGGGGGATAGACCAGGTAAAAGTTTATTCGTTGTGATGAGATGGGATAGTGGGCTGTAGGGCTTGATTAGGATCCTTGTTATAATAAAGAGGATAATATCGTGGAAGAACAAGTTGCAAGGGATGAGAGCCCTTTACTGGTAGTTCACAAGCTGTGTTTGGCCCCTTGCGAAGAAGAGGGTGATCTCTGGCTGTGAAATAACATCTTTCAGTTCACCTATAGTACTAGGGGAAAAGTTTACAGCTTTTAAATCTCAAGGTCAAGCAATACAAACTTGCCTGGTTAAAAAAGAGGAATGAGATACAAGTCATTAAAAGGTGTCTGGTGGCTTTTTTAGTGGGGACAAAATATAAAGATCAGGTTTGGTGTCACGTCATCACCATGACGCATTCCATTTATTGCTAGGATGACCTTGGTAGTTTGATCGCAAAGTAACACATGAGGGACTCACTAACACTTACATATTCATGGCTGATTCTACTCGCATTGTCTCACTCTCCCTCAAAAGAGAAGAACTCCGATCTGGTAGCAAGGGCACAGTTTGAAAGTGTGGCAGAAGAGTCCAAGGTTATATGTATTAGTAGGGAAGAGTGAAGCAGTGTAGAACGTTGAAGCAGTTATTCCAGAGTTAGTGTAGCCTCTGCTATAGGAATTTGAAAATGTATTTCTACCTGATCTTCTAGTCAGCTAGCCACCATTGGGAGACATCCAACATCAGATTGAGCTGATGCCAGGTTTCAGCTTGCTAAATCACCCTATTACCAAATGAGCCCTAAATAACACAAAAAACTCTGGCATCAAGTGGAAGAGTTGCTGACTAAGGAGTTTATATGGGAAAGCCTCAATCCATGTGTAGTTCTAACACTGTTAATCCCAAAGAAAGATGGCTTGTGGAGGATATGCATAGACAGTTATGTAAGTAATAAGATTATTGTTCATTATCGTTTTCCCATTCCCCGATTGGATGATCTATTAGATTAGTTGATTGGGCTATGATGTCCAGTAAGTTAGATCATAAGTGCGGATATGATCAAATTCAAATCCAACCTGCAGGTTAATGGAAGACTGCCTTTAAGACTAGAGAGGGCCTATATCAGTGGTTGATCATGTTGTTTGGTCTATCGAACACTACCTTCATGTAAGTGATGAACAAGATACTATGCTTATTCATTGGCAAGTGTGCAATGGTCCATCTTAATGATATTATAATTTACAATTCCAATCAAGAGCTACATTTGAGGGATGTATGAGAAATTTTGGTAGCACTAAAGCAAAGTTGTTTGGGGCATTGAAAAAGTGCATGTTGTTGACAGATAAAGTATTATTTCTCGGTTACATTGTGTCTAAAGATGGGCTTGCAATAGATGACACCAAAGTGGAGGCTCGCCACTGGCCACAACCATAAAACCTATTTAATGTAAGAAGCTTCCACGGGTTGGAATCATTTTATGGGAGATTTATTCCATATTTTAGCATGACCATGGCTCCTATTACCGACTACATGAAATCTGAAAGGTTTATGTGGACTAACGAAGCTTTTGTACCCCTCAAGGCAATCAAACATAAATTAACCTCTACTTCTGTAAATTGTTCTACCAGATTTTTTATGTCCCTTTTGAGTTGCACTGTGATGCATCCAAAGTGGGAATTGGAGTAGTCCTCCGTTAAGGGGGACAAACCTATAGTGTTTTTTAGTGAGAAACTCAATGGGTTGAGGCTACGGTACAACACATATAATGTAGAGTTTTATGCTATCGTTCAGGCCTTGGAACATTAGTACCACCATATGATTGATAGCAATTTTATGTTATTTTTTTATTATGAAGCTTTGAAACATTTGAACAACCAAGAAAAGCTTTCCCTCTAACATACAAAGTGGGCTGCATTTGTGTAGTAATTTTTCTCTATATTGTAGCATAAATCAGGGGTATTGAACTGAGCGACAGACGCTCTAAGCTGGAGGTCATTCTTTCTCACTATTATAAAAAACAACGTACTTGGTTTTGACACTCTGTAAGAACTTTTATCTACTGATCTCTATTGTTTGGTATTCTTGAAAGTGTGAGAAGAGGGGAAATGTAGGATTTATGTTCTGGATGGCTTCCTTTTCAAATGGAATCAGTTATGCATTTTAGAATTAAGCTTACGCTTACAAATTATAAAGGGGATGCATGGTTAAGGACACGCAGGAAGAGATCAGACTTTTATCCTAGTGCAGTCTTTTTATTTCTAGCCCACCATGAAGAGGGATATGTATTGGTATGTAGCACGCTATCACATTTGTCAAGTCTCCAAAGGCTTTGCCACCAATGTAGGATTGTATATGTTACTACACATTCTTGATAAACCCTGGTCAGATTTAAGTATGGACTTTGCATTGGAGCCGTCGTGAACATAGCGGGCTAATGATTCTATTTATATGATCGTTAACTGGTTCTCCAAAATGGCATATTTCATCTCATGTAAGAAAGACAACAGATGTAGTGAATGTGACACAGTTATACTTTCGTGAGGTCTACCAAGTGCATGGATTGCCTTTGTCCATTGTCTCTAATCGAGATACATACTTCCTTGGACATTTTTGGCATTGCTTGTGGAAGCAGGATAACACTCAGTTGAATTTTAGCACTGCCTAGCACCCTCAAATCAACGACTAGATAGAGGTGGTAAACAGATTGCTGAGGAATATGTCGTAAAGCATGGTAGTGAGTCAGACAAAAGGGTGGGGCCAAGTTTTGTGTCAGGCAAAGTTTGCATTCAATCATTCAATCAACCGTAGCATTGGTTTTTCTCCATTCCAGATTACATATGGCATGGTACACGGTCCCCTAGATTTAACCCTTTGTTGTAGAGCTGAAATGCATCAATGGAAAGGCAGAAGACCTCATTCAACAACTTTAACAAATTCATTAGTCAACCTAGGTAGTACAATCAAATGCTAAGTATAAGGAAAGTGCTAATAAGAAGCAGCGTTTGATGGAATTTGAAGTTGGAGATTTCATATAGGCAATTCTAAATAAAGAGCACATTCTGTAGGGGAGTATTCTAAGTTGGCAGCTAAGAAGATAAGCCTTGTGGAAGTGCTAGAAAAAATCTATTCCAATGCTTATCATTTGAAGCTACCTGGCCTTATCAAGACCTCTGATGTATTTAATATCAAACACTTGATTACTTATTTAGGTGATAATTTTGATGAGGAGTGTAATTTAGGGTTGAATTCTTTTCAAGATAGGGAGGATGATGCAAATTGGATTGTCCCAGAATATTTGGAAAGGAAAGATTATGATAAAACTCGATTTGTGCATGATTGATTTCGCTACGAAAGTATGATGACAGTTGTTACATTTAGAATTTTAACCTTTTCCACTTATCTTTTCAAAAAAAAAAAAAAAAAGAATTTCAACCTTTTCCATTTTGAGGATTTTTTTTTTTGCTTTTTAATTATATTAGGGCTAATTTCTATTATTTAGTTTCCTATTTTTCTAAAGTTTTTCATTCTTAGTTTTTCTCTATTTAAACAGTTGTAAGCTAGGGAAGAAGGCATATAATTATTATTATTTTGATTGATTAAAGTTGAATTCTCTTCAAATCTTTGTTTAATATTCCTAAGTATTCTTACACTAAATAAGTTATTACACAGTGCATATCTTTTTCGTACAATTCTTACATTTCCCTGCATTACTGAGAATGTTGCCTATGACTTGTACTCTTCTTGGGGATCAAGGATGGGGGTTTATGTGAGCGGCCTCAACCTTCTCGTGGATAGATGGTTTATCATTGTGCTCTCAATATGATCATAAATTACATTATACACCACCAATTTGGCAAAAATTACAATGTCAAATAGATGATAATTTTATGAAAATTTCAATCGAAATGTATTTGTAGAGGTTAGGGTGTTAAAATCTCCTTCACAAAGGAATGATTGTCAGCAAGATTTCCAGCTAAGATGGAAATATGGACCAGAATCTATAGAAGGAAATTGGGATCATAAGAATCGAGAAGAAAAGGAAATAGACAGACCTTCTGGAATTGGCAGCTGATTTTTTTCCTTCCTTTTAGTTTCTGTTATGAATTTTGTACAGCTTGCTGAAATTAATTTTGCCATTGATATAGGATTGATTGGAATATTCCTTTGTAAATTTGTTGTTGGCAAAGGTAATTGTATATCTATATATTCAGAGAAGGAATGAGAATAAAAACACACAATTTCTCTCCATCTTTTTGATTCATCTTACTGCTCTGTTTTTTTTTTAAGTTTTTCTTTTATGGTATCAGAGCCAGGTTGTCTCAGAACAATTCTTCAAACACAAATGCCGACCAAAAACAATCCATCAATACAAACACCATTGACCCCTCACAACCAAACAGTCTATATTTATTGGAAATAATGATAACTCTGGAGCTCTCTTAGTCACGCAAATGCTGGATTTCAACAATTATTATTCATGGGCAAGATCAATGAGAAGGGCCCTTTCGAATCAAAAATAAGCTTGGGATTGTTGATGGGACTATTTTTGAACCAAATACAGATAGTCCATTAGCAGAACCATGGCTTCGCTGTAATGACATTGTCATCACTTGGTTGCAGAACACGATGTCAGCAGATATAAAACCAAACACTCTTTATGCTGAGACGGCTGGTGAATTATGGCTGGATCTTGAGCAGCGTTTTGGACAGCAAAATGCACCATGGATTTATGAAGTGAAGCAGGCAATTGCAACCTTGGTACAAAACCAAGACACTGTGAGTATGTATTTTTGAAAAATGAAAACTCTGCTAGATGAATTAATGAATTATGAATCTACTCCTAACTGCACTTGTGGAGGGTTGAAGATTGTTGTGAGTAATCAAGAAAGAGATTGGGTGATGAAGTTTCTGATGGGTTTTCATGATTCATATAAGGACATTAAGGCCCAAATTTTGCTGATTAAGCCCTTTCCAAACCTTAATGAGGTATACTCAATCATTCAACAAGAAGAAAAGAGAATGCAGATTTCTGTTGATGCTCTAACCAGCGAAACCATGGCACTTGCAACACATGGAAAAGATGTCAGAAGGCAAAATGGATCCTCACAAAAGAAATATTATTGTCCACTTTGCAAGATGTCAGGACATTCTATTGAAAGATGTTTTAAGGCAAATCCTAATAAGCCAACATGTACACATTATCAAATGCTTGGGCATACAATAGAAAAATGTTTTAAGATACATGGATACCCTCTAGGCCACAAACTTCATGGCAAGAACAAGGGGAATGGAAGCTTTGCCAATCAGGCCACTACTCTTCCGTCACCTAGACAGGAGCAGGTAAGTGACAATAACCAGGTGTCTTTGACACAAGGGCAATATGCTCAGCTAATGGCTTTACTCAAATCTCAACACGCTTATGCTCCTTCAGTCAATCAAGTCCAAACCATCACTCCATCTTTGACAAATCAAAGTGAAATTCCCAAAATATCTGGTATCTCTTTATTTCTTTCTGTTTATAATACAAAACACAATGTTACTTCTGATGTACCTTGGATTGTGGACACTAGAGCAATAGATCATATGATCTGTTCGGCGACGTTGTTCACAAGTATCAAGGCAAAAATTTCTCACTCAGTGGCACTCCCAAATGGAGATGTTGCTAATGTCACTTATATTGGAACTGTCAAAATAATAGAAACTTTGACCTTGGAAGATGTTTTGTGTGTTCCATCTTTTTCTTTTAACTTGATATCTGCTAGAAAATTAGCACAAACTTCAAAATGTTGTCTCATTTTCTTCCCTCATTCATGTTTCATACAGGACCTTTCAACTTGGAAGATGACTAGAATGGGTGAAGTGAGGTAAGGACTATATCATCTTCTCCAAAAGAATGTCTCTCCCACAGCCCTAAATGAAGTCTTACTTTCCCTTGGCAATAAAACAAACATTTCAACTTCAGTTATTAGTAATCCCGATTATTTTAACTTTTGGCATTATAGGTTAGGTCATCCTTCAGACTCTAGAATAAATTTAATGGAGCTTGATTCTGTTCACAAGGCTACCAGTACAAAGGAGCCTTGTTTCATCTGTCCTTCAGCTAAACTCCATAAGTTCCCCTTTCCTATTAGTCAACACAAAACTTAAAATATTTTTGATTTGATTCATTGTGACTTATGGGGTCCTTGTGATGAAATTGCTCATGATGGATCAACAAATTTTCTTAGCATTATTGATGATTTTAGTCGTTGTACTTGGGTTTATTTAATAAAACTCAAATCAGATGCTAGTAATGCTTTGCAAAATTTTTACACCATGATTGAGACTCAATTTGGATCCAAAATCAAAATTATAAGGAGTAACAATGGGCGTGAGTTTGATATGAAGGACTTTTATCTTAAGAAAGGTATCATTCACCAAAATTCCTGTGTGTAGACCCCACAGCAAAATGGGACCGTAGAAAGAAAGCATCAGCACATCTTAAATGTGGCTAGAGTCCTAAAATTTCAAAGTGGGATCCCAATGGAGTATTGGAGTGATTGTGTTCTCATAGCCGTGTACCTTACAAACAGAACCCCTTCACCTCTTCTTCAAAACAAGACACCTTTTGAACTTCTTTTCAAAACCAAACCAGATTATTCACACTTAAGAGTTTTTGGATGCCTAGCTTATGCTTCCACCCTCACTCATAACAGACACAAGTTTGATGCAAGGGCTAAGAAGTGCATATTTCTGGGGTACCCTTTTGGGATTAAGGGTTACAAATTGATGGACCTAGAAACTAAGAAGCAATTTATTTCTAGAAATGTCATTTTCCATGAGAGCATATTTCCTTACAGGGACACCAATTTTAATAGAAGTCACATCACATCAGATCGCCTCCAATTACCTTTCACTCAACCTGTCAACATTGAGATAGACTACCTAAATGGCCAAAATATCCAACCTGAGGTTCAAACTGTAGAACAGTCTAATCACCCTCCCGAAAACTTTGAACCTAAAGAAGAGATAGAATAATCTCCAGAGCCTCCTCAAGATACCACAAACATCTCTCATCTTCCTAAAATATCCACCAGAAACAGAAAAACACCCTCACATCTACAAGATTTCATATGTTGGTAGGCCTCCTCACTTCCTCATTCGCAGGAGTCAAACAAGATAAAGGTTCATACAAAGTCAGGTAATCCTTTCCCCTTGTGTGCTACATTGTCATATCATAAACTATCAAGTAATTATAAAGCTTTTGTCACCTCTATTTCAACATATACCGAACAAAATTCATACCAACATGCCCAAAATTGTGTTGAGTGGCGAGACGCCATGAAAGCTGAAATAGATGCACTAGAATCGAATAATACTTGGGTTGTTACTGACTTGCCTCCAGGAAAAGTGGCTATAGGTTGTAAGTGGGTTTACAAAATCAAGTACAATGCCGATGGAAGCATTAAGAGATACAAAGTAAGACTAGTAGCTAAAGGATATACACAGCAAGGTGGGCTAGATTATCATGAAACCTTCTCCCCTATTACAAAAATGGTGACCATTTGTACCTTACTAGCTGTGGCAGCAGCTAAGCGCTGGTTTTTTCATCAGTTTGACGTGAATAATTCTTTTTTGCATGGTGATTTAGAGGAGGAAGTGTATATGGAGATGCCACAAGGATACTCCAAGGAGGGTCAATCAAAGGTTTGTAAGCTTAAGAAAAGTCTGTATAGATTAAAACAAGCTTCACGACAATGGAACTCCAAGCTGTCTGATTTTATTGTTCAACAAGGGTTCCAACAATCCAAGGCAGACTATATCTTATTCATAAGAGCCACCAAAGATTCCTTTACTGCAGTTTTGGTTTATGTGGATGACATCATAGTGGCTGGCAATGACATGAACATCATCTCCTCACTCAAAGGCTCTCTCAATGATAGATTCAAAATCAAAGACTTGGGGGTGTTGAAGCATTTTCTCGGGATAGAGGTAACAAGATCAGAGAAAGGGATTTATATTTGTCAAAGAAAATATGCACTAGACATATTAGCAAATTCTGGCACAATTGGATCAAAACCAACAAAAATACCTCTTGATCAAAACTTCAAGCTTTCAAAGGATGAAGGAGAGCCTATCCCCGATCCTTCAATTTATAGGAGACTTATTGGAAGACTGCTTTATTTGACCATAACCAGACCCGATATTTCATTTGCAGTCCAATTGTTGAGCCAATTCATGCAAACTCCTAGACTTCCACATTTGAACTCCTAGACTTCCACATTTGAATGCTGCTCACAAAGTATTGAGGTATATTAAAGGAGCACCGGGGTAGGGATTGTTTTATTCCTCGGCATCTATCATAGATCTCAGAGCTTACATTGATTTGGATTGGGGGGCATGCCCAGATACAAGAAGATCAATGATAGGATATTGCATTTTTATTGGCTCTTCTTTAGTTTCTTGGAAATCCAAGAAATAGAACACAATTTCAAGGTCCTCAGCTGAGGCCGAATATAGGGCCATGGCCAGTGTGTGCTATGAATTGAGCTGGCTACGATACTTACTTCATGATTTACAAATAAAGCATCATTGAGCAGCTAAGTTATTTTGTGATAATAAAGCTGCATTACACATTGCAGCAAACCCGATCTTTCATGAGAGAACTAAGCACATAGAACTTGATTGCTATTTGATCCGTGATAAAATTCAAGATGGGAGTATTGTGACTGAGCATGTGAATAGTGCTTCTCAAGTCGCAGATATATTGACCAAGCCATTATGTTCTGCTAATTTTTTCTCCCATTTATCCAAGATGGGAGTAGAAAATATCTACTCTCCATTTTGTGGGGGACTATTAAAATCTGCTTCACAAAGGAATGATTGTCAGCAAGATTTCCAGCTAAGAAGGAAATATGGACCAGAATCTACCGAAGGAAATTGGGATCGTAAGAATCGAGAAGAAAAGGAAATAGACTGACCTTCTAGAATTGGCAGCTGATTTTTTTTTCCTTCCTTTTAGTTTTTGTTATGAATTTTGTACAACTTGCCGAAATTAATTTTGCCACTGATATAGGATTGATTGGAACATTCCTTTGTAAATTTGTTGTTGGCAAAAGTAATTGTATATCTAATGGTATTTGTGTAATAGAAGTGCACTTTATCGGTTCAAATTGATGAGCATCAATACTATCACATTATTCTAATACACATTTCTTTAAAAACAATGATAATATAAAATTACCTTCATCAATTCTATTGGATTCAGCATAGGCCATGCAAACCTTGAAAACTTATTTAATCTATCTAGATATTTATTATACATATAATCAGCAAAGACAGTACATGTGATGATAACTTCAGCTCTGAAATGCTTTTGTTTGGACACACATAAAGGAAGCAAATTTTGATGATATACACATACATATAAAAGAAACAACGACTTGTTCGATTTGCAAAAAGAACCTCAGCTTAGTTGTGGAAGGAGTGATCTGTAGCCACAAGGCAAAGAGCATTCTTCTTATGGGTTGTAATACCAGGCATAGGATCAGTATCAATATCTTCCATCTTCATCCCGTAAGGAATTTCCCAATCAAATGAGTAAAGAAGATTAGCAAGTACAAGCTCTACTGTTGCAATCCCCATACTAATCCCTGGACACACTCTCCTCCCAGCCCCAAAGGGAATTAGCTCGAAATCCTGTCCTCTGAAATCAATACTGCTATTCAAAAATCTCTCCGGCTTAAACTCTTCTGGGTTTTCCCAAGCCTCAGGATCCCTCCCAATGGCCCATGCATTCACATAAACCAATGTTTGGGATTTAATTTCATACCCATCTAAATTACACTTGTCCATTGTTTGTCTTGGCACGAGAAGTGGAACCGGTGGGTACATCCTCATTGTCTCTTTTATCACTGCCTTGAGATATGGAAGCCTTTGAACGTCTTCTTCGTTCACCATCCCTTTCTTTCCTATCAACCTTCGAACTTCTTCTTGAACTTTTTTCATTGCACTAGGGTTTTTAATGAGCGCCGTCATCGTCCAAATTGTGGTGGCTGCACCGGTATCTGTTCCACCCAGTAATACATTCTGCAAATTAAGGAAAAATAAGTTAAAAAACAGCTGACCCCAATTACAATTATTCTTTTCGGGGTTAAAGGTAAATTAAGAAATAAATATTATCTAATAATTGTTAATGTTTTTATAATAATAAGGCTTAGTTTGGCAGGGCTAGCTTAAAACTAGTTTTTGACTACTTAATTTTTTAACTTCTTTTAAATGATCAAAATCATTCTTTTATATTTTAGACTTTTTTAAATTAGGAAGGACAAAAATATCATATTAACAGAAAATTAAAAAATTAACTACTAAAATCTAACTTTTTTCTCTTCTAAAAGTTAAAAAAAAAAAAAAAACTTTTTAATAAGTAGTTCGCAGCCAGTTAAAAAAAAAAAAGAAAAAAGAAAAAAGAAAAAGAAAGAAAAAAATTACTATCATTCTCTCTTCACTAGGCCTAAGTTTTGATTCTTTTTAACTCATTTAATTTTTATGAATTGTAGCAAATATAGTTAAAGGAGTAACGTTGCATACTTGGAGATGCAAAGTTTTTCATGAATGACTTAACTATCTTGTGGGATAATTATTTTAAATAAAGTACCTTGCTAAGATATAATTCTTCTTTAGAAAAATCGTAATATCGCATCAATCTAACAAAAAGTTAAATTTCGGTAGAAAAAAATTTCTTGTAACTTGAAATAATTAAAATAATATGAGCAATATTTATTTATTTTAATGACTTACTATCCATATAGAGTATGTAGTGCACTTTAAGGTATTGTGCCACATCAATCCTTGAATCAGACATTACTCATTGGTTCAAGGATTAAAGGGAACACAATAGCTTAAAATAACTCGTACCAAACAGCCACGGAATTAATGTTAATACCATGAGGATTGCCTTTATGTGATCGAAAGAGAGACTGTTGGAAGTTGGCTGATCCTTTCTGAGTTGAAGTAAGATGTCAACAAAGTCATCTTGCAAGGAATCAGGCCTATTTGGGTTGAGGTGGTCATCGATGAGCTCTTGATAGAACTCATCCATTGCCTTGAAATTCTTTTCAAGCCGAGCGCGGAGTCCGCTAACTTCATCAACCCATCCCATCAAAGGGAAATAATCTGACACAAAGAAGCTCGCTAGCATTGCCTGACTTTCATTAACAAGCCTATGAAATCTACTTCTTTCGTTTCCTTTCTCCTCCAGCCTCTTACCAAACGCAATTCTACAAATTAAGGTGCTTGTGAGAGACATCACAATTTCACTCAAATTGACAAGCTTTGATGAATTAGTAGCAACTCCAGAGACTACAATATGGGAGTCTTGTGAATTGAGTTGCTTTTTACATAAATTAGAGGAAAGTTGAGATATACTCCTCACCATCCGAGAAACCTCGTCTTCGCGAATGGAGCGAAAAGATTGCACCCTCTTGAGACTAAAGAGATAAACAACACAAACCTTTCTCATCTCCCTCCAATACTCGCTATACGGTGAGAAGGCAATGTCCAAGCAATTGTAAGAAAGTGTTTTGAAGCCGATCGTGATCGGCCGGCTACAAATTGCGAGATCATGAGTTTTCATAACCTCTTTGGCCATCTTTGCTGAAGAGACCACGAGGGTTGGGAAGGAACCGAGTTGAATGGTCATGAGAGGGCCATATTTTTTAGAAAGTTTCCATAGATAGAGGTGAGGAGCTGAGTTATGCACTTGGTACAAGTGCCCTATGAAGGGAAGCCCTGCAGGACCTGGTGGAGCAATTGTTTTTTCATTTCCGTGTTTTTGATGAAGAAGAAATAAAAGTAGAACAGGAAGAAACAGAAGGAAAACAACTAGCATTGTTGTTGTTTTAAGAACCAAAGTATTACACTCGCGATCAAGGAAGTGGGAAAGAGGTACTCCCTTTATACAGACCTCCGCCAAGAATTGCTCGGGGTTAATTTTTTCTTTTTTTTTTTTTTTCATTTCTTTTTCTATTTTATCTATTTTATAGATTAAAAATTTTAATTTTGATTTACTGTCATTATCGATATTATTTACACAGACAAATTTCAAAATCTGATACATTTTCATAATTGCTATTCTCAATATTTTATTAAATCACAAAATAACTATACATCAAGTTATGATATCAGCTTGTTTAAGTGTATTAAAATTAATGTCATATTTAAATATCTAAACACTAATAAAACTATGGAATTCTCCATTGAATTTAGGTCTCTCTCAAATATTTACATATTCTGCAGTATCTCCTAATTAGATAAAAGGATTATTTAGAAATTGAAGTCGCAGTCAATATTTAAATTCTTATGCAAGCTCATTAATTCAATAGATAAAAATATTTTAATTTTAATTATGAATGAATTTTTATAAGAATTTAAAAGTTAAAAAGATAAACTTTAATTAACTCTTAAGTTGTATTTTAACTCTCGGAACCTTCAATCTCTTCTAATTACAGTCAAAGTTAAACTAAACACTCCCCTTCTATCTTTCCGGATCTCAACCCAAACACCCATCCATTTTAAGGACCTTCCATTTGTGTTTCTTCTCCCTTATCTACTGATCAGTTTACAGTACCCCCATCCCTTCATTTATTTTTCAGGATCATCAATAAATGGATTTACATGAAGACAATGTAATATTTTATTAACTATATCATTTTCCTACCTGCGTGTATCGCGTGTCCAGTAATTGCTTGCTTGTTAATTTCAATGTAATATTTTATTAACTATATCATTTTCCTACCTGCGTGTATCGCGTGTCCAGTAATTGCTTGCTTGTTAATTTCAATGTAATATTTTATTAACTATATCATTTTCCTACCTGCTTGTATCGCGTGTCCAGTAATTGCTTGCTTGTTAATTTCTATTTGTCATTATTTTCAGTCTCTGGTCAATGTTACTGTCACGGATTTCAACTTTATCAATTGTCTTATCTTAATTGTTGCCTCGCACCGCTATAGTTTATATTTCTTACGTCTGCTTATCAATTCGAGGACCATGGATTCTAACTTAACTAATTATATGTTGCGTCTTCTGGCATCCAAAAGAGGACGTGTTGTCATATCTTTCCCTTAAATAAATATTTACGTGTGATTTACATGTGGTTGTCGATCTAAGCTAGCTCAAATTATCCAATAATTATGTTAGTCCACACATAGAAGTTATAAAGGCATGCATCGACCCTAGTGATTCACTATGACGGGTTTTGTCCTATATAGTAACACGTGGTCTTGCAAGTATTTTGTCATTTAACTCTCTCACTATTCTCTCTGTCATTTTGCTTTAAAAGGACCTAATGCGGGCACACACGCTTAAATAAAAAGGGACATATATATGACTCCCAAGGGGGTTGTGCTAGAAGAGTATGAAATGGGACTTTCTAATGATATAGATGAACCCAACTAAAAAAATCAATGCGGAATAAGTTTAACTAAACATTACTATAGTTCTAATAGCAAAAAATATTCATATACGCATGAGGGGTTGATTTTCCCTATCTTATGTTCGCCTGTCTTAATTAATTGAGTTTAAGAAGTTGAACTCGTTAAGACCTCAACAGTAAGAAATAACTTTCTTAAAGGTTAAAACTATATACGTAGACATCTCAATTTTATCCTCCTTACTTAAACATTATAATATTTAGAACTTTTACTTGAATGGTACTTTGCTAATTAAGTTCTATTAATCATAAAAATGTCAAAGTGCGAACTGATTACACTTGAAAAGTACAATTACAAATCATAATTTAGAGTATAAATCATACATTTATTTAATTAATTTTAAAATTTTTAGTTATTTTTATTATTTATGATATTTTGTTTTCAAAATGCAAGAAAGTATTGAAATTAGCGATAGTAAAAATAATGAGAAAAAAGCCCCTACTGTCCGGACACTCTGACGTTCAGTCTGATAGCAGGAAAGAGACAGTTGGGGAAAAAAGAATAAAGACCAAATTTGAGTTTGACACTCTCGACTATCTAGACACCCAATCAGGCGATTCGGACATCCGCAACCAGCATGCACGAAATTTTAGGTTTTAAGATTATGGTTTAAGCTATATATATATATGGTTTTCACACTTTTTTCTTTGTGATTTTCAGATTTAGTTTTTCATTAAAATAGATTAGTTTAGAGAGTTTTTCTTAGTTTAGTTTTTGGAGAGCATTTAGATTGATTGCTTTAGAATTCAAATTTAATTCATTGCAAAGAACAATACACGTTTCGTTTTATTCTATGAAATTTATTTAATTGTCGTATTATCTTCTTGCTTGCTATTTTATTATAAAAACCATGCCAGGCTAAAGTTATTATCTTGATTTAACCAATAATGAAGGGTAAATCATTATAAATATTTTAATGTGCTTAGATTGATACATGCAATGTGAAAAACGTTCATGCATTAATTTACATTTTTAGATTTTTTTATTTATTGTCTTTCAAATACCTTCGAAAACGAAGATTCTTGTTCATATTCTCTAAAATCCCTAAAAAGAGTTTTCAATTTTAATTTCATAAAAAGTTTGAATGAGTAGGTCAAATCTGAAACCAAGAATTTATAACTTAGAATATTTTTCAATTTTTCAATCCTTAATGAGATTTTAAAATTATGTCTTAGATTTTGAAAGAGTTTCATGAAAAGACATATTCTAGTTTATATTTCCTCTGACGTGAAATATGAATTGAGTAGTGAAAACATATTGAACTATGAAATAATAGATTCACTCGGATTTAAAAAGTAGACCAAGATCTTTAATTATCTTGAATGTGCAATTTTATTATTTTCATTGTTTTAGTTTAGTTTAATTTTTAATCTTACTTTTCTATCAAATAGAATAAAAGTACTTTAAGTTCTTGAATTTTAGTTTTGTTTAATTTTTGCAATTTATTTTATTTGGTTATTAGTTACTTAATCAAAACTTTTCAAAATCCAAAATCAATTTTCCTTTCCTTTTTTTAAAAAGAAATCAGTAGATAAAATAACTTAGAAAACCAAGCTGTTCACTCGGATTTAAAAAGTATGTTAAAGCCAAAATTGTAAATTGGCAAATCCATGGTCAAAGATAGTGGTTTGTAATGTCTAAACTTAGTGTAGGCTAAAACACTATAGTCTTGAATCAAGTAGAAGTGTAAAGGCCTTAGGTAAGATTGTTTGCATAATACTGGAAGTCCTGAAGAAGCCAAAGAAGGTTCGGATTTGATTTACGCAAGATATCCGTAGGAAGGCCGCAGTTTGGCACTTGAAAATCCCGAGAGCTGAATTCAGAGTTTTTGCTGTGTAGGATCGCCGCTCTGACTCGCGAGATGGCCGCGGGAAGCCCGTGGGTGTATCCTTCCTGCGGTATGTGTTATTTCAGCCAAATCGTGTTTGTTTCGAGCCTTGACCGCCTCTGTTTGTCTATATATATCTCCTGGCATCTTCAAGGTTTACACACACAGACAGAGAGAGAGAGAATACTCAATTGTTCGTGAGCCAAAAGTTTAATGATTCTGTCACGCCCCGGATTTCACAACCCGAGCATGTGAACAAAGGAAAACATAATGCAACATTAAATAACTTTCTCTGTCCCACATCAGAGCCATACCCACATATTATGGAGCTAATGAAAGAAAAATAGATAAAATTCATACTTTAAATTTAAATAAATGCCTTAGTCAAAACTAACTAGGCAACAAAGCTCCACAACTATGCCCAAACAATCTCTAAAATAAATAAATAAATAAATAGCCTTCACCTCACAAACAAAGGTGTATTACAATCTACGAACAATAAATTTTCAGGAGTCTAAAACAATTACATAAAAATAATAAATAAAACTTTAATTCCTATGCTCATAAGGTCCCGAACATGACTCAAATTCATTACCTGCATCACAAGCTGTAAGGGGTTTAGCACTAATACCACGTGTGCTCGGAACCCTAATAATAATAATAATATAAATGCAGTATGTCCTAACATGCTACTATGTGAGACAATTATGCACAAGTAGCAATTTCAAACAAGAATTTAAATTTAATTATCAATCTCTTTTCGTTACAATTAATTGTGTTTCAGTACCACACAACGCATCAAAGAAAAACAATTTAATTTCAAGGTATTGCTGCTTGGTTGTCTCGTAGAAACAAGACCCAACCAATATACATCATTCATTGATGTCTGCTTGGTTGTCCCGTAGAAACAGGACCCAACTAATATACACCATCCTTCGGTGTCTGCTTTCTAGGTCGAAACCTTAGAAATATAATATGCCACCCTTAGGCATCTGCATCGTTCGTAGGTTACTAGCCTACTGGACTCGATTACCACCCCCGCGCGGGTTTCGGGACTCTCAACCCTTGGGTACGTATACCCAATATTTTCAATACCCCTCAATCCAAATCAAACATATTATTAAATTTCCCTTTATAATTCCACATTAAATAAATTTTTTGTTTAATGAAGGTTTAGAACCTTATAAATCCTCAATCCACCAGCGCATTAGATAGTGCAAAATTTCTAAACAAATAAAAAAAAAACAAAATAATCCAACAAATATGCCATTTAATCACATTAAAAGAACTTAATAAATAAAATAAATGATTCATTAAACAGTCACTATGAACCAAAGGCAATTCACGTTCTGGACAAGATATATATATTAGTATAGGTAACACAATTTTTCAATCAAGCATCATACTCTATCAAACGTCCAGACCAATTAATTGGTTTAGTAAAAATAATAATAATTATTATAATAATAATAATTATTATTATTATTATTTATGAACTAATGGCTAGTATACATTCTGTAGCAATCTGTTGCCTAGTGTAATCATTACACCCAATTAACATCAATCATAAAAGTTACTTTATGATAATTATTTATATGTATATGTGTAATTAATTAAATAATTTAATGTGAAACAACCCAAGTTAATGCTCCTGTACCGTCCAATGTCCATATATATATATATATATATATTTAACATTCAATTAATCACACGTAACCATTAATTCACATAAATACATATATACACATGTTCCAATCCATTCGGTTGAGACTTTAAAAATATATATATATATATATGTATATATATAAATCGCCGAAGCCATCATTGTACATTAAAGTAACCCCCTGGATCAATTTAATACTTTAGGAGCATTTATATAAATCAAATCCCTCCTACGCTAACCGTGCAGACCGTCAAAGTCAAGAGCAATTACTCATGCAAACCTATAAATATATATAACTAAGCATGTATATACATATGCACGCTAAATATTACAAGGTTCGTTCCCCTTACCTGGTTTGCTGCAACAGAAGAAATCTCAGCAATTGAAGAAAAAAGTGAGCCGCCAATCCCTTTCTTCTCCTCTCTTTCTCGATCTCTCTGTAGGGTTTTTAATATATTAAAATAAATACAAGTTTATATATTTATAATAACAGGATTTTAACTCTAACCAACTAATTACTTTTCTATTCCCCATAGGTTTCGGAAAATTACACATTCTTTCTAAAATTTAAAATCTTTTTAAATAAAACCCAAAATTAATATTTTTAAATAGAAATCCAAAAATTTCAAACCATTAAATTTAAATAGCAAACTAAATTTATCAAATAACAATATCCAAATTAAAAAAAATCTGGGTTATTACAGATTCTCTCAATTACTTAGCCAACATGTTTCGTGCTCAATCTGAAGGAGTTTGGGTTTAAGGTTTGTGAACGTTGTGGATTTAGCAAAGCTACTGAGGAGTCGATATCGTGCTTTCGAGGAGTCAAAGGGCTTTCACTAAAGAAGTTGGCGAATCGAGGATTCGAACAAACATCAACAAGAGTATAGAGTCGAGGAGTCGATCTATCGTGTGTTTGAGTTTGTAACCAACATTTGATTTTAGTGAAAGTTTTGTTTGAGGTTTCCCTTTATGGGTTTCCCTTTGTGGGTTTCCTCATTTTGTATATCTCGCCTTTTATTTATCTCTGTGTGTGATTGTGATTGATTGTTTGGGATTCCCATTAGCATATTACGAAATTTCAATTGGTATTAGAGTGGGTATGTTTTCGAGAACAAAACATGAGCTTGTTATTTACTGATAGATCCTCCTAGAGAAGGCGGTTTGAGCACAAGACCCCCGTGGTTCGATGGCACCAACTGCACATATTGGAAGGTTCGAATGAGAGCTTATTTAATCTCATTAAACGTCAATGTTTGGGTAGCTATTGAAAAAGGTTGGGTAAAACCAATTCATTCTATCGACAACGTGATGGTTGAGAGGCCTATGGATTTGTGGACCAGGGCAGAGTAGAAAAAGGCAAAATGGAATTACAAAGCCTTGAGTTCAATTTTCTGTGTAGTCTCCGCAGATAAGTTTAGAAGAATTTCAAGCTGTGAGATTGCAAAAGAAGTTTGGAAGATCCTTGAATTGACTCACGAAGGGAATTCCACTGTTAAGAAGTCTAAGCTCCAGGAAATAACCTTCAAGTTTGAAAAGTTGAAAATGTCTGAAGACGAACTCTTTAATAGTTTTTATGCAAAGCTCAGTGACATTGTCAACACCAGCTTCAATCTTGGAGAACCAATTCCAAATCGAAAAATTGTGAGTAAGATTCTTCGATCCCTATCTTTGTCCTTTCAAGCCAAGGTCATAGCTATTGAAGAGGCTAGGGATGTTGATTCAATGAGGGTAAAAGATTTAGTTGGCTTCCTGCAGACTTATGAAGCCAACATGATCAAACCAAAGTCTAGAGGAGTTGCCCTAAAAACGGTGAAAGAAGATGAGTCCTCCTCTAGTAATGATGAGTCAATCCCCTCTTCTGAAGAAATTTCTATTTGTACCAACAAATTAGAAAATTCTTCAAAAAGAAAGATAGTAAGCAAGGAAAGATGAAGAAGAATGAGAAAGTCAAAGGAGAGAAATCTTCAGAGAAGAAAAAGAAGGAGAACAAGGCTAAGGGCGTGAAGTGCTACGAGTGCCAAGGTTATGGTCACATAGCTCAAGACTGCGAAATAAGAAGAGCAAGAAGAAGGTTCTCAATGCAACCCCTAATGATTCAGATGATCTGTTAAGTACCTCCTCTTCTTCAGAAGATTTTCTAGAGAATTATACTGCTTTCATGGTTAGAGCTAGTGCCCCCTCAAATTTAGCAGAGTCATCCTCTTCTAAGTGCAAGAAAGAAGAATCCTCCGAAAGTGAAGTTAAAAAAGATTCATATGAGGAAGTAGATGTTGAAGAGGCATATGAACAGCTGTACCATGACTGTCGAAAGCTCCATAAGCAAAACGAAAAGTTGACGATGAAGAACAAGATGTTAAAGAGGGAGAGAGACAGTCTAAAAATTACTCTAGAAGAATTGCAAGCCAAATGTGAAGATCTTGAAGCACACAAGAAAACTCAACAGGAGTTGATAACAGCACTTAAGGCCAAGTTGGAACAAAAAGAAAAAGATGTGAAAGAGGCAAATGGTAAGATGCAATCCATGCAGTTCAAGATGAATTCAGCTTCCTCCAAACTTGATGACATACTTGTAATGCAAATAAGCCCGCATGACAAAAGAGGACTTGGCTACATTGGCACACAAGTGAACAATTTTTAAGCTAAAGCTACTCCCAGTTTCTCAAAAACAACTGCTCCAAGGATAGTTAAAGCTCCTCAAACAAAGAAAAGTAATCAGTCTATAGCCAATTTTCGGAAACCTAAAGGTACGCCCACTAACTTGCAACGTAAGTTTGTTCCTATATGTTTTCATTGTGGTATACCCAGACACACAAGACCACACTGTTATAAATTATATGGGCTTCCCCTATCCTATGTTGACATTAGGAATTCTTTGAGATCTATTTTTCAAGTGTCAAACAGGTTTAACCCTTTAAGGTTTCAAAAGTCATATCTTGATTCCGGATCTTACATAACTTGGCCAGTGAGAAATAACATAAAGAAAAATTTTTTAAAACCCATTGGTCCAAAACCCGACAATTCCAAGATTCAAAATGCAATTCCAAGATTCAAAATGCTTTTCCAAAAATAAGAACTGTTTGGGTTAGGAAGAGTGATCTCTATGTCACCCACACCCCTAAAAGTGTTGAAGGGGTGAGTCTTGATATGTAGAGGCAAATTTTTTTCATTAACTAGGCTGTGCGTCATTGTTTATCTTTACCTAGTTCTATGAAATCAAGTAGAATAGATACTTTTTAATTTTTTTTTAAGATAATTATATTTTTTTGGTGCGTTATTATTCCTTGTGATATTCTTGCATGTTCTATTACCCCATACACACTTTAAAACCATAGGATTAAAATTGTTGATTTATATAGTGGTCATAAATTTGAATTACTTGATGAACTTGAATCCTATATTTTGTTGTTCATTGTCATAGTAGTGTTGTGCCAATTATAATTACATGAAGTTTAGTACCTCATAAGAAATATTTTTCCACCACTCAATTGGTTTAATGAATTCTCCTTTTTGGACTATTGGTTGCTCTTGAGTTTAAATAAAAAAAAATCACTTGGAAAGGGGTACCATATGGGATAGAGTGCAACTAACCTGTTGACGTGCGGGTTATCAAAATAACCACCCTCTGGGTTTGACGATACAGGAAAAAAGCTACCTACCCATAAAGTGTGTGAAAAATGTGATTGTTCCTTGGTGTTTAGTTGAAACTAATGAATTGAGGATAAACTAGTTGAAGAGCTAACACTACATATCTTAATCAATTCAATTCAAAGTCCAAAAGGAGGAATTTTAAAATTCATGCGAGTATGTGAAAATTATTAATCATGTAGCACTTAAACTTCATTTCACACACCGCACAGGCATTTGACCATTGGTGTAACATATGTGAACAACTCATGACATAAATAGTAGGGTGATTCTTGAAATTCTTATTTGTTACTATTTATGTATGGTCAAAATTTTGAAATTGTGTTTAGTTTTGTGTTTGGGAAAATAGAACTTGGAATGATTTGATCATGATTACTCATTGTACTTTATTTTTTGTCAATTCATGTCAAAAAGGGGAAGAATAGTTAGGGAGGATTGGAGAATTTAGAATATTGGAATTAGTTAATTAAAGGGGAGATATAGTTAAGGAGGAGTATGGTTTGAAAAGAAAAGAATTTTGTTTATTAAGGGGGAGAACAATTATTTTTTTTTTGATAATTAAGGGGGAGAATATTTTATGTATTTTGTGTCAATTATGTTTTATTTAATTTTTTTAAAATTATTTATTTATTCCACATAATGCCTTGATCGTTTTGTTTAAGTGTACAGCAAACAGGTTAAATAATCAGAACATATTGATCAAGGAATAGTTTATTGAGGCCTTAATGTAGATTGATTTCATTTGTAATTTCATTTATTGAGTTTTGACATGGAATTGCCAAAGGGGGAGATTGTTAAGGCCAAAATTGTAAATTGGAAAATCCATGATCAAAGATAGTGGTTTGTAATGCATAGACTTAGTATAGGCTAAGACACTACAGTCTTGAGTCAAGTAGAAGTGTAAAGGCCTCAGGTAAGATTATTAATTTTTTTTTTTGGTGACCCGGAACCCGGTCAGTTTATTACAGTCCTCAACGGACCGTGTAGCCAACCGATAAACTGGAGGTAGACGAATACCCCACAAACCCGCCGACCAAATAAGTCACAAGCTTACGCTTGTGGTGGGTGGCCCTTGGAATCGAACCCAGGAAAACTCTGTGGGAAATGCTCCCTCAAGCTGCTGGACCAACCCCAAGGGTTTCAGGTAAGATTGTTTGCATAATACTGGAAGTCTTGAAGAAGCCAAAGAAGGTTCGGATTTGATTTACGCAGGATATCTGTAGGAAGGATGCAGTTTGGCGTTGGAAAATCCCGAGAGTTGAATTCAGAGTTTTGGTCGTGCAGGATCACTGCTCTAACTCGCAGGATGGCCGGGTGTACCCTTCCCGCGGTGTGTTATTTTAGCCAGATCTTGTCTGTTTCAAGCGTTGGCCACATTTGTTCATCTATATATATCTCCTGGCGTCTTCAAGGTTTACATACACAGATAGAGAGAGAGAGAGAGAATACTCAATTGTTCGTGAGCCAAAAGTTTAATGATTCTCTCAATTACTTAGCCAAAATGTTTCGTGCTCAATCCAAAATAGTTCGAGTTCAAGGTTTGTGAACGCTGTGGATTCAGCAAAGCTACTGAGGAGTTAGTATCGTGCCTTCGAGGAATCGAATGGCTTTCACTAAAGGAGTTGGTGAATTGAGGATTCAAACAAATGTCAACAAGAGTATAGAGTCAAGGAGTCGATCTATCGTGTGTTTGAGTTTGTAACCAACGTTTGATTTTAGTAAAAGTTTTGTTTGAGGTTTCCTTTTGTGGTTTTCCTCGTTTTGTATATCTCGCCTTCTATTTATCTCTATGTGTGATTGTGATTAATTGTTTGGGATTCCCATCAGCATATTACGAAATTTCAAAGTAGACCAAGATCTTTAATTATCTTGAATGTGTAGTTTTATTATTTTCATTGTTTTAGTTTAGTTTAATTTTTAATCTTACTTTTCTATTAAATAGAATAAAAGTACTTTAAGTTCTTGAATTTTAGTTTAGTTTAATTTTTACAATTTATTTTATTTGGTTATTAGTTACTTAATCAAAACTTTTCAAAACCCAAAATCAATTTTTTTTTTCCTTTTTTCAAAAAGAAACCAGCAGATAGAAGAACTTAGAAAACCTTGATGTTCAATCTCAAAATTCCTTATGGATATGATACTGGACTTACCAGGTGAAACTACACCACACGCCTTTATACTTGGGAGTTTATTTAATTGCATATTTGGGAGGCGGTCAAGTTTTTGGCACCATTGCTGGGAAACTTTTGTAGTTTTGATTTATCAGGGCAATTTTGGGTTACTTTTCTGCTGTTTTTTAAAAAAAAAAGAACTCATAATATGCCAAGTGAAATTCAAGCAAGTGCGTGTGATGCAATTAGTGCGTTGAAAACTAAAGTGAAGAACAAAAGAGTTGTGAATATGTGCAACCCCTAAATAAAAGAATAATAGGCTCAAAGCTCATTATTAAGGGGTATAAGTTTCCACCTAGTCCAAAAATGCTCGATTAACCAATGTTAAACAAAATCTACTCCTAAGGACATAAGCTTTTCTCCATGATAGTAAAAAACGCACAAGGTCATGACACACTTAACTTGAACTAAGTTTCCTATTAAAGCTTGAAGAAAACTTACTTATCACTCTCTTACTCAATTTCACAATCAACCAAACCAAAAAAAGGGGGCAAAATACAAGGAAAAAATGCTAACTCATGCGTTCAAGTTCAAAAATGTTCAAAAATTAAAAAAAAATGATGATTTTAGCACGAAAAGATCATCATGTGAACTCTATCATGCGAGCTCTACCCCACAACCTAAACTAAACATTATTCTCAATGTAAGAACTATGAAAGACAAGTGGGTCTGTAGTGTGTAAGGTGAGCATGATGATGATGAGCATAAAAATCAATCAATATATAACACATAAACCAAGCACGCACCCAAAAAGAGAACCCCGCAAGTAATAACAAACACCTCATAACCTAGTTTCTACAGCACTTCTAACAACAACTAATAACATATATCTAAGTGTTAAGCTCAAAAATGTAGAAACAGAAGGTAAAAATGGTGGATATCACCTCAAGAGCTTTCTTATTTGAAAAAAATAAAAGAAACTATATAAGAGAAAGGTTAGAAAGAAAATAAAAGAAAAATAAAGTGAAAATAAGACAAGAGAAAGAGTTAGTACAAGAGAAGAAATAAAAAAGAAATAAAAAAATTAAGAGAAGAAAATCAAACTAAAAAAAATAAGAAAATAAGAAAATGAAAATCTAATCTACTATGTACAGATGAAATGAAAAAAAAAAGGTTATCCAACACCCTCTCTATCCCATGCATCCACAAATGGTTTAAGAAATAAAATATTCATTTCGGGCCCACGAAGCACTGAAGGTAAATGTTCTTTGGGTGTAAAACATGCCGAGGGATGAAAGACCAAGTGAGGTTTATGAAACCTCAGATGTGGCCAAAGTGTAAGTATGGGGCGAACATGGTGGGCTCAATTAATTTTTTAACACCTAAGAAATCTACAGATGTGGAAATGATGGGGGTTTAATAATCTCTGGACACCCAAAAAGTCAATGTAACTTTCCCCATGTCTACTACCTCTCCTCAGTGATGGTTAGTCTCATCGTAGTCGCTCACAATCCCTGTAGTAAGACTCTCGAATGGGGTTAAGTCAAGAGGTGAGAAGTGTGCACCACTCTTAACCTTGGGTGTGTAGTGAAGTGAAGTAGGGTCAATCGACTCAATAATGTGCTCCTCGGGCCATGTGACATTCAAATGCTCAGTTAGAGTCAAAGGACTCTTAATAGGATCCGAGGTGGTTAGGGTAGGTTGAACATCAAGCTCAATAGTGGGAAAGGACTAAATATCTCTTGGACTCTCAGTAAATGGTACAAAAATCTCTTGAGTAGGAGAGTCAATAGGGAAATGAGAAAGAAGCTCATTCCAAACATCATCCCTAACATGATTTGGTTAGTAATCCCACTTAATGCCTATAGGCTCAGATGCAATAGGTAGTTCAATAGGACAAAAATCCCGAGGCTTCTTAGACTGGCCCCCGATAAGTGGAATAATGTTAGAACATAAAAATTCTTAGAAATCGGACTCCATACATACACTACTTCCAAAGGATGGATCATGAAAATCAAGTGAAGTAGGGGCATGTAAAAAAAGATTGGTGTGGTTCTCAAAAACATAGGATTCAAGTCTAGGTTCTAGTTCTCCCCATAGCCTTGTGTTTTCATAAAATGTTCTGAGAAAGTCCCATACCGCTCTTGGGGTAAGGTCTAGAAACTCGCCTTGAGACACCTCCTTAATGACATAATGTAAATCATAGGATAAAGCATTATAAAAGATGTCAATAAGGTGACACAATTCTAATCCATGACTTGGGGTGATGTCCAAAAGAGAATTAAATCACTCCCAACATTCATAAAATGCTTTACCCACCATTGAAAAAACAATTTGATTAGAAAATTAAGGGTGAAGTTTTAATAGTTAGGGAAAAAATTTTCAATGAAATTTCTATGTAAATCTTCCCAAGTACAGACCCATTCATTAACGGCATAACACCAATCTCCGACCACATTTTGCAATGATAAATGAAAGAACATGAACCTAAATCTCTTATCTATGCCATTAGTATTACACAAAGCACACACCTTAAACCTATCAAGGTGAGCATGTGGGTCTTCACACTCATGCCAAAAAATTAAGGGAGTATATTATAGGTATCTAATGCAAAATCATATCCAAAAATACCAACTAGATACTCAATGTAAACTTGGGTATCAAAAGTGCCATGTCCCAAATCATCAACATCCATGTCCATGGTAAGAAAAAAAAAATGAAAACAAAATGAGAAAAGAGAAAAACTATACTAAAATGAAACCTAAGTTAACTAACATGTAAGCTAGATTATATGATATCCAAATGAATATGTTACGACGTAAAAGAAAAGAAACTACTAACAAGGAGAGGGATGAAAAGAATAATTCACCTAATTTCTCAAGTGAACTTCCCTTAACTCCCAAGTCTAGCACTTAGTTGCCTTCCCTGGCAACGGCGCCAAAAACTTGATCGACCCTAAAATGTGTTCGGGTTCTACCTCTCAAGTGGAAGATGGTGGTTGTAGCCTTACTTGGTGAGAACCGAGGTCATCTCCATTGGAAGGGCTGTGTTGAAAGACTAGTGGCTTGTTCTCTTCTGTTAGTAGGTGATTCTAATTTAATCTACACTATGTTTAGATTTGACAAAAAGTTTAATTATGGTCTGGGTTGAGAATGGTGGAGTAAAGGAATCATGATGCTAAATTAAGATAAAAATACTACAACTAAAATATGTAAGACGATCTTGACTTTGAACCAAATCGTGTAGTGGGATAGTAATGGTTTACTCAAATGCGTTGGTAACTCAACCTAGCAAACGGACATGCATTGCTGGGTCAAAAAGATATTTTATTAAAACCTAATTTATGGAACTCAAGGTAAGCAGAGACTTTTAAAATTACTTTCAGACTCACAAGGACATTGAATCGAGCACCTAGTGTGCACGAGTGTCAACTCGTAACCAATCTTCGATTGTAACATGGGTGAATCAATTTCTTAAGAAAACCTCATGTTATGGTTTTAGGAAAATAAATTCCAAATCACCGGGCCATTGAATCAAACATTTGATATGCACAAGTGGCCAATCATAACCAAGCTATGATTATAACACAGGTAGGATTTTATAAGAAAACCTAATTTAAGTTTTGGAAAATATGTTTCTAACTCACTGAGACGTTGAACCAAACATTGGTGTGCATAAGTGAAAATTTGTAAGCAAGCTATGGTTGTAACAAGAGTGAGTTAATTTTGAAAAAAATCCTAACTTACTATGAGATTCCAATTAGAAATCAAAAAGATATTTCATTGGAAAAAATATTCTTTTGCATTTGAGTTCACCAAACTACCACACCACCTTCAATGGCTTGAAGCTGAAAAGGTGACCTAGCCTACCATGCTTAAACTTCAAAGAGGAAAATATACTTTTAAACAATCCATGAATGCAAAACCATACGAAGTAGATATTGAAAACTAAAGAGATGAAAAAGACTATGAAATAAATCTAAAACTTAAAGTTTGAAATTCAAATATGAAAAATCAAAGTCACTTACATGTGTAAACTCTAAGCGAGAGAAAAGTGAAATCACCATACAAAACTTCCACTAACCCTAATACTTAAAATGTAATATATCTAATGATTGTAATATCAGAAATCAAGCTTATTTATAGGCTTGCTAGACTTAAGGGTAAAAAAGTAAATTTATAATTCAAAAATAACATAAAAAATCTACTAGAAGGAGGTCACGGGCACCCGACACAAAGTTGGCATGTGCCCAAGGTGATTGTGCACACAAATGCTCAACAAAAGTCCCAAGAGAAGAGCTACCAAAACTAGCCTTGGTGGGCACCCACGGGCGAACACAATCAGGCGCTTATAGCACGAGTGCCCAAAGGCAAACACAGTCGTGCGCCCACGGCTCGTGCACCCATGTGGTGTGTGCCCATAATGATTCCTTCTCGTGTGCCCATAATGTTTCCTTCTCGTGCACCCACGAGTACGTGCACCCATGATGCTTCACAGTTGTGCGCTCACTGCAAGTTCATCAGGTCTTCTATTAGTCTGCACGTTTAAGCTCCTAGATTGCCTTTCTTGGATTATTTTCTTTCTATTTCCCTACAAAACACACACAAATAAAATAATTAATAAACACATGATAAGGAATGGATTTTAATTGATAAAATGTTCAAAATAAGGATATGAAATGAGATTAAACTTAACAATGATTGCGAGCAATCACACCCCCAACCTAGACATTACTAGTCCTTAAGGATGAAAATAATTATGAACATATAATTGTGAACACATATCAAGCAATTCCCATTTATTCAATTAAAAAAAAATTGAAAGTTCTAACTAAAAGGGAAATCCATTTTTGTGGAAGACACGTGACCACACTTAGTGCATGAGGCAGGCCCTTTAAACCCCTAGGTTCCCCATAGTGGACTAGTGAGAGTTTGCGGTAATGCTACCCACAAACATCTATGGCATGATCTCAAGATATCAAAAGGTGACTAAAATTAAAAATAAATCTTTTTTAATCAATCTCAAGCCCAACAAATCACAAAACCCAAATATCATCTGTAATTTCCAAGTTCTAAGCATAAATGTATGGACTATCAAAGTAGGAAGAGAATGTGTACAAAATTATTTCGTTCATTCAACAAGTCCGTAAGAGCATAAACAAAACTGGGTTTTGACTTCAAATACTCACAAGGTACTACTTATGGAAAGAAATTCATTAATCAAGGGTTTAAACATACCTATTAGTATATGATGCTATCCTAGCTGCACATAACCCCACAAATAAGTGAACTGAATTAAAGTTCAAAGTGGATAGCTCATAACAATGTTCCAATGCATGTGCAAAAGATCACACCACACAATCTACACAAGACTGCTACATGCACAATGCAAGAGTTGCTTGCTTAGTGACCGCCTATAGAATGTGCATTTAAACTAACCCCCAAGTGCAAGGGTGTGCGGTGTAGTTTTAACTCGATGAGCCCGAGGTTGAATCCACAGGGAACTATGAGATTGAACACTATGGTTTTCTAAATTCTTCTACCTACTGTTTAGTTTTAAGTATAGGAAAAGAAAATAAGTTTTGGGTTTGGATTGATTGGTTTTTAACTAATTAACAAATAAAATAAAATTGTAAATATTCAAAATGAAAAAGACTTAATCTAACCTACAAATCTGGGTGAACACTTTATTCTCATATTAGATGTGACTATTATCTTGGTTTGCAGCTCACGTTTAGGAAAAGTTAACCGAAAAAATTTCATCATGAAAACATTAATTCCAAAGCACGGTTTTAAATTCACGTATTTTTAGGATAAATAAAACCAGAAAGATTTCATCTTGAAAACATTCTTTGGTCCAGAATTCTTTTCTTTGATTTCAAAATATGAAGAAAGTTATAATCAAGTAATGTCATCAGGGATTTCAAGAAAATATGATCGAGGTTACAAGTTTTCGAATGTTTTGAAAAGCAAAAGAAAAAGAAAACCAGAAAATAAATCTAGATTTGTTTTCTATATTTTCAAAGTATTAAGAAAATTCTAGTCATATGTAGTTATTAGTCATTTCAAGGAAATATGATCAACTACATATGTTTTTGAAGGTTTTGAAAACATTAAAAAATAGATCTAGACAAACAAGAACCGTAACATACAAGTTTTACATTATATATGAGGATTCAATCACATCCAATCATCAAATAAGGTTTCACCCATCATTGATGGGTTAGATCAAGATTAAAACCTAGCCTAACATAGATAAAGTAATAAAGCAGTAAATAAAAAGCGAAAACGAAAAGAAAACGAGACTCATTAAATAAAACTTACGTACCATACTTCGAAGCAATGTCAAAATGAAATATACGAACAAAACCAAAGAAATCAATCCTAAACTATCCTAAACTACATTCTAAAGTTCTGAAGAAATTGGATAAACGTATATGAAAGACTCTCCTTACGGTTGCTAATGAGGTGTTTATATATAGTGCTCAAAAACCCTAAAAATGAAATAAAATAATCATCTCGTGTGTCCCAGGTGTCCAGACACCAAAATGGGGTGTCCGGACAGCAGTGTGCTCCCAGACTCCTTTTCTCCAGCTTTGTATTCTGTGGTCCTGAAGGTGTCCGGACACCCACTCCATGTAAGTGTATCATGAGCTATCCTTCATCGTATTCTTCGTCTTTGGCACTCCAATTGCGCTTATTGAGTCGTTTTCACTATAATTAAGAAAAATAAACCGAATTAATGTAAAAAGTAGCAAAACGCATAAATAAATTAAGAAAATGCATGATTTTATGTTAAAATAGAGGTCTTGTAATTACACTTTTCAAGTGTAATCACTTAGAATCCACTAGGTCTTTGTTTTGGTTGTAACTTGGCTAGGGGTAATGATTAACAATGGAAGATATGGAAATCAAAGCACATGTCTTAGGATCGTGATGTTCCAGTACACACAAGTCCCAAATTTACCATTTCATTTCCAAACCCAAACAAGAACCACAACAAGAAGCTTATTCACAAATTTACAAACTACTCACAAGACATTCTTAATAATTACAATACAATGCACAAGTCCCACAATTGCATAAGCAAAAAGGAATGAGAAATTTCTTTATTTTTTTTTCTTTTTTTCTTTTTTTTTTTCGAAATTAAATAATGAACTATATACATATGAATTCTTCATTCCAACATTCATCTTCATTTTGCTCTCAAAAGCTTACATTCCCAATCCCAAATTCACAACTTGAATATTGAGGCACTTTCATAACCCAAGACATACAAGGGTGAAGTTTAAAGTGTCTAAATGGGCGTAAGGGATAATATATGAGGTGAGAATCAAGAAAAAAAATCAAAGTTTAATAAAATGGCTTCAAGTTGGTTCCTAGGGCAATTTCTTATCAAGGAAGGACAAAGAGGCCTACAAATAGCAAAGAGGATCTAGCATCATGTTCAAAGCTTACAACAACTCATATTATGCCAAGTGAAACTCATGCAAGTGTGTGTAATGCAATTAGTTCATTGAAAACTAAAGTGAAGAACAAAAGTGCTGTGATTATGTGCAACCCCTCAAGAAAAGAATAATAGGCTCAAAAGCTCACCATTAAGGAGTATAAGGCTCCACTTAGTCAAAAAATGCTGAATTAACCAATGTTAAACAAAATCTACTCCTAAGCATGTAAGCTCTTCTCCATGATAGTAAAAAACGCACAAGGTTATGACATACTCAACTTGAACTAAGTTTTCTATTAAAGCTTAAATAAGACTCACTCATCACTCTCTCACTCAATTCCACAATCAACCAAATAAAAAAAAAAGGCTAATATGCAAGAACAAAAGTGCTAACTCAGGCGTTCTAGCTTAAAGATGCTTAAAATTTTTTTTTAAAAAATAACAATTTTAGCACAAAAGGTCATCATGTGAACTCTATCGTGCAAACTCTACCCCCGACCTAAACTAAATATGGTCCTCAATGTGAGAACCATGAAAGACAAGTGGGTCCGTAGTATGCAAAGTGAGCATGATGATGACGAGCATAAAGATCAATCAATATATAACACATAAGCCAAGCACGCACCTAAAAAAGAACCCCACAAGTAATAAAGAACACCCGGCCCATAACCTAGTTTCTACAATACTTTCAATAACAACCAATAACATATATCCAAGTGCTAGCTCAAAATGTAGAAACAGAAAGTAAAAAGGGTGGATATTACCTCAAGAGCTTCCTTATTTGAAGAAAATAAACGAAACTACATAAGAGAAAATGTTAGAAAGAAAATAGGAGAAAAATAAAATGAAAATAAGACAAAATCTACAAATATGTTTACCCAATCAAATGGGCAAACATGTTTGCTTGGAGTCATTGGCAAGCATATTTGTAAAACAGGGTGGACAAAGCATCTTACAGACCATAGGGAGGCAAGACAGCTTACCACCATGCTTGGTGGCAAGAAAAGTGGTGATTAGGCCAAAAATAAGGGCCATTTGGCCTGAGCCCTAGCTCAAGCCATGTTCAGTTAAGTTCACGTTCTACCTCGATAGGTTCTAACCATTCTAAGACATTCTATGTAGTTTTTCGAAAGCTTCCGGCATCTCCTGGGTACTTTTTGGACCGAATTGAACAATTAGGCCAAATTTTGGTTCAATTTAGATTATCCAGGACCAAGTTAGGCTTGTTTGAAAATTGCTACTCCGAAATGGACTAAAACATAGGCAGGGTCAGCCAATCCTTTCTCTTTACCCTTGGAGGCACCGCTAGGCTGACTCCACTTACCATTATGAGGAGTCCAAAAAGGGCATCAGTAGGATTCTAGGACACTGTTATGTATTTATAAAGTATTAACAAAGTTTTGAGTCAAGGCTACAGAGGAACCTTCTAAGGTTTAACTTAGCCAGACTTAGCTATGTCATTATCTTGAAGGATGAAATCTTGACATTCTTATGCAATTTGAAGGCATTTTGACCTTTTTTTGGATGCTTAAATTGTGTTTGGTGTGTTGGCAGCTTTCTTTTCGTTAGTAGAAGCCATTTTGAGTTGGCAGAGCTTAGATGACCTCTCGAGCAGCATTTTATCTACTCTGAGCCTACCTCTACGTCCTTTAGTATGTCCTAGGATATTGTACATGTCCTTGTGTGTTTCTAGCTTAACTTGGATATTTCGGTCGATACTAGTCTTCAAGTGTGTCGGTAGAAGCCATTCTTGATTTCTGGACCAAATTGACCCTCGATTTTAGATTTTGACTTTTCTGTTGATACAGAGTTCCTTAGTTTAATGTCTTAGACATGCTTGTGCAATGTGGTGGCCTTTTGCCTTGATCTAGTCCTTCAGCTTGACTTCTCCCTAGTTCTAGGGTACGATTGTCACTTTGCTGATTGTTCTCTCTTTGTCAAATTCTAACACTTTGACATATCCTGTAATCAAGGAAAATTAATTAATAGAGCATCATTCAACTAAAAGTATTAAATATCATAATATTTACGTAAGGTGGCAAAACTGGGGTGTCTATATGAAGATTATTTTTGTTCGAGAATTGTAACTATTTGCGCAGATTTTATGGACTTTATCTTGTAGCAAAATTGAACCCTAATTTAAGTTTAACCCTAAATAATTAACTTTTGAACCTAGTTGAATTTTAACATCAATTTAATTTTCAAATAATTAATATAAACCCTGATTGAATTTACGTAAAACTAAATTTAACCATATTCCAATTTTAGGGTAATTAATATTAACCCTAATTAACCTTGAAATTCAAAATCCCAAAATTAATTTTAACCCTAAATTAAGTTCAACCCTAAAATTTAATCCTAAATTAATTTTAAAATAATTAATAATTGTCGTAATTGATTTTTATCCTAATTAAATTCAACCATAATTTAGCTTTAAAATAATTAATTATAATCCTGAATATAAATTTAACCTTGACTATAAATTTAAACCTAAATTTTGTCAAACTAATTTTTAATATATTAAACATACTAAAAAAATACTAATAAATTAACTTACTAAAAATATTTGAACCAATATAATAAAAATAATGGAAATACCTCAAACAAATAATGAATTAAGCATATTTAGTTCAACCAAACTAGTCATTCATTTTTACAAAATAATTGAGAAATAAACAATTAACAATTTAATTGATTTTCTTTGAAATAAATTAACAATTAACAAATAATTAACTAACAATTAACAAGTAAATAATTAATGGTCATTAATTATTTGAATAATTAAACAAAATATTGTTAGCAACATGCAAAATAAACAGTATTAAGATTAATTAAATACAAAATAAATAACAAAATTAAAAAATAACATTCCATGGGCTGTTAATTAATAAATAAATTAATTAAATTTAATCAAGTTTCAATTTCAACAACATGAAATACAAAATTAAACATAAATTCACAAAATTTACAAAATACAAACTTTAATTATTCACAAAATTTAATTATTCAAATACACAAATTCAAAAATACCCACAAACTGCCAACTGCCAAAACAAAAAATAAAAATAAAAACCTGAACCGAGGCTTACAATAGCATTCAACAGAAGGGAGCTTCCAAATCACCCAAACTCTTCAACCAAAAATCAAATAGTGGGGGTGAGGATAATCGCAGGGGAAAGGGATAGAGAAAGATAGAGAGAGAGAGAGAAAGAGAAAGAAAGAGAATACCTAAGGGAGCAAAGGTGGAGGGGAGCTGAGTGCCAAAAACGGGGGAGATGGCTCTTGTGGATTGGGTGAAGAACAGCGTGAAGAGAGAGAGAGAGAGAGACTGAGGGAAAAGAAAGACAGTGAATGTCACGCCCCGGGTTTCACAACCCGAGTACGTGAACTAAAGAACGCACCTTACATCATTTAATAACATTCCTTGTCCCACATCATAGCCATACACACACACTATGGAGCAAGGAATATTAAAAAAAATAAATAAATAAAATTAAACTTTAAATTTAAACAAATGCCTTAGTCAAAACTAACTAGGCAACAAAGCTCCAAAATTTATCCAAACAATCTCTCAAAATTAAACAATTGACTGTTACCTCACGAACAGAGATTTATTAAAATCCACTAAAAAAAACAATTCTCTAAAGAAAATTCTAATGTAATTAAATAAAAACAAATGAATAAATTCCTAATTTCCATGGTGTCTTGCATGTGTCTCAAATTCATTACCTGCATCATAAGCTGTAAGAGGTTTAGCACTAATACCACGTGTGCTCGGAACCCTAATAATAACAATATGAATGCAGTATGTCCTAGCATGCTTTTAAGTGAAACAATTATATACAAGTAGCAAACTTAAGAAAGAAATTAAATTTATTTATTTATCTTCGTTACATTCACTTGTGTTTTAGCACCACATAACACGTAAAAAAAATCAATTTGATTTCAAGGTATTGCTGCTTGGTTGTCTCGTAGAAACAAGACCCAACCAATAACATCATTCCTTGATGTCTGCTTGGTTGTCCCGTAGAAACATGATCCAACCAATATACACCATCCTTCGATGTCTGCTTCCTAGACCAAAACCTTAGGAATGTAATATGCCACCCTTAGGCATCGGCTCGTTCGTAGGTTACTAGCCTACTGGAATCGATAACCAACCCCGTGCGGGTTTCGGGATTTTCGATCCTTGGGTACGTATACCCAATATTTTTTTCAGTATCCCTCAACCCAAACAAAACACAACATCAAATTTTCCTTTTTAATTCCACATTAATTAATTAATTAATTAATTTCTTTTTGATGAAGGTTTTAAGCCTTATTAACTTTCGATTCACCAATACATTAAATAACACAAAATTATAATTCCACCCAACAACCGATTTCACGTTTTAGGTATTTAATTAAAATCATATTCAGCAAGTTAATGCAGCCGAAACAAAAACAACAACGCACAAACAGTGCACATATATACGTAAATACCATGGCTGTATGGTCCATCTAAATAGAAAAAAAGACAAAACAGAAGAAAGGACAAAATAGGAGAAAAGACGAAACAATTCATTTAGTTAGTTTTTGTTTTTTTGTTTTTTTTTCACGATTTCCACGAATCAATCAAACTTCTGGTCACCTAGGAAGTTTTCTATTTACTAAAAAAAATTTTTTTTTCATAATAATTAATTAATCAAACGTCACTCACCATCATTAATTTGATGTGCATAATATCTATATTACATGTATACATGCATACATGTCATATATAAACATATATATTACATATATATATAAAGTGATTTTTTTTCCAGCAAACAATTAACTTGCACGTGGTCCTACGTTTCCCTGTTAACACTTTCATGATGAGTACCCAGTGAATAAAATAACCCTGCAAAATTTGTAATCTCGTTTCACGTCGAGCAAATTCATGACTTGGGAGATTTGACCGAGCGAATCTACCAGAAAATAAAAAAAAAAACCAAATACGCATTAACATATATGAAAATTCCAAACCCACACAATCACACACACAGTGAAAGTAATCACACAAGAGAATAACGAGGAAACCCTATCACAGGGAGAAAAACCTCTATTTACAATTCCACTATCAACGGGTTACAAGACTCTACTCAGACTTTCTACGAATCACTCGCACAAGTCCTTTCGTCACTCTTGCTCGAATCACTCGACAAACCCTACAAGCAGACTTTCTACCTCACACAGAAAGTGAAAAAAGAATACAAGAAGAATTTAGAGAAAGAACATGAAATCTCTCAATAATCAAAGACTCTTTCTCTAGGTCCCTATAATATGTTCTCTCACTCCTACCAATTACAGGGTTGGTTTCACATATATATAGGGTTACACAAAGTTGCCCTAGTTTGGCAAAATAGGAAATTGAATCCGAACAAAATATTCATAGCTCGATCCTTCGTGCTCCCATCCTCCAGCCTGCGACCTGCACTGGAATTTTTATACTTTGGGAAATAATACTAGCGCAGCCTTGCTCTCCCATCCTCTTGCCTGCGGACCTCTCTGGAATTTCTGGGACATGCTTGGTGACCCGCGCGCTCCCTGCGGGCTGCCTGTGGGCTTGGAGCTCACCCGCGCACTCCCTGCGCCGTGCCTGTGAGGTACACTAGAATTTCATCCACGTTCCAGAAAACTGCATCCGAGTTCCATTAGATTTTGTAATCCTCCACACCAATTAGAATTCTCCAAAATCTTGGTCAACTTGAATTGTTTTATCTCCTTAAATGGGTCAAGATTCTTCAAATCTTCAATTTGTATCACTTTAGAAAACTTGTACTTCTTTCCTACTTTAACTGAAATTTTGTTTAGATTTGCCATAAAACTTTACAATCTCCCCCTTGGCAATTCCATAGCAAAATTTTGAGTTCAAGTTTAAATACTGCATACACTATACACTGAATACACACATCAAGGCATCAAAATGGAAAGAGCTTAAATAACCAACACATATGCAATCCAGTATATCAAAATAGTAATAACAAAATAAGTCTTAACACAATCTCAAATATCAAATCACTCCCCCTTTTTGATATGGATATGAGAAGTTCACAAAAATAAAAGGAATGATGGAAAGGCAACAGAAATCAGAACAGATCAATCAGAACAGATCAAAAGAACCCACTGCCATCATCAAAACCACCACTACCACTGCCGCCAGTACCATTAGCTCTTCCAAAAGAACCACCACCAAATCCAGTGTCATCATCATCATCGTCCTGTGGTAGCTCATCTTGAAATGCTCCCCAATTATCAATCTCGCGATGTAAGGACTGAAACTGATTGGTGCACAACTCCGTTAAGGCTTGGATGTTTGCATCAATGGTATCCAACCTCCCATTAATTGTAGTCTGATCAGCACGAATATTTTTAACCTCCCCCTCAAGTTGCAGCAAAGACAAAGACATGGAATTCAAGGTAAAAGGACATGTTCTACAACTAGACTCAGCCTCATTGGGTTCATCAAGTGTGTCATCCACAGCCTGACTAACTAATTTCCTAGCGGTAAGTCTGGTGATGGGTGTAGGCTGTGGAGTAAGACTAGAAGAAGGTAATTCTATCTGTTGAGACAGTATAATTTTGGTGACAAGCACACCAAAAGGAAGAGAATCCTTTGTGCGTTTCAGTTGTTGAGTAGTGAACATAACACGGAATATGAAAAGAGATAAATCAAACTTGAGACCCAGAAGAATATCATAGATAACACGACCACGTCTTAAGGTGACATCAGAATAATGTGATGTGGGGTCAATGGATACAGATACGAACAAATTAAGCATACGATGATCAGTCTTGAGGTGCCCATGAACATAGGTCTCGCCTCTCCAAGGAGGAGAGCCAGCCAAAACATTAAACACATTGGACAACTCAACTTTAGATGGAAAAGTTCCACCTTGTGTCGGAATAAACAAGGTATGTCTTTCTTCAAGACTAGGACGCTCAATGCCAAGTATGGAAGCTATGGAGTCAGGTGTAACACGAATGGGAACTCGATTGACATAGGTGTTAAAAACAGTATTTTCAAAGTTAGTCGCATGGAAATTTGCATAAAACTCTTGGACAAACTTAATGTGAACTGATGCAGAAATGGAGGTAATGGGTTCCCAACCCAAATTAGCAAAAAGAAGGCGAAGCAACGAAAAATCATTCAAATCCATTTGACGTTCAATGAGAACTGGGCGTTTGGAAAACAATGTGTGAAATTCATTTTGATTCAAAAATCTATTTCCAGAT
This sequence comes from Vitellaria paradoxa, assembly GCA_019916065.1. NCBI lineage: Eukaryota > Viridiplantae > Streptophyta > Magnoliopsida > Ericales > Sapotaceae > Vitellaria > Vitellaria paradoxa. Next base: position 23,999,442 of record CM034241.1, on the reverse strand, counting down.
GTGGAGGAGGACCCAGTTCGAATTCGTTTAAACATGATGATGAAAATAACTGGAATTAAGAGAGAATGACGTGAAGAGTACCTAGAATGCACACATGCAGACACAGAAGCTGGAGAGGAAGCTGGATGGTCACTGGTGCGGAGGAGAAAAACGTGCTGGAAAATGACCCGTGAACTGTCCAGGCTCCATATATACCCCACCGCGCTCCCGCGAGCATCCAGCGGGTATCCTGTGCCAGGGGCGGCGAAGGGGCGCGCATCCTGAGCCCTGCCAGTGAGGCTTTCGGGAAAATACTGGTAGGTTTAGATTTGTACACAGACAATTGAAACCAAAAAGAGATAGTAGAAAAATTCACTAAGAATGTTACAAATAACTTTAATTCTACTATACCAATGCATGTACGTCAATCTCTCACCTTCCATATACTCAAAGAGTCACATTTTGATTTTCCAAAAAATCTTCAATTTGGTGTCAGTAGGTGAAATAAGTCATAAAATTGGACAAATGCTTGTGCACGTGTGAGGTTTTGATTGTAATACACATATAGCTCCCCCTCAAACAAATTATAGATTCAAAAAGGTAAATTTGATGTACCAAATGAATTGAGAGCCAATCTTCCCCCTTTTCTATTTTATTTTTTTTATTTTTAACACTTGGCGGCTTTCACACGCTTATGGGTAGGTAGCTATTCCCTTAACATTCAACGAGTCATTAAGGGGCTTCTCACTAGTCCCATCGGTAGCCCTTTCCAAGTTTTTTTTTTTTTTTATCTCATGCATAACTTTGATATACACATATTAGGCTCCTCATCATTTTTTAAACACATCAAACAATAACCCTTGATTTATAGAAAAGAAGAGAAAGAGGTGTATGCATGTACAATCAAGTGTCATAGGAAGCACTCCAAAATTATGACAAAACTCACCAAAACACTTCGTATCAATTTACAAGGAATGCAAAAACTATGAACTCATTGAAATCTATAAATTTGGAAGATTTAATGCACATGTAACAGTATAGAAGTCATAAAATATTTTTAACTTAATTAATAAACTTCTAACTTATCTTTTAGATTTCAATGGTGTGCACAAATGCCTACAGATCTTCTTAGAGACTCGAAGCAAAGGGCATCCAAGGGTTTTGTGAAAAAATCAGCAAGTTGATTTTCAGTTTGCACGTGCTCCAATATGATGATGTTTTCCTCTACCAGCTCTCTAATGAAGTGATGCCTAATGTCTATATGCTTGGTGCGAGAATGCAAGACAGGGTTCTTAGAGATACTAATAGCACTCATGTTATCACAAAACAGAGTAATAGGGCCTTGCTCCATTCCATAGTCAGCAAGCATTTGCTTCATCCATAGGAGTTGGGTGCAACAACTACCAGCAGCAATGTATTCAGCCTCTGCAGTAGATAATGAAATGGAATTTTGTTTCTTACTGTGCCAAGAGACTAAATTATTTCCAACATAGAAACATCCGCCGGAAGTGCTCTTGCGATCATCTACACTTCCTGCCCAATCGGCATCAGAGTATCCCGCAAGATTAGAATTGGTGTCACATGTAAACCATATCCCAAACTCTAGTGTACCACTGACATATTCTATTATCCTTTTGACTGCATGCAAGTGTGATTCCTTAGGATCAGCTTGATATCTAGCGCACACACCTACACTAAATGCAATGTCAGGTCTACTAGATGTAAGATATAACAAACTCCCTATCATGCTTCTATACATGGTCTGATCAACACTTTTTCCACTTGGATCTTTATGCAATTTTGTACTTGTGCTCATGGGGGTTCTAGCATGTTTTGAACTTGAGAGGCCAAACCTTTTCACTAAGTCTCTAGCATACTTGGATTGTGAAACGAAAATCCCATTATCTTCCTGTTTAATTTGGAGTCCAAGAAAGTAAGTCAACTTACCCATCATGCTCATCTCAAACTGTGTAGACATTAACTTACCAAACTCAACAGCATATGATTCACAAGTAGAACCAAACACAATGTCATCCACATAAATTTTGGCAATTAAAATGTGCTTAGAATCCATGTGAAGGAATAATGTCTTGTCTACACTACCACGAGTAAATCCAGATTCAATTAAAAATGCAGTGAGTCTTTCATACCATGCACGTGGAGCTTGTTTCAAACCATAAAGAGCCTTTTTCAATTTAAAAACATGATTTGGAAATTTAGGATCCTCAAACCCTCTAGGTTGTTCTACATAAGCTTCTTCTTGAAGAACACCATTCAAAAATGCACTCTTGACATCCATTTGAAATAATTTGAATTTCAACAAACATGTAACAGCCAAAAGCAACCTAATGGATTCAAGTCTAGCAACTGGCGCAAAAGTCTCATCAAAGTCAATTCCCTCTACTTGTGTGTAACCTTGTGCAACAAGTCTAGCTTTGTTTCTAATGACTTTCCCAAACTTATCACTTTTGTTTTTAAATATCCATTTAGTCCCAATTACATTAGTGTGAGTAGGTCTAGGTACTAAGGTCCACACATCATTACGAACAAATTGATCTAATTCTTCATGCATGGCATTTACCTAATTTTCATCAAGCAAGGCTTCTTTAATATTTTTGGGTTCAACACAAGAAACATAGCATACATACGTTACCTCATTCCTTAATTGCATGCGTGTTTTCATCTTGTCAGTTACCTCACCAATGACTTGACTAACTGGATGATTCAACTTTACTCTAGATGATGGTTCCAACTGCTTTGTGGTTTTGGCATGTTCAACTTTGTCTTTTTTTCTCAATCCAGTGTTTTCTTCTTCCATACGCTCTTGTGCTTCTTCAGTCTCCTTTATAAGTCCATTATCTTCTTCACCCTGTTCAAGGACAGTAGCATTAGTATTGTCATCAACAACTACATTAGCAGATTCCATTATAGAAGATGTATTTAAATTATAAACACGAAAAGCACGACTAGTAGAAGAGTAGCCCAAGAAGATTCCTTCATCGCTTCGGGAGTCAAACTTTCCAAGATTTACCCTATCCTTGAGGATGAAACATTTTTCCCCAAAAACTCTGAACAACTTAACATTGGGCTTCTTACCATTCCATAGCTCATAGGGTATTTTAGATGAACTAGGACGAAGATACACCCTATTTGCTATGTAGCATGCTATGTGTACCACCTCTACCCAAAATTTTGCAGGGAGTTGTTTCCCATGTAGCATAGACTGTGCTATTTCTTGCAGAACTCTATTTTTTCTCTCAACTACTCCATTTTGCTGAGGTGTCTTTGGAGTTGAAAACTCATGCTTAATCCCATTTTCGTCACAACAGTCAGCATACTTCTAATTTTCAAACTCTCTTCCATGGTCAGTCCTGATTCTAGTGATGCAACCGATCACACGTTGCTTTTTTTTCTTGTAACCTGAAACACAAGGACTTAAAAGCATCAAAAGTATCTGATTTTTCACACAAAAAATTCACCCATGTAAACCTAGTAAAGTCATCTACAGCCACAAAAATATATTGCCTACCTCCAAAACTTTTAGTGCGTGTGGGTCCCATTAGATCCATGTGGACAAGCTCAAGCGCTTCAGAAGTGTTAATTGATTTTATCTTTTTGTGAGCCTTCCTAGATTGCTTTCCTAATTGACACGGACCACATACACTATTTTTCTGCTTTTTAAGATTAGGTAAGCCCTTTATGAGTTCGGATTTGGACAATTTGTGTAAGTCTTTGTAATTCATGTGTCCTAATCTTTGATGCCATAACTCATTTTCATCTAAAGTGGCTGAATTGCAAAGAAAACCTTATGAATTTGCTACCTTATAGCAATTATCAGATGTGCGTATGCCGTGCAAGACTTGTTGTCCCTTTTTGTTGAAAATATTACATTTATTTTTAGAAAACTGGACAACATAGTCAGTATCACACAACTGACTAATACTTATAAGGTTAGCTTTAAGTCCATCCACATATAAAACATTTTTCAAACATTTAAAAATTGTGGACTTAATCTCACCTTTGCCTTTTACCTGAGATGTGCTACCATCACCAAAGGTCACTATACCACCCTAAAAATTTTCTAAATTTGAAAATAGAGATTTATTTCCACTCATGTGATTAGAACATCCACTGTCAAGATACCACATGTTTGAGTTCAAGGCTTTCAGGGCAGTTTGTGAAACAAAACAATTTAAATCTGACTTTCTGATCCAAATAGCTCTAGTTTTAAGACCAGTTGTCTTGATAGGTTTTTTCTCATGTTTTTGACTTTTATGAAAATTCTTTTTCTCAAACAATTTGAAATTTTTACCTTTTTGAAATGTTGGACTATTTTGTTTTTTAAAAGGACGTGAGTTTTTGTAAGAATCTTCTGAGAATTTTGAAAACACTTGAAATCTATTTTTCACAAGAACTCGAGGTCCATGATTTTTTGAAAAATTTTTAACATAGTTTAAAGGAAGACCATAGAGTTTGTGACAGTTTGGGCGTATATGACCTTTCATTCCACAATGGTGACAGACAGGTACAAGGGATTGGGATCTTGCAAAATACGTACCTTTCACTATGTGAGGAGGATGCTGATGGTGTTTATTCTGTTCAAAACTCTTCTTTGGTGGTGCTGCAGACTTTTGGGAAGGTCTTGGGATTGGCTGCAGATTTTGAAACAACCTTTGCTACTACTGAAGGTGCTGATGATGATGAAACAATTGTACTTTTCTCTCCAGTGTAGCCTAAGCCTGCTTTGTCTCCATGTGTTCGTTGTTGGTTCCAAATTTCTTCTAGCTTTTGAGAACTGGAGTTCATTCTTTCAATTATCTTCTCATTGCTTTTGATCTTCTCTTTAGCTCACTAATCTCATCCTGAAGTTCTCCAACAACTTTCTCCAATTCATCAATCTTTTTATTCTTTTCTTCAAGTTTTTCTTTGAACTTTTATGCACTATGAGACTGAGAAGTTTTGTTAGATTCCAAAATAGATATTTTACCTGTAAGCTTTTCATTCTCTGTCTTCAAGGAATCTCATTCACTTCGGAGTTTACAGTTTCGGGTATGTTGGGTTTGTTTTTGTTTCTTCACCTTACTGTATTTGACAATTAGAGCATCATAGGCCACTTACAAATCATTGTTGAATTCATCATCAGAATCATCATCTTCATGATTTGATATATCGGTGTCGCTTTGAGATCTAGAAGCTGTTCCTGCAGACGAAGAGTGAGACGGCATAAAAGTAACAAAATTACCTTCGTCGTTTGAGGATGCTGATGAAGATGATTCATCTGAACTGGATTCATCATCTAATGTAGTGTTCATGACTTTGACTTGCTTCTTTTTCATCTTTTTGTTTGCACAGTCTTAAGTAAAATGTCCATATCCATGACACTCAAAACACTTGACCTTGTTCTTCTTGTTTTCTTCCCCAGATTCAATCTTCTTGATCTTTTTTCCTTTTTCTTGAGATTGTAACTCCTTCTTGTTATTCTTGTTGAACAAGCCCTTTTTTCTCATGTATCTCACAAATCGTTTAGCCACAAGCGCCATTTCTTTATCCGACTCTTCTTCATCACTTTCTTCTTCCACTGTCTTTAAAGTAATACCTTTTGATGCTTTGTGAGGTTTCACCATATTTGCTTCAAACGTTTGCAAAGATCCCACAAGGTCTTCTATTTTCATGGAGTTCACATCTCTGACTTCTTCAATTGCTGTGACTTTAGAATCAAACACTCGTGGAAGAGAACGTAAAATTTTACGTACCACTTTGTATTCTGGAATTGGTTCTCCAAGGTTGTGGCAGGAATTAACAATGTGACTGAGCCGAACATAAAAGTCGTCAAACCTTTCGTCTTCATACATCCTTAGTCCCTCAAACTCCGAAGTGAGTTTTTGAAGCTTGCTGGTTTTGACTTGTTCATTCCCTTCATGTGTGCTTTGCATAATTAACCAAACTTTTCGGGCGCTCGTACAACTTGAGATGCGGCAGAATTCATTAGGACAGACTGCAGAAAATATGGCACTCAAGGCTTTGAAGTTCCACTCCGAACTCTCTTGCTCAGCTTTAGTCCACGTCTGAATTGACTTTTGTTCGATTCTTCCATCAACTTCATGAGTCGGTTCTTCCCATCCTTGAACTATTGACATCCAGACTTTGTAATTAATTCCCAAAAGAAAAGCTTGCATTCGTACCTTCCAGTATGAATAGTTTGAGCCGTCAAACCAAGGGGGTCTAGTACTTGAACCTCCTTTGCGCGGTGGATCCATTGGTTTGGATGAAGATCTTCACTCAAGAACTTAGAGTGACCTGCTCTGATACCAATTGAAAATTTTAAACCCACACAATCACACACACAGTGAAAGTAATCACACAAGAGAATAACGAGGAAACCCTATCACAGGGAGAAAAACCTCTATTTACAATTCCACTATCAACGAGTTACAAGACTCTACTCAGAATCTCTACGAATCACTCGCATGAATCCTTTCGTCACTCTTGCTCGAATCACTCGACAAACCCTACAAGCAGACTTTCTGCCTCACACAAAAAGTGAAAAGAGAATACAAGAAGAATTTAGAGAAAGAACATGAAAGCTCTCAATAATCAAAGACTCTTTCTCTAGGTCCCTATAATATGTTCTCCCACTCCTACCAATTACAGGGTTGGTTTCACATATATATAGGGTTACACAAAGTTGCCCTAGTTTGGCAAAATAGGAAATTGAATCCGAACAAAATATTCATAGCTCGATCCCTCGCGCTCCCATCCTCCAGCCTGCGACCTGCACTGGAATTTTTATACTTTGGGAAATAATATTGGCACAGCCTCGCTCTCCCATTCTCCTGCCTGCGGACCTCTCTGGAATTTCTGGGACATGCTTGGCACACCCACGCGCTCCCTGCGGGCTACCTGCGGGCTTGGAGTGCACCTGCGCACTCCCCGCGCCGTGCCTGCGAGGTACACTGGAATTTCATCCATATTCTAGAAAACTACATCCGAGTTCCATTAGATTTTGTAATCCTCCACACCAATTAGAATTCTCCAAAATCTTGGTCAACTTGAATTGTTTTATCTCCTTAAATGGGTCAAGATTCTTCAAATCTTCAATTTGTATTACTTTAGGAAACTTGTACTTCTTTTCTACTTTAACTGAAATTTTGTTTAGATTTGCCATAAAACTTTTGAATATAGATTTAGAGGGACCGCCCCTTAGCTGGGTTGGATTCCAAAAATTGAAAAGAAATCAATCCGGTTCCGGCAAGAAGCAACACTGCCGCTGTTTCTTTTTTTTTTCCTCCCTTGGTCTCTTTTTCTCTCTCTCTCTATCGTTTCTAGGGTTTTTTTTATCAAAATAATTACAGCTTTATATATTTATAAAAGCAGAATTTTAACCCTAACCAACTAATTAATTTCCTACTCCCCATAGGTTTAGGAAAATTACACCATTTTCCCTAAAATTTAAAAAAAAAAAATCTTTTCACATATAACCAAAAAATTTATCTTTTTAAATATAATTAAAAATAACAAAAATTTCAAATCATTAAATTTAAATAGCAAAATAAATTAACAAATAAAAATATCCAAATTAAATAAAAAAAATCTGGGTTATTACATCCTACCCCCTTACAAAAATTTCGTCAAAATTTAGGAGGTAAAGAAAAGAAAATTAAAGAAACAACTCTGGATACCTACTCTGCATATTTGCCTCTTGCTCCTAAGTCGACTCCTCAATACCACGATGCTTCCATAACACTCTAACTAAGGGAATAGTCTTCCCTCGAAGCACTTACTCCCTAGAGTCTAAAATTTCCACCGGTTTCACCTCATATGTCACATCTGAGTCAACATCAAGCTCAGTCCAATCTAATACATGTGAAGGGTCTGGGTTATACTTTTTAAGCATAGACACGTGAAACACCTCATGAACTCCTGAAAGCTGCGGTGGTAAAACAAGATGATAAACTACCTCTCCAACCCTAGCCAAAACTTCAAATGGCCCAATATATCTCAGGGACAACTTCCCTTTGCGCCCAAAATGAAAATGACCTTTCCGTGGTGAAACCTTTAAGAACACATGGTCTCCTGCTTCAAACTCCAATGGTCTTCGCCTCTTATCAGCATAGCTCTTTTGATGGCTCCTTGCTGTCTCTAGTCTCTGTCGAATTAGTTTGACTTTCTCAGTCGTCTCTTGCACAAACTCAGGCCCAACAATTGCAATTTCTCTAACCTCAGCCCAACAGATAGGAGATCTACACAGTCTACCATACAAAGCTTCAAAAGGAGCCATCCCGATGCTCGACTGGTAGCTATTGTTATATGCAAATTCAATCAAAGGAAGATGGTTCTCCCAGCTGCCACGAAAATCAAGCACACATGCCCTTAGCATATCCTCTAATATCTGAATTGTACGTTCTGGCTGTCCATCAGTTTGAGGATGAAAGGCAGTACTAAACAACAATTCTGTCCCCATAGCCACCTGGAGACTCTGCCAAAATCGAGAAGCAAAACGTGGGTCCCTGTCTGAGACAATGGATACAGGGGCTCCATGAAGTCTCACGATTTCCTTAACATATAATTTAGCCAAGACATCCATAGAGTCGGTCAGTCGAATCGGCAAGAAGTGAGCTGACTTCGTGAACCTATGTCGTGACCCCTTGGAAACCTCGGCAAGCTAGAAACAAAATTCATTGTAATGTTCTCCCACTTCCACTCTGACACTGGCAAAGGCTGTAAAAGACCTGCCAATTTCTGATGCTTAGCCTTAACTTGCTGACAAGTAAGGCACCTACTTACAAACTCTACCACATCCTTCTTCATACCTGCCCAAAAGAACTGATGGCGCAGGTCGTGATACGTCTTAGTACCTCCAGGATGTACTGCAAATTTAGAATGATGGTATTCCTTTAAAACTATATCTCGAGCAGAGATGGGCACGAAATGTCTATCCAAATATCTCAAACTGTTATCGTCACCAATCACCCATTCTGGCATCTCATCAGGACTTGCCAACTTAGCTCGAATCACCTTACATTCAACATCAGTCCCCTGAGCTTCTATCACACGACTCAATAGAATTGGCTGAGTAGCCATGGCACACAAAATAGCATGACCTTCATCTTCCTACAACTCCAGATCAAACTCACTAAGGCTTATCATCATTTCCCACTCTTGCACGAAAAGACTCGCTAAAGTACCCCGAGTTTTTCGACTAAGTGCGTCAGCAACTACATTTGCCTTACCAGGGTGATACTGAAGCTCAAAATCGTAGTCCTCCATATATTCCATCCATCTCCTCTGCCTCAAATTCAGATCCTTCTGAGTGAAAAGATACTTCAAACTCTTGTGGTTAGAAAATACCTCAAACTTTTCACCATACAAATAGTGTCTCCAGCTTTTTAGAGCAAAAATAATTGTTGCCAACTCCAAATCGTGTACTGGGTAGTTACGCTCGTGAGTCTTCAATTGCCTAGACCCATAAGCTACTACTCTGTCACCCTGCATCAGCACACAGCCTAAACCTTCCTTGGATGCGTCACAATAAACTAAATAACCCAATCATCTCTCAGGAATCACAAGTCATGGTGCAGTAGTTAGCCTCTTCTTTAACTCCTAAAAAGACTGTTCACACTTCTCATCCCAAATAAACTTGACCCCTTTTTGAGTCAGCCTAGTCATCGGCCCGGCTAACCTCGAGAAATCATAGACAAATCTTCGGTAATACCCTGCCAAACACAGAATACTCCGAATCTCAAAAACTCTCTTCGGTCTCTGCCAACAACATACCTCAGAAATTTCACTTCTTTGAGCCAGAACTCACACTTGCTCAATTTAGCATAGAGCTGGTGGTCTCTCAAGGTCTGAAGTACAATTCTCAGACGCTCCTCATGTTCCTCCTCTGACTAGGAATAAACTAGAATATCATCAATAAACACCACTACAAACCTGTCCAAATATCTTCTGAACACCCAATTCATTAAGTCCATGAACACTGCAGGAGCATTGATCAGTCCAAACGGCATCAATAAGAACTCGTAGTGCCCATACCGAGTCCTGAATGCTGTCTTAGAAATGTCCTCCTGCTTCACCCTCAACTGGTGGTAACCAGATCTCAAATCAATCTTTGAGAAAATAAATAAACCCTTCAGTTGGTCGAATAGATCATCAATCCTCGGTAAAGGATACCGATTCTTGATCGTGACCCAGTTTAACCTTCGGTAATCTATACACATCCTGAGAGTTCCATCATTTTTAGCTGCAAATAGTGCTGGTGCACCCCAAGGTGAAGTGCTAGGGCGGATAAATCCCTTAGAGCTCAACTCCTCTATCTGGGATCTTAACTCCACCAACTTTGCAGGTGCCAATCTATACGGGGCTATAGAAATTGGTTCTGTGCTAGGAATCAGATCAATCCCAAATTCAACCTCCCGTTCAGGTGGTAATCCAAATACTTTTGAAAATACTTCTGAAAATTCACAAATGACTCGTGGTAACTCAATCTTGTCACCATCCTTGTCCTCCAGAGCCATACAAGCAAACAAACTGCACAAGTCTACTCGTCCCTGCCCATTGAGGGAAGGCAAGAGTTGAGGACTACAACGATCACCAGAAAATCATATCTGATCTCCCTCTGTAGTAAATAAGGTCACTCGACTCTTAGCACAATCTATCATCACCCGAAAGACTGACAGCCAGTTCATGCCAAGAATCACATCAAAGCTTTCCATGTCTATTACAATCAGGTCAAAAACTGACAAGTGCTCCCGTCCTGAAGTCTCATCCCTAATAGTGATCTCACAATTCTTACAAACTCGATTCAACACAGAATGACCCCCTATCGGTGTTTCAACGTGCAATAGTGGAATTAACTCGTCCACAGACAAATTCAATGTAGACATAAATGATGTAGCAATAAATGAATAAGATACTCCTGTGTCTACAAGGACTGTGGATTTAGTAGCATAAATGAGAAAGGTACCTCTCGTCACTATAGGCTCTGCACGTCCATCATTCTGGGCCACAGTGAAAACTCGTCCTTAAACTGGTGCCGTTTGTGGTCTACCCTCCTTTTGTCCCTGCTAGGATCCACCCTGAACTCCTTGATGCTGTTGAACACCACTTAGAACACCCATCTGATATTGCGGTGCCCCTCCTTGAGTACCCCTCTGAAAACGAGTCTACACTGATTGTGACCCTGTTGGCCTACTACTCTGTACTGACTGAGCTGGCTGTGGAGGTCTCATAATACTTCCATTACCTTGCCTCTGCAGATAACACCTCTGCACATGACCTAGTAGGCCACACGTGTAACAAGTCTTTACCTCGGCTCTATTTTCAGATCCACCCGACACACCTTTGTAAGGACAGTTAAACTGACGATGCCCAGGCTGTCTGCAATTATGACAAATAATAAGACTCTGTGCAGAAGCTCCAGTGGCCGCTGACTTGCTTGGGACCATACTCCCCTACTGAAATTGCTGAGACTGTGCCCCATGTAAATTCTCTTTTTGCCTTTTGGTGGGTCTGCTCTCCTGGTGCTGAGTCCTTCCTTGCCTAGTTTCATTCTGTGCCCTGGTATCTGCCAAATTCTTCTCTACTGCCATTGCTCGATCAACCAAGGTCTCATATTCATTAAGCCCCAAAGGCACTATCCGATCTCTAACAGCAGGCCTCAATCCCTTCTCAAACCGTCTACACTTGGTGCGTTCAGTGGACACCAACTCCTTAGCATATTTGGCTAATGAGGTAAATTTACGCCCATACTCCATCACAGTCATTGGCCCTTGAGTCAAATTCAAAAACTTGTCAAGCTTAGCATCTCTCAGAGACTGTGGGAAGAAGTAGTCTCTGAAACGCTCCTTAAAATCATCCCAAGTAAGTGCAGAGACTGTGGGAAGAAGTAGTCTCTGAAACGTTCCTTAAAATCATCCCAAGTAAGTGCAGACGCCCCATGAGACCCCTTCACAGTACTCCACCAATCTGCTGCAGCACCTTCCAACTAAAAAGCAGCAAGCAAGACTCTAGTCTTATCCTCATTTAACTGCATCACTTCAAATATTTTCTCATTCTCATGCAAAAACTTCTCACCTCTTCAGTGTCTATTGTGCCAGAGTAAGTATGAGGTTTCATTCTCCTAAACTTCTCATACAGAGCTGTAGGCTGACTTGCTTGCATTCTTCCAGCAAACATTGCAGCCATTTGTTACATCCACATCTGTGGGTCCACCATTCCTGGATGCGGCACACTTGGTGCTTCGGATTGCACCTCAGCCACATGAGGTACCCTCAATGGAACCTCTACTCTAACCCCAGCATATGACCCCTGCTCTTGTGACACTCCCGCAGCAACGGGAACATCATCAACTGGAGCCTCATGGCCCTGCCCAGCCTGAATTCCTCGGCCTCGGCCCCTACCACGACCACGGCCCTTGCCTCCATCTCTAGCACCTGGATCTACACGTGGCGGCATTCTCTAAAGATTCACAAAAAAATATACTAAGGTTAACACCTCCTGAACAATCTAAGTCCAACAAAATAACAATTTCACATATCACAATTAAATAGACTATCGTGTAAACACATAACACCTAGAAAAATAAAAGGCCCACTGTCTCTAGGTATTCTAAACCTAGGCTCTGATACCAAGTTGTCACGTCCCGGGTTTCACAACCCGAGTACGTGAACTAAAAAACGCACCTTACATCATTTAATAACATTCCGTGTCCCACATCATAGCCATACACACACACTATGGAGCAAGGAATATTAAAAAATAAATAAATAAAACTAAACTTTGAATTTAAACAAATGCCTCAGTCAAAACTAACTAGGCAACAAAGCTCCAAAATTTATCCAAACAATCTCTCAAAATTAAACAATTAACTGTTACCTCACAAACAGATGTTTATTAAAATCCACTAAAAAAAAACAATTCTCTAAAGAAAATTCTAATGTAATTAAATAAAAACAAATGAATAAATTCCTAATTTCCATGGTGTCCTGTGTGTGTCTCAAATTCATTACCTGCATCACAAACTGTAAGGGGTTTAGCACTAATACCACGTGTGCTCGGAACCCTAATAATAATAATATGAATGCAGTATGCCCTAGCATCCTTCTAAGTGAAACAATTATATACAAGTAGCAAACTTAAGAAAGAAATTAAATTTATTTACTTATCTTCGTTACATTCACTTGTGTTTTAGCACCACATAACACGTAAAAAAAATCAATTTGATTTCAAGGTACTGCTGCTTGGTTGTCTTGTAGAAACAAGACCCAACCAATATACATCATTCCTTGATGTCTGCTTGGTTGTCCTGTAGAAATAGGACCCAACCAATATACACTATCCTTTGGTGTCTGCTTCCTAGACCAAAACCTTAGGAATGTAATATGCCACCCTTAGGCATCTGCTTGTTCGTAGGTTATTAGCCTATTGGAATCGATAACCAACCCCGCGTGGGTTTCGGGACTTTCGACCCTTGGGTACGTATACCCGATATTTTTTTCAGTACCCCTCAACCCAAACAAAACACAACATCAAATTTCCCTTTTTAATTCCACATTAATTAATTAATTAATTAATTTCTTTTTGATGAAGGTTTTAAGCCTTATTAACTCTCGATTCACCAATACATTAAATAACACAAAATTATAATTCCACCCAACAACCGATTTCACGTTTCAGGTATTTAATTAAAATCATATTCAGCAAGCTAATGCAGCCGAAACAAAAACAACAACACACAAACAGTGCACATATATACATAAATACCATGGCTGTATGGTCCATCTAAATAGAAGAAAAGACAAAACAGAAGAAAGGACAAAACAGGAGAAAGGACAAAATAGGAGAAAAGACGAAACAATTCATTTAGTTAGTTTTTGTTTTTTGTTTTCTTTTTTCACGATTTCCACGAATCAATTAAACTTCTAGTCACCTAGGAAGTTTTCTATTTACTAAAAAAATTTTTTTTTTCATAATAATTAATTAATCAAACGTCACTCACCATCATGAATTTGATGTGCATAATATCTATATTACATGTATACATGCATACATGTCATATATAAACATATATATATATAAAGTGATTTTTTTTCCAAGAAACAACTAACTTGCACGTGGTCCTACATTTCCCTGTTAACACTTTCATGATGAGTACCCAGTGAATAAAACAACCTTGCAAAATTTATAATCTCGTTTCACGTAGAGCAAATTCATGACTTGGGAGATTTAACCGAGCGAATCTACCGGAAAATAAAAAAAAAACCAAATGCGCATTAACATATAGATTTAGGGGGACCGCCCCTTACCTGGGTTGGATTCCAAAAATCGAAAAGAAATCAATCCGGTTCTGGCAAGAAGCAACACTGCCGCTGTTTCTTCTTTCCTTCCTTCCTTGGTCTCTTTTTCTCTCTCTCTCTCTCTCTATCGTTTCTAGGGTTTTTTTATTAAAATAATTACAGCTTTATATATTTATAAAAGCAGAATTTTAACCCTAACCAACTAATTAATTTCCTACTCCCCATAGGTTTAGGAAAATTACACCATTTTCCCTAAAATTTAAAAAAAAAATCTTTTCACATATAACCAAAAAATTTATCTTTTTAAATATAATTAAAAACAACAAAAATTTCAAATCATTAAATTTAAATAGCAAACTAAATTTATCAAATAAAAATATCTAAATTAAATAAGAAAAATCTGGGTTATTACGGTGAACCTAAGGGCAATAAGGAAAAGCAGCAAAAAAAGGGCTTTATGGGGGGGAAGGTAAAAGTTTTTCTTAACTGCCTCAAAACAATTGAGCGTTTCTCTAAAGTAGTCGAGTAAAGTTCTTTTCTCGACTGCATCAAGGCGATCTAGCATTATCCCAGGTTGCTTTACCATTATTTCTAGTAGTGTGAGCAGGTAATTGTTCATACTAGTCACAATTTTTGTGCTCCTGATAGTCTATATTATAGTTAATGCCCTTTTTCCACACTATTTCTTATAGAATTTCAATTGTATCTGATTGTTGTCAGGTTTGTCTCCTCACTAAAATAATAAAACTCCCTATAACTTCTACTAGGTAGGCTTTTACTTGATTTATTTATTTTGCTAGTGTTTCTTATCTTTTTCTGTTTTGCTTATATCCTAGTATGTCATACATTTGTACTATTGAAGCCGTGTTACAATTCTACATTCCTCAAATGCCCACTAACTACAATAATTGTTGAGAATAACTATCTAATTATTAAGGCTTCGTTTGGCAATCATTTCATTTTCAGTTTTCTATTTTTTTTTCATTTTTTTTAAACTGATCATGAAAACTCATTTGCTAAATTTGTTTTCAATTTTTAATTTTCAAAAAAATGAAAACTATTTTCAAAATTTTCAAAAATTATGAAAACATAGAAAAGGTGTTTTTTTTTTAAGTTTTCATTTTCAGTTTTTAATTTCTTATACAACCACTATCAATTATAACAATTAATTATTGTTGTCCACTAGTCGCTATCAACATTCGGCCACTGTCGCCACTACATTTCCTTCGTCGCCACTACCTTCCCTTCATCTCCAGTCACCTCCAAATATATTATTATTTAATATAAAAATATTAATTAATATTTAAAATATGATAATATATTAAATTAATAATATATTATTTTTATTTATGTAAAAATATATTAAATTAGTAATATATTATTTTTATTTATGTAAAAATATATTAAATATAATTTAGTTAATAATTATCTTATCAATAATTAATTTAATATCTTAAATATATTAATTAAGTAAATTATATTAAATATATTAATTAACTAAATTACATTAATTATAATTGAATTTAATTTGTTAAATTAATATAAATTTACTTTATTAAATTATTTTTAATGAATAATAAAATAAAGTATATTTAATATATTTTATTTTTATTGAATTAAATTATTTTTACTAAAAATATAATTAAAATAAATACGTTAATTAATTTAAATTAAATTAATTATATAATTAACTTTAATTAATTAAATTAATATAAAAATAATTTAATATAAATTATTTTTAATAAATAATATAATTAAATTATATTGAATATATTTTATTTTTGTTGAATCAAATTATTTTGAAAAATAATATAATTAATTAATTAAATCAAATTAATTTAAGTAATGAAATCAAATTAATTAAGTTATTTAAAGTAATTACTTTAATTAACGTCAAAAATATATTTTATTAAATTTTTTTAAAATAATTATATAAATTATGTTTAATATATTTTATTTTTATTGAATTAAGTTATTTTTAATGATTAATATAATTAAAATAATTAAATTTATTGAATTTAATTAATTAACAATAATAAATGCTAACTAACAATTATCGTTACCAAACGTGTTTTCAAGTTTTTATTTTTTTCTACTATGTAAATGAAAACCAAAAATTAAAAATTGATCACAAAAATTAAAAATTGAATATAAAAACTAAACACAAAAATTAAAAACTGACAGTTTTACCAAACGAGGTCTAAGCAACCGATTTTATTTTTTTATTTAAGTCTTTTTGAATAATTTACAGAGAATGGAAATGAAAGAAAGACACGGTTAGGGGAGAAGAAGATTAACTAATTGAAGGAGAAGAGGAAGGAAAAGGAAGACAAGTGGAGGAAAAGAAGACACATAATTTGTTCCTCTGCCACTAGTAATGAATGATACTTCCAAATATTGAGTAGCCAAATATTTTGTACGTTTCTCTGTATCACTAAGGATAATTCATGCTAGAGATTTATTTGATTATTAACTTTCATCTGGACTGGTTAGAAAATATATCCGCCAATATATCTCCTTAATACATCAATTGTTTCATTGTTAGACTAATCAGTGACTTTAGAGATTGGAATATCTTTTATTTTTATTTTTTCAACACTTTGACAGACTGATATTCTTAAGCAATCATATGGCTAACATAGTTACAGATGTTACAGATTTTTAGAGCATACCATTGCAGATGTATTGAATTACCCTATCAATTAGTTTGCATAATACAAAACGATTGATCGCATCAGCTCACCATAATGTGAAAACATCAGCTCACCATAATATTTATGTTGTTAGAATATATTAAAAAAAGTATTATATTTGTAGTCCACAATAATTGTTTGTTGTTTCCTGCACTTACGGATGCGCCTGTGAACTATGCAAGTGCACTGGAGTTCTCTTTATTTGATGTTCTTAACCTAAATAAAGTTACTTGGTAATTTTTTGTGTTCTAGGTTGGAAATGTTAAATCTTTAAATTCTTATCACGCACATGGAGAAATTGGTATTTAGTGCTTCTAGTTGGAGTTACTTTGCTTGGCCTTAGGAGTTGGTACTCTGCCCATTCTATTTTGAACTCGCTGGACATGATTACAACTCTTCATTGGAGATCTTATAATCATGATTTTAAAAAACGATAATAGATGTCGTAACGGTAATAGTCGCAGTAACGCGGAAGCGAAATGTAACAGATATCACGTAACGGAAATAGAAATCGAAAGTACGATTTTTTTTTAAAATTCACAATTTACCTAAATTAGACAATTTTTAATGTTTTAACAATTAAAATATATAAATATGAATTATTAGTTTTTTTAATGATTTTATATTAATTAATAATGTCATTTATATATATGCTTAATTTTATATAAATGGTGTCTAAAAGAAAGTGTATTAAGTAACATAATAATAAATGTTCAATTATTAAAGTAAAATAATATATCAATTTAGAATACAACAATTCATTGGTTAATAAATAAGTAGTCATATAAACAAAACAATAATCACTTAGAAAAAAAAATAATAATCATAGTATATTCCTATAGAAACTTTAAAAAAATATAGTTGGAATAATATATTATTGTTAATATTTTATAGTATTACCGTTTTGCTTAACGAAAAATTTTTAATGTAACAAATATAAATTATATAATATATTAATAAAATAATATTATTAATTATATTAAATTTAATTTAATATAACTTTAAGTAAAACTAATATTTTTGTTAACATGTTATGTTATAATAATCATGCTTAATTAATAATTTTTAATATAACTAATATAAATTATATAATATTAATATTATGTTATTGTTAATTATATTAAGCAAAATTTATTATAATTTAATTTAATTTTTAGTATAAGTAATATTTTTGTTCATTTGTTATAATATAATAATGATACTTAATTAATAACTTTTAATATAACTAATATAAATTATATAACATCTTATTATAAAAATCCATTGTAATATTTAACTATAATCAGCAATAATTTAATATATTTATACTAAAATATAATATATTATATTTTAATAAGTATAATATATTATATACTTGTATATTAAAATATAATAAATTGGAATTTGAAAATTCAAAAAGCTTCATTCATTGCTGATGAATCGTCTCTTAAGGAACCCACCAACCGCCAAAAAAACAAGTTTCTTCTTCGCACTTCGTTCTCTTCCCAGTTTTTTCACTGTCTGACGTCTCCTCGAGGAACCCACCCGCCGCCCAAAAAATCAATTGCAGCTCGGATTCTTCTTCATGCTTCGTTCTCTTTCTAGTTCTTCCACTGCAGACGTCTCCTAAAGAACCCACCCACTGCACAAAAAATCAATTGCAGCCCTTTGATTTTTTCTTCACGCTTCGTTCTCTCTTTTAGCTCTTCTACTGTTCCACAGTTGCCGTTCAGAAGACTCAAATCAGGTTCTTGAATCTTTTTTTATTTTTAGACTTTTGAGTTTGAATCAAAATTTTGTTAAAATATTAGGATTTTTGTACGAATCTTTGTTGAAAGATCATATTTTTTTTTTCATTTTTTTTTGGTCGATTTCTCTTCAGTTTCATTGATTTTGTTTTCAAGCATTGAACCGTAACGCCCGTTATGCCACCGTAACGTGTCGTTACAGTGTAACTTCCGTTTCACATACTATAATGTGATTTTAACAGTAACAGCATGTTCCGATTTCGTTACGTAATAGACACTACCGTTACGTAACGGCGCTTTTTAATACCATGCTTATAATCTATACAAGCAAAAGATTTTTTCGGATAACTACTACTGACCATTGACGTAGGACAAGTTTGTTTTGAGAATAATAGAAGTTTAAAAAAAAATAGTAAATGTTAATGTAATGTAAAAGTGACAAGTGATAAAATTTGATTAGAAAAAATTAAGAATTTTTAGAGTTTCTTAAAATTTTTTGACAAAATTTGGGGCTCCAAATGCCCCTGTAATAAGTTAAGTTGGGTTGGACATTCATTAAATCATTATTAGATGGATTCTTAATAGGTCTATTCCTTTGGACATTTAGCATTGTTAATTTTTATGTGTAAAGGTAAATTTTCCTGTATTTTCCTTTTTGATATTAATTAATTATATTTTTGTTTTTTATTTGACTGGAATCTGATCCTAATGCATGAGGATGATGTTTGCAACGTCTCTTTGATATAACTAAGTTGGGTAGACTTTTTTAAAATTTATGCATTGAACTGTGTGTCTACCATTATTTTGGTGTTCGAGATATGCCCTTATCTATTTTTTTTATTTTAAATTTGTGCATAAGTTTTTAAATATTATTTCGCGTTCCTTTTATTTCTTTTATTATATTTAGCTCATCTATTAAACTAATTATAGTTTTATTTTTATTTTAGGAATCCGGATCAACATTGATATAGAATAATTTCTTTGGGTTTTATAGGATGTTATTTTTTTTCTAAATAGTATCCGAGACATTTTTTGGTATTGTATTTTTTTTTATATTGCGCTATGTAAATTTTTATTTATTTTGATACATTTTTATTAATTTATTGCACATTTTATATCCTATATTGAATTACAGGTACCACGTATAAATTAAATTGGTTATTGACTGTAAATGTAATATTAATTCTACAGGTAAAAAAATAATTATTACGAATTAAATGAAAATTTAAAAATAATTAATAATATTGGCTGCGGCCATAGGTGGTAGCCAATTCTATATACATAAAAAAAATAATTTTCAATATAATATTATCACGCACGGCCTAGGCCATAGTAAAAGTTCAAATCTACAATAGCCAATGATTTAAGACCCCTTTATTAGCCGTTCCATGCATGCTGTAACCAAAAGTATATTTACCGTAGCCAAAAGTATATTTGTCGTAACTAATTTATGGCTACGATTATAGGCTGTAGCTAAATAACCTTTTGCAACTCAGCAAAAACCACTGCTGATAAGCCGTAGCTAGGTCCTAATCAATGCCTTTTGAACACGACTCCTTAATTTTTGGCTACTACTTTGGGTCGTAGTCAAAAGGCATTTTTCTAGTAGTGCACCCTCTCAAGGCCATTTTAAGAAAGGCAAATCTTTTGGAAAGAATAGTAGAATAGGCGATTGAACTCAGGGCTTATGATACCAGTTTTGTGCCCCAAACAGCTATAAAGGGGCAACTATTGGCAGACTTTATAGTCAAGTTTGTTTCATTTTCTATCGCTAATCTTTACAGCATCATAAAATTCATCAATGAATAAGCATAGAGAATTCAAATTGATAGTGCTACAACGAAGAATAGCTCAGGCGCTAAGGTATTGCTAACATATCTAGAAGGTTTGGTCTTTGAACATATGATAGAACAATGATTTTGGGCGACTAATAATGAAACTGAATATGAAGTCATACTAATTGGACTCAAATTGGCATTGCAACAACATGCTCGAAAAATGTTTTATGGCTTTTGACTCTCAGTTAACTATTAGTGAACTCAACAGTGAGTACGAGGTTTGATCGAATAATATGGTGGAATATTACAAGTAAGCCCAAGCCTTGTTAAGCAAATTTGATTCGTTGGAACACAAACTAGTTGGAAGGAATGATAACAATCAGGCAGATGCTTTAAAGACTTTGGGTATAGTCGAGCGACATAGGGAGACCAAAAACATTATGGTAGAGAGGTTGTTTTCTCCTAGCATAGTAGTGTTTAAGTAATCCACATAGATGAATTCTCCTACACCAAGTTGGATGGATCTGATTATTTAGTACTTAAAGAATGATGTGTTGCCCTAAGACAAAAAAGAAGCCATCAAGTTCAGAAGTAAAGTTTCAAGATTTTGGCTCTCTCCCAATCAAAATTTGTACAAGGAATCCTTCAGTAGCCCGTACTTACTTTATGCCCATCCCGACCAAATACAAAATTTGTTAAAAGAAATACATGAGATAAGTTGTATAGTACACACTGGGGGGCGATCCACAGCCACCCAAGCTATCTCTTAAGGGTACTGGTGGCCCCATATGTAAAAAGATGTTTAATATTCAAAGAAGTGTGACTAGTGCCAAATTTTACTCCAATCCCTTACCAACCAGCTCAAGACGTGACCCTCTTTACTTGGTGCTGGGGTTAGACATAGTCGATTTGTTGCTTGTGGCTCTAGGTGGTTGGCATTGTCTCATCGCAGCAACTAATTACTCATCAAATAGATCAAGGATGAGCCCTTAAACACCATCAAGGATGTTGACACCAAAAGGTTCATATAGAAAAAGCTACTCACGTGGTACGGAGTCCCCTAAATTGATTTCTTACAACGGCACTCAGTTCGATAGTTTGGCCTTCAAAGACTTTTGTTTGAATTCAGGGTATTTGCAACCATTACTCTACACCTGCATAACCCTAAAGCAACGGCCAAGCTAAGGTCTCTAATAAGATAGTGTTGAATGGTATCAAGAAATGCTTAGAACAAGCTAAAAGGTTGTTGGGTGAAAGATCTGCCAACTGTACTCTGGACCTACCAAATGACAACTCATCGATCAACTGGGGAGACCCCATTTTCACTAGCTTATAGGACGAAGGCAATTATACCATTGGAAATTGGCATGCGCAGCATTCGGATCACTACTTTTTCCTAATGAAACAATGATGCAGCACTTAAAATATGGATTTCGTAGAAAAAAAAAAAAAGAGACTTTGCTTAGATTCGAATGGTTGCTTATTAGTAAAACAACTCAAGAAGGCATGGAGTAGGAGTGTTCAGCCGAGATCATTTAACATAGGTGACCTCGTCTTCGGGAAGGTCATGCCATTCACAAAGACTCCTACTGATGGCAAGCTCAGCCCTAATTGGGAAGGTTTATACAGTTACCGAGATGGTTGGTAATGGGGCTTATCGACTAGGTGATTTGGAAGGAATATAGGTTATAAGGCCATAGAATGTCATGAATTTGAGGGTGTATTATCATTGAATGGATTTCATGTATTTGAATATAAATTAGAAATTCCATTTCTAAACTCTTGTCCTCCTCTGATGTTGCTCTTCCTCAGTAAAGCGATTGCTTGGCTCTAGCCACAGCTCGGCCACCTGACCCACTTGAGTTGGCTACAGTGAATGCCTAGCTCTGGGCAAAACTCAGCCACCTAACTCACTTAGATCAACCATGAGGATTGCTTGGCTTTGGCCAAGGCTCAGCCACTTAACCCACTCAGGTCAACCATAGATATTACTTAGCCCTGGCCACAGTTTATTTGTCTACGAGCAACTATTTCCAATACACTTAGATGATTAATTTATTCAGACAATCCCAATATAGGATTTCAACCAATCATTCAAATCTGATGAGGTTTGCTATGAGCCAAGCTTGAATATAACAAAAACTTTATGGATAAATCATTCCAATTTGGACAATCTTAATTTGAATTCAAAATCAATTTAATTTTCAAATGTTCATATTAAAGAGCAAAAAAAAAAATCCGTTATGATCAGGTTAATGCTTTGTGTTTGGATCATTGTGGTTCAAATGGTTTTAGTTGGAACTTAAGCTTAGCCTGGTTCAATGATTCCTACTTATTGATCAGAGTTAGGTAGATGATTACAACTCTCACTGATTAGCTTTAGTTTGTGCTTGAGTTAGTTATCAAAGTCACGTAATTAGAATAATATCTCACTTTGGAATTCCTTAGTTCGGACAATTTTGGCTCAGGTTCAAGTTTCGGTTCATGCTCAGTCAAATATTTGAGTTAGTTTTCAAATTATCTTACTCGGAGAATAAAGAAATAAAGATAAAGCAAGTTCTTTATTCATAAATGGGGGCTAACCCCCGAAAGCTACAGAAGATGGTTCAAAGAAGAAGCAAAGGACAAGAAAGTAACTCGTAGGCTGTCAAAAATAAAAAAGTAAAAAGCTAGACCAAAAGGTTTTCTCACCGTCCCTTCCATTCCCTTGTCACTAATGACTTCATTATTTTTATCAGCAACTTCGGCAACCTTTTCCTCGACTATAATCTCATAGGAAGCTGGAATAGAGCTCAGACTCTGTAAGGGGCCAACCTTTTATAGGGTAAGTACCCAACCATCTTGGAAGAAGGTGCTGGTGCTGAGGTAAAGTTTCTTTTGATACTCATTGCCAACATCCTCATAGCCTTTCTCATAGGCCTTCTTTGAGATCTAGTTGAGCTTAACGATCTTTCTAGTCGATGCTTCGAATGCAGCCTTTATCTTCTCAAGTCAACCAAGAGCTATTTATTTGTGTTTATGAGCTCGTTGTTTCAACTGCAGAGCTCACTCACATTCTCCATGGCCTTTTTAGCTTAAGAGCATTGGGCATCGGCCATCCTCTCTACATTCTTCACTCTCCATGTATCTATCAAAATGCCGACCCGCATCTATGAAGAACTTGGCTCCCTACCAATAAAACTAAGTTAGAGCACGAGATTGACACATAGAAATGTAAAAATGAAGGTAGAACAAAGAACATACTAGGAGAGTGTACTTGATGGCTTGGGACAACTGGAGGTGATCGGGCATTGCCATTATATACTCACAATCAGATGGAAGTATCACCACATGAGTAATAAACATGGCTATGTCCTCGTTTTTGATCATTGAGGACTTGATGGAAATGAGCTCTAGTCTAATCTTCAGTTCAATGATGAACTCATCATTGCGTGGCTGAGGGAGGAGATCCTTAGGTCAACCCCCTTGTTAGCAATCTCATTTTCCTTCTTCGAGGGGCAGACCGAGAAAGGTTCTTTTTTATTTTGATAGTTATTCTACCCTGAGTAGCAGAAGGTGGGGGTAGAGGTGAATGTGTAGAATCCTTTGAGTCCTTCTTACCTTTAGCATTGGCATTCTTCAAATTGGTAAATAAGTTCCTAGGTGGCATGTCATCTGGACTCAATCCAGATCGATCTTGTCTAGGTGGGTATCGCAACTATCACAGCTTGAAGATCGCCAACGGGGAGGTTGGTAAAGTCAAGTATCTGGTTGACCTAATGCTCATCTAGGTCGAGAAGAAGCACCATGCACTTTCTATGGTCGGTTTGTAGCAGAGCAAAACTAAAGATGCCTGACAAAGTCCTATCAATCATCCTCCTCCATTGTACGATAAGACCTGGACAATCTGGCTAATCTCTATACTTTCTTCTTTCATAAATCTGTTGTTGAAGCCCCTCTCTACAAAAAAAAAAAAAAAAAAAAGGTGAGATCAAAGAAAAATAACTACCTATGGCCTCCATGAAGTTTAGGACTTTGATGTTCTTATATTTTCCCAATAGGAACTGCCAATCCCCATCGACCAAGATATGATCATCCAGTAAGTTTTTACTCGAATTGGGGAGGACGTGTATGAGGTTATTCCCTATCCTACACTTTAGGTAATACTAACCATGCTTGGATGGGGTGAGGATGTAATAGTGGAGGATTCTTGGGAGACTAAGTTCACTATGTGGTATCCTATTGAGTTCTATAACGCCGAATAAGATCCTATACCCATTTAGGGCAAGTTGCCCAAGGCTAATCTTGATCATTGATAAAAACGTCTGAACAAAAGGCTAGAGTGGGAGACTAACTCCACATTCTTCTATGGCCACTAACGGCCATCGGGCCCATTCTGACCCTTTAGTCTCGGCTAAGTTATCATTATAAGCCACTGGGAAAGCTAACGGGATAGAGTCAGGAATCTATGCCTAGCCCTAAAGGCCTCAATGTCCCCTGATTTCCTAAGGGCATTTGAGAACTTTCTTATCCCAAGAAAAAATAAGAGAAATATATAATGAAGGTTAATTCAACACTCACCTAATAGCTATATGGTGAAAAAAAAGCTGGTTAAAAAATAATGATAGGTCGAATAAGCAAACACAAAGCTAAGTCGAAGTAGAAGATTTTTCTAAACGTTAGAGGTTCATTTAAGAGCGTGAAAGTTTCAAATGGCTATGAAAAATGGATATTTAGAGAAAGGGGAGGTGAAAAGCCTGAATATGAAGGGTTTATGCTTTCGGTGAACGTGTACCATTTATGGCACCCTGTCAGAAAGGACCTTTGGGCTACCCTATAAAGCACATGCCTAGGGCTAGTGTAGCTAGTGTTAGCATCAATTGGACTAGCCCATTAAATATCCACTTCTACATTCAGCAGTCACATCTAACTATATCAACAACTCACGCTACTACGAATGCATACAATCGACCATTGAAGTCATGGACGATCAAAGGATATTTAATCTAACCAAACCATTGTTCACAACAGTCTCGGTTTAAGCTATCACTTGTGTTTTAAGCATGTCAGCAAGTAAAAGCTTGGGGCAGTTGGAGGGGATGTTTGGACACGTGGTGCATATCATAGGGACACGTAGTAGGCATCCAGACCATCCACATTTGCATTACGTTAGTATTGGCATGACTACTCAGCACTTACGACTCTTGCGATACAACTACTGCATTACATATGATTAGCTATCTAATAAAATAAGCACACACGTGTCTAGGTAACTATAAATAGAAGGATATTGAAGAACATTGCTAAGCACATTTTGCCTTACTAAAACTCTGCCTTTTTGTTTTTCGAACTCAACCTTGTCTTCAACTAGCACTAACTTGACTGTTGGAGAAGTGTTCAGCCAAACCCTGCCCAACTGGCAGTGTTTTTTAGGTCCTAAGCAAAGGAGCAAGAAGCATAGAGCCTCAAAGAACTATAGTTCGACATCATAATTCATCCTTGACCGTTGGTTAGACACGTCAGCAAGAAAGGATATTGGATTTTTGACACTCCAGTTAGTATGTTTTCAATCAAATAAATTATGTTGTTAATAATGTGATCATATGAATGACTCGTTGCATATTCAAGTTTTATGTTTTAAATTTATAAATGAGGACCTTGGTTTGAAATCCAACTTATTGAATAAAACACGATAAGTGTGATGTTTTAGGAAAAGCAAATATTTTAATAAACATTTATAGTGGAATAACTTTATTCATATGGTGATAACGAACATAAATCGTAAAATTTGACAAGCATTTAGTAGCTCGTTTATATGTCGAGCATCCATTAGAAATTCCAAGATGATGAGTATAGAAGGGTGTGAGGTGTAGAACTTTACATGTGTGGTTATTAGGTTGGTTCAAAGTTGTGAATTGGTTGAGGTGACATATTAGGTGTTTGGAAAATTTGTAATAGGTTAACTAGAAATCTTGAGTTTAGGTTAAGGTTATTGTTGAATTGAGTTACTATCATTGGTTGATAATTTAGAGAAGATAATGGTAAGGATAATAATGAAATGGATATGATTATATGTGTGTGTGTGTTTTACATATATATATATGTATACAATTACATTGATTTTCAATTTTAAGTATTTGATTGTTGATATTTGGTTTTGTTGGAAGGTACCCCAACTCTCGGGTTAAAAAGATAAACACAAGTGTTATCATTCATAATTAAGATCGGACTCAAGCTACTCAGGCGTAAGTTGCCTACATATCTTGCCTCAGGAATCAAGTTACCATAATTCTTATTTATTACTCAAGATTAGCCACAAAACTCATTATCAACATATCTAACATTAAATGTCATTAACAATTATAGTATCTCAACATATAATAATTAATGCAATCTTATGCAATAGTGAACGATGGAATGCAATGTCAAAACATACTCTCTAATCTTCACTCACTCCTAACCTTATTATGGGATGAGTGATTCTTATTAATGTACATGAGATCACCAACCACTATTTATGCTTACGACGAACATCTACCTCAATATACATCACAAGTGAGGAACCAAGTTACACTCTCATAGGTGTAAGACTCAGAGGAACCAAGTTACACCCACTGTCCCCTTTGCTAGGGAATGAGTTATACCCCTAGTCAAGCACCTGTTTATCTCAAGTAGGGTTCAGTTATAGTCCAAAAAAAATCTCATAATAATATCTCAAAATTAATGTTCCAATTGTAATGATTAATCTCTAGTCGTATATATCAACTAAGAATCATCTTGTATTTTTAAAATCTCAAAATTTCATTTTTCTCAAAATTAAATATCTGAACCATATACATGACTCGTGCATCGGCATGTCAACAATATCAATATGGCATTCTCAGCCAATTATAATCCTAATACCAAATTGGATGATGAACCCCAGCCCCATACAAAAAAAATGCTTAATCTTGTAAATAAATAACATCTCAACATGACAATACATTCTCATTCAATTCGATGATGATTTAAGGTTTATTTAATCTTGTAAAATCAATAACCAATGGTTTTAGGCATAAACCATGTTTTAAAAATCTAATTATGCTTGAAAAGGGTACTCCTGAACCTTAATTTCCATTGTTACTAACTACAATTTTTCTCATAATGCATGTGTTTTCTTTAATTTTGGGATATCTATGGAAATTTATTCATTTATACAGATATTGACAGAAAATGCTAAAAATTTGCTGAAAATCATCATAGATGACAAAGGTGGACATAAAGCATAATAAAAGAGGCAAAAAAAGATAAAAAATTACCTAGCTTTCAGAGTCTTCCGGATGCCAATAGGCAGTATGCTCAGCCTCTAAACACCTAGAAAAAATCGACCCATCTTACTCCTACCATCTAGATACCACGACCAACCAGCAAATTTTTTTAATTTTTTCTTGTACTCTATAAATACTTAACTTATGTACAAACCTAGAGGGGTCATCTTTTACTTTTTAGCTCTTTTCTTTTTCAAAATTCCTTAAAGTTTTAGGAGATTTCTTTTGAGTTTTATGCATTAAAGTTTGGATCAAAAGATAGTTTTCCAACATTTAATACAAAGTTTCATCTTTTTTTACCGCAATATGGAGTTTGTTTTCTTCTCCTTTAATTTTAATTTCTGTTTTTATTTAATTGCATTGCTAACATAGACGTTTAATCTTGATTCAACCTATCAATGATGGGTGGAATCTTTGTTTTTCCATGGATGTGATTAAGAGCTAACGTGCAACATAAAACTTGCATATTAGGGTTTCTAAATCTTGTTTTCAATTATTCTCAAAGCCTCCAAACATACATGTTCTTGATCACATTTCCCTGAAATCCCTGATAAGAACGTGTGGTTAAAACTTTTAAAACACTTTGCAAATAAAATAAACGGGTTTAGACCAAGGATATTTAATAGAATATTTTCCATTTTTCTAATCCTAAACGTGATTCTAAAACTGTACTTTGGATTTTAGTTTTTACAAAAATATCTTTTCGGTTTACTTTTTCTAAACGTGAATCTAAAACTAAGAATATGTGTCACATCCATTATTAGAGTAACAGATACACCCGGATTTGTAGGTTGCATTAAGATCCTTTAATACTTTGATACTTAGATTTTTATTATTACTTTCACTGTTCTCATTAGGATTAGGTTATGAATTTTGTTATTCTATTGAGTAGAGTAGAGTAAAACCAATTTATAATTCCGGAATCTTAGTTCATTTTTATAATTACGTTTTAAATTTAATTATTAAGTAGTTTGTTTAATCACCTCACCTCAAACCTAATTCTGTTTAATTTTCTTGTTTTAAACAAGAAATTAATAGGTAGCTTAACTTAAAAAAACCCTAACGTGTTCCTTGAGGATTTGATCTGAGTCTCTCTGAGTAAAACTATACCATATACTCTTACATTTGGTAGGATAATTGACTACTTCCAAATAATGCAATTAAAATACCTCCCAAGTACAAGAGGATAAAGTGTAGTTTTACCTAGTGAGACCAAGATCAGATCCATAGGGAACTAGATTAAAGCCTAGGATTTCTAAGTTCTGTTATTCTATGTTTCTGAACATAGAAAAGTAAATTTGGTTAGAGTTACAGGGTTTTTTATGATCAATTTTAGAAGTTATCAAACAGTAATCAACTTAAACACTTTAATTACTAAACTGAAAATAAATATTCTAAATGAACTTGATAAAGAAAACAAATTAAATTAAAGTACGTAATATGAATAAAGCTTAACAAATAACGAGTAAAGTATCTTGATTCAACTTAAAAATCTGGGTAGGTTATTTATTCTCACATTGAATGCTACTTTTGTCTCAATTTAAGTTTCACGTCTAAGAAAAATAAACTGGAAGATGTTATCATTAAAATAATTTCTCTAAAGAATAGTTTTGAAATCACGTTTAGGAAAGGAAAACTGGAAAGATATTCTATTAATTCATCTTTGGCCCAAACTTGATTTATTTGATTTCAAAAATATGTAATCATTTTTATCATATAATAGCATCAGGGATTTTAAAAAAATATGATCGATATCTGAATGCCATTTTCTAGTAGCCATTTAGCTTTTACATTTAGAAAATTTTTGGATTTCTAATATTTTAATTTTGTTCTTGCCGTCCAGACGCTAGATTGTCGTTCTGACGTGGCGGTCCAGAATATCTTCGTAACTTTTGTTCAATTTAGGGTTTTGTAGTCTATATATATACTTTGTTGCTCAGACTTTGGGAAAGCTTTTCTTATTCAGTTTTTCATAAGTTTAGGATTTAGTTTTTAATTTTTCTTATGTCGTTTTAATGCTTTTACACGTTGGATTTGAGGATTATTCGTCAAATATTCTGAAGAATTGAACAAAGCTTCAAGTTTTTCTTAATGCAGTTTACTTCCTTTACGTTGTTCTTTTCTCTTTACTGTTTTTGCTTATTTATGACAATGCTAAGCTAGATTCTCCTTCTTGATTCAACCCATCAATGATGGGAAGATTTTTATTTGACAATTGAATGCCACTCAGACCTTACATGCAAGATTAAAATTGCATGTCAGGGTTTCTATTTTTTGAATCAATTTATTTCATTCCAAAAGTTTCAAAAACATATAATATCGATCAAATGTTGTCAAAATCCCTGATGCTATCATATGATAAAAATGGTTACATATTTTTAAATCAAATAAATCAATTTTGGACCAAAGATGAATTAATAGAATATCTTTCCAATTTTCCTTTCCTAAACGTGAATTCAAACCTATGCTTTGGAGAAATTATTTTAACGATAACATCTTCCAATTTATTTTTCTTCAATGTGAAACTTAAACTGAGACAAAACTAGCATTCAATTTGAGAATAAATAACCTACTTGGATTTGTAAGTTGAATTAAGATATCTTACTCGTTATTTGTTAAGCTTTATTCAAATTACGTGCTTTAATTTAAATTTATTTTATTTATTAAGTTCGTTTAGATTACTTTTAGAATATTTATTTTCAATTTAGTAATTAAAGTGTTTAATTTAATTGTTGTTGGATAACTAGCAAATTCTCATCCGGACAGTAAAACTAAATTTTGTATTCCTCTAGTCTTTTCTTCAATTTGTTCTATGGTTACTGTTCTTCTTCTTTTTTTTTTCCATATTTGCTCTAATTCAACAGTTTTTGCACTTTATCCTTATTGATTCCTACATTTAAGAACAATTGCAAAAAAGTGAAATTTAATTAAAAACATACAAAATTCTACGAAAATTTCTATAATTAACAATAAGTTTTAGGTTATATGATTACTCTTTTCAAGTGTAATCAATAATAATCGCATTATTTCGAGGTGGTAAAAATCCAAAAATTGTATTTTAAGAAAATCTAGCAAGATTCAAGCTAGATAACCCCCGTCCAGATGCCTGTCTAAATTGCAAAGCCCATTGTGCCGTCTAGATGCCTATCCAAATGACTACCTATCTGGATTTGTTTTTAACAGAAACCCCAAACGAAAAACAAACTAAATCATCTATCCAAGCCATAAACTCAACAATCAATCATATATAAATATATAAATATATAAGCATCTCAGTAGCATATTTATCTAGCATTGATTTCAATCATATCTCAAAGAAATACAAAATTTCAACATATATATGCATATATATACACATTCATATACATATATAGATACATCAACACAAATCAGTCAATACTCAACCAAATTAAATATATAATATACCAAAATCATGCTAACAACACATAGAAGCACATATATAAGCTCTACCTACATAAAATCCGATGAAGAAGAAAAATAGAAAAATCCAAGTTTGGATTCCAAACTTCCAAATGCTATATCTTTTACCTTGGGCCAAGTCACTAAAAACCGCCACCACCACGGTGATCACGGCGTCGAATACTCGTTGATCCAACCAATTTCTCTCTCTGAACTCACTTTCTTTCTCTTTTCTTTCTCTCCTTACTCTCATTCTCTCTCCTACTGAGAGAGATCAAGAAAGGAAATGAAAAGAAGAAAGAAAGAAGATCAAAAAAGAGACTAGGCCCTAAGCCTAGTTTTCCAACCCAATATAATTTCGGGCCAAACCAAATCCAGGAAAAATAAAATGAACCCAACCATTCAGACTAAACCTCATATTTAAATATTCAATTGGCCAAAAATCTAAATAAATTGCCAAAAATAAAATACCAGGTGCTACATTCTTCACCTTTATAAAAATTTTTTTTCTTGAAAAATTTAAATCACATACCTTAATTAAAAAATAGGGATGGGTACTTCAACCGCATCACTGATTCATGCTCCCAAGTAAATACCTTAGCTCTAGTGTGTTGCCATAACATGTGAACCAAAAGGAATTGACTTCCCATGCAAAACTTGCCCAAATCGGTCCTCAGTATCTTAGCTAGAAACTAATAGCAGTAGGATTCCAATAAAACTAGTCCCACCACTGAACATCAATAACTCGCATCAATGGCATCGGTACTATGACATCCTAAATTTTTATTATTTTTAATTGCATTATTAATTTAAATTTTATTTGATATTTAACAATTTAATTGAAATAATTTGGTATTATTTTAAATTATTTAATTTTATTCTAAATTAATTAGTCATTAATAAATTTATTAGTATTTAATTAAATTAAGTTAATTAATGGATAGGTGACACGTGGCTAACCTATTAGGGCCACAAAGCCACCTGGTGTGACATGGCCATATATATGCATATTGGTGTAAGTTTGGCCGACGGTTATATGCCAAGTATAGGAAATAGAGAAAAAAAAAATATATATATATATATATATATATATATGTATATATAATTAGGCGTGGAGATTACTCGGTAGAGGTATGTGTGTATCTTATATAAATATGTCTACATGAGTATTAGGCTAAAGAAAAAGACCGTAAAGAAGAAAAAAAAAATAGTAAGGAAGACTCGGGGTCGGGGGGAAAATAGTGAGGGAGGAGAAAAATTAAAATTTTGACCAGATTGTTGAGGTAAGTTATTTTCTCTTCTTAATCTAAAATTAACTCTATAGAAAGTTAAATAAATTAAATATGATGAAAATGTAATGGTTGTGTTTTATTTATTAGATTTATATTATTAATTGATTTTGGGTTATATTTTAACTGTTTAATTTCTAATTTATATAATTTGTTTGGGTTAAAATTTGGTTCTAAGGATAATTAGCAGCAACCACCCCAATAATTTGATTTTCTTAGAATATCTGCTATTCAGGTGGGTGTATTAAACTTAAAGGTAAAAGGTATCAAATATAAATTGATAAATTTTATCTATTTATTTGTTGTTGTTACTAATTAATTATTTTGATATGAAATGCTAAATATTTATAGATTTATTGTGTTAGATATAAATTGTGATTATTTGTGGAATGATAAATTTGGGGAAGTAATATTTTACTTGGAGAAAGATATTATTGCATATTAGCATGGTTTGTATGCCTTACACTTGCATTATGGTCAAATGGGACCAGGCCAATTATAGCTAGAAAAAAATATATGAGGCTAGATGGGGCCAAAAAAAGAAACAAATATATATGAGGTCAAATGGGACCAATGATAAGGCTAAATGGGACCAAGCCAGATGGGGCTAATGGGACGTGCTAAATTACGGCCATTGTCCATAGTTGAGCACTCAACTCAAGGCCAAATGGGGCCAAACGTATGTTTCATTTTTATTTAAATCATTTATCATACAAATGTGCCATGAGATGGCCAGTTGGGGCCTAGTAATGATGATGATGGTTGATAAATGAAAAGTGACGATGAGTTGTGTGTTGAGATATTTTTATCACTGTCAATTATGATACATATAAATTAATTATTATTTGATTGTGGGATAGTTATTTATATAATTGTTGCAGAGTACTTTTGGTGTGTTTATATTATTTTTTATCTTAAGATTAATACCTCCATTGAGTGTATGACACTCACACCTAAACAATTTACACATTTCAGGTTGAGTTTAGAAGTGGCTACAAGTGCCTAGAGAAGACTTTGAGTTGTCTGTTTCCCAGTTTTAATTATGTGTTAGTATTTGGAGTTTACATAAATTAACCTAGAGTTTCAACAGTATCAGACTAAGACTTGGTTTAATATGTTAGAAATTATAAGTTGTATATATTTAAGTGCTTGTGAGATTGCTATTTAAGTGCTTGTGTTTTATTTCAGTATGGGACTTTTTATAAAATGTGATTATTAACATATTATGGACAGAGGATGTATATGTGCCCCCTCTATTTAAGGAATTAAATATGTATCCTAAAATACGGTTATGATAGTCTGGTATCAGAGCCTAGATTAGAGGGTTCTGTAGACTTTTCAGTGTCTGGTACTTGCAACCAATTATAGGAGAAGTGTTATAGAATTAGGTGATTGTGGTGTGATGTTTATTTGCATGGATAGTAAGGATCATGAAATTATAAATGTGATAAAACTATATTTTACATCTGACCTTAAGTTTGATGTCAGATAAAAATATGAATATTGAACACATCCCTGAGACAGTAGAAGAAGAAGGCTCAGTTGGTCAAGTCCCACAAATGGTACAGGCTTCAGGATAGTAGGAGGGTCAGGGGGTCAATCTCGAGTTCAACACTAGCCAGACCTAGTAGAAAGGGTAATTAAGGTCGTAGCCAAATTAGTTGAGCTTCAGACTGAGCAAAGGATCAGGCCAGACGCCCATGGTACTATTTATGAGCAATTTCTTAGGTTGGGGCCCATGTCGTTCTCTACTACTATTAACCCTTTAGAAAGTGAAGATTGGTTGAAGAACATGGAAGTAATTTTTGAGGTAATGAGAATTTCTGATTAGGATAAACTCATTCTAACCGCCTTTATGCTAAAACATCAGGCCAGACTCTAGTGGGAAGCTAGTAAAAGATTGCCAGCCGCTTGGATGACTTGAAATAAATTTACTAACGCCTTCAATGATAAGTATTTTTCCCAGTTATATAGATATGAAAAAGAACAAGAGTTTGTTACTTTGAGGTAAAAGAAGATATCTATCACAGAATATGAAGCCCAATTTACTGTATTATCTAGATTTGCTTCAGAATTGGTGCAAATAGAAGATGTAAAGTGCCAAAGATTCTAGCAGGGATTGAGATCTCAAATTTCTGCCTTTGAAATGAGGAGTTATGGGAAATTGGTGAATAAAGTAGATATAGTAGAGAAAGATGTTTGGGAGGTAATTGGAAGGCAAAATCAATCTAAAAAGGCCAGATTTGATTTTTCAGCTTCTCGAAGGGGTGGAAGGCAAATCTTGTAGACAGAGAAGTCAAGACTTCCAAAGTTATAAAGGCGCTAATCAATTAACAGAAAGTAGAAGTGTAAGTTATAGCAGGACTCAGAAACAGAGCTTGAGATAGACACCACCTAGTTCACGAGGAATTAATGCTGGGGAAAGAGTAACAAATGTGGTATACTTTAGATGCAGGGCCACAAGACATTATGCTAGTGAATGTATAGTTTAGCGGGCTTTAACTTGTTTTTGATGCGTTCAAAAGAGGTATATCTCAAGAAATTATCCTACTTCATCTAGTCCAGCAGCATCTATGGCTAGTACAACCAGTGGTAACAGAGCTTTATCAGTGGCTATACAGAGAGGTAGAGGAGTAACCAGAGGATCTCACTCACAACCTCGGGTTTATGTTATAACTCATCAGGACGCTCAGGCATCTCCTGATGTTGTTACAGGTATGTTTTCCATTATTGGTGGACTTGCTCGTGCATTGGTAGATTCTAGTTCTACCCATTTTTTTATATTTCGAACATTTTGCATGCATTTAGACTAACCACTCTCCTGGTTAGATTTTGTATTGGCTATGGCTACTCCTACTGGTGATATAATATAAGCAAAAGATGTATATAGAGCCTGTGTAGTGCAGATAGCTGATAGGGTTTGGTTGTTAATTTAATTCCTTTGAAGATATGTAATTTTGATATTATTTTGGGTATAGATTGGTTATCAGCATATCATGCTTCTATTGACTATTTTACCAAAGAAGTGACATTTCAAATCTCAAGAAAGTCAGACTTGGTATTCAGTGGTAATCGTATGGTGGTGCCTAACTACTTGATATCTATATTAGAAGTTAGGAAGTTGTACAGTAAGGGATGTCAGGAATGTATTGTTTATGTGGTTGATGCTAAAAACTAGAGACTCGGCTAAATGATCTACTTATTATGTGTGAGCATCCAAATGTGTTTCCAGATGAGTTGCCAGGGGTGATGCTAGATAGAGATGTATAATTACAGTTGAATTATTGCTAAGAACTACACCAATTTTAATTGTACCTTACAGAATGGCACCTGCCGAATTGAAGGAACTGAAAGTTGAGTTACAAGATGTATTGGACAAAGGTTTTTTCTGACCTAGTATATCACCGTGGGGAGCACCAGTGTTATTTGTGAAAAAGAAATATGGCACTATGAGATTGTGTATTGATTATCACTAGTTGAATCGGGTAACAGTAAAAAACATGTATCCATTGCCAAGAATTGAATGATTTTTTTAATCAGTTGCAAGGTGCTACTGTGTTCTCCAAAATTGATTTGAAGTCTGGGTACTATCAGATTAAAGTACGGAATTGTGATGTGCTTGAGACAACCTTCAGAAGTAGTTATGGGCATTATGAGTTTCTTGTTATGTCATTTGGATTAATTAATGCTCTAGCTGTATTTATAGACTTAATGAATAGAGTTTTTAAACCCTACCTTGATGCATTTGTGATTGTTTTCATTGATGATATTTTGATTTACTGCAGAAGCAAGGAAGAACATGCACAGCATCTTAGAATAGTTTTACAAACTTGATTAGTATGATTATTGCACAATTCTATATCTATTGAGCATGCTAATTATGTAATTTTGCTTGTTATTGGCAAAGTGTTAGCTTAATTATCTCATTTCCATGCATTCTTGTTGTTTGTGTGTTTCAAGTGATATAATTTGGTGTTTCAGCCCTAAATAACACTAAGAGTGCATGTGAGGAGGAGCTAAAGCAAGCTAGAGTAAAGAAGTGCAAGAATAGGCTTTGGTGTCTTTTGGGGCATTTTACAGTACACTTGGCATGCATGGAGAAAACAATTTGAAGACAAAAAGTCCGACATATTCAATGACTTTTAAGACTTCCTCAATGTCCCAAGAGCCATCCCAAGGAGTAGGATCAGTTACCATAGCTGCTGAGGAGAAGGAAATGGTCCAAGGTTCAAGATGGTTGAAGTGCTGTGCAGTTGAAGTTTTAGCTTGACACCCTATTAATTTTTTAACCATAACTTTTTGTTCACAACTCCAATTGACCTAATTCTTTTTGGGTTGGAAAGAAAACCTGAAGGGCTATAAATTTTATTTCAGCTAAAGTTGAGTCCATTATCTTCATAGTCAAAATTGCAATGGAATCTAACAACAGAAAGATATCAGAAGCAAAATATAAAGTGGGGGTGTCCGGACCATAGAGGGTTGATTTGCATGGATAAATTATGTTTTTAGGGTTTTTCATCTCTACTATAGATAGGAAACTTATACAGCTATTCAAGAGTATTAGAGGGTTATTTTTCTGATAGTTTTCTTTGAGTTTTCATTACGTTTGATTTGAAAATTTGGATTTAAGCATTAGGTTTAGTTTAAGTTTCCTATGGTTTACGCATGTAAGTTACTTCGTATTTAATTATTTCAATTCTATGCTTTAAGTTCAGATTTGTTTCGTATTTGTTTTCGTTTCTTTTATTTTTAATATCTTCTTTCATTTTCATTTTTCATTTTACATTAATGAATGATTTGTATATTTTCCTATTCGAAGTTTAATTATGTTAGGCTAGGGTTTGATCTTGGCTTCAAGTCATTGAAGGTGGTGTGGTAGTTTGGTGAACTCAAATATAAAAGAATATTTTTCAATGAAATATCTTTTTGATTTCTAATTGGAATCTTATAGTAAGTTAGGGTTCTTTCGAAATCAAATCACTCGTGTTATAATCATAGCTTGGTTACGATTGGCCACTCGTGAATATCAAGTGTTTAATTCAATGGCTCGGTGATTTGGAACTCATTTTCTTAAAACCATAACACGAGGTTTTCCTTCGAAATCGATTCACTCGTGTTACAATCGAAGCCTAGTTACAAGTTGATACCCGTGCACACTAGGTGTTCGATTCAATGTCCTGGTGAGTCCGAAACTAATTTCAAAAGCCTCCACTTACCTTAAGTTCCATAAATTAGGTTTTAATGAAATATCTTCCGACTTCGCAATGCATGTGCATTTGCTAGGTTGAGTTACAAACGTATTTGAGTAAACCACTACTATCCCACTACCAGATTTGGTTCGAAGCCAAGATTATCTTAGTTATTTTATTTTTAATATTTTCATTTTCATTTAATAGCACAATTCCTTCACTCCATCATTCTCAACCCAACCATAATCAAGCATCTTATAAATCCAAAGTTAGTTTAGATTAACTTAGGTTTACTTACTAATTAGGAGAACAATTCTAGAGCTTTTAACAAAGCCCTTCTTGTGGAGATGACCTCAGTTCTTACCGAGTAAAACTACAACCACCCTTTTGCACTTGAGAGGTAGAACCTAAACATATTTTAGGGTCAATCAAAGCTCTATGAGAGAAACAATTATTTGTAAATCTCAGTAAATGTGAAGTTTGGTTAGACTGAGTAGTTTTTTTTGGGACATGTGATTTCAAGTAATGTTATCAGTATTGACCCTAAGAAAGTTAAGGTAGTATTGAATTGGGAGCATCCAACTAGTACAACAAAGGTAAGCAATTTTCTTAGATTGGCAGGGTATTATCATCGTTTCATTCAAAATTTTTCTTCCACTGCATCATCTATGACACGATTAACTCACAAGGGAGTTAAATTTGAATGGAATGATAGCTGTGAAAAAAATTTTCAGGAGTTGAAAGCCAAATTGACTATAACTCCAGTGTTAGCATTTCCCTCAAGTAATGGTGAATTTGTGATTTATAATGATGCTTCATGACAAGGGTTAGGATGTGCTTTGATGCAAAATGGGAAGGTAATTGCATATGCTTTAAGATAATTAAGATCTCATGAACAGAATTATCCAACCTATGATTTGGAGTTAGCTACTATTGTATTTGCTCTGAAGTTATAGAGACATTATTTATATGGTGAGACTATTGACATCTACACTGATCATCAAAGCTTGAAATATTTATTTACTCAGAAAGAGCTAAATTTGAGACAAAGAAGATGGTTAAAGTTACTGAAAAACTATGATTGCAATATACATTATCACCCAAGTAAAACAAATGTAGAAGCAAATGCTTTGAGTCGCAAGCTTGTAAGAATGTTAGCTTGTAATCAGTGTTGGAGAGTTCAAACATTTAATGATTTGACACATATGGGTACAAAGTCAGCTATAAATGAAACAGATGCTTTGATTGCTCAATTAAGTGTGAGGCCATTATTTCTTGATCATATCAGGGAGCTACAATTAGAAGATGTTCAACTACAGTAAATTCAGGAACAAATAGCAAGTGACAGGTGGACAGATTTTGTAGTCAAAAGTGACAGACTACTTTATTATAGTGATAGAGTTTGTATGCCAGGAAATTCAGAATTGAAGAGGGAAATTTTAGAAGAAGCACACCATTCTCTCTATGTCATACATCCTGGCAGTACAAAAATGTATCGGGTTTTGTGAGAGCATTACTAGTGGACTGGTATGAAGCGAGAAATTATAGAATTTGTAATTAGATGTCTGACTTATCAGAAGGTAAAAGCAAAACATCAGTCCTGTGGGGTTAATACAGTCACTCCCTATTCCAGAGTGGAAATAAAGATATTTCTCTATCTCCATAGTGATATTTCTCTATTTCCACTCTAGAATAGGGACTGAGTATATTAACCTTGCAGGACTCTGATGTCCTATTACCAGGTGTAGGAAATAGAGAAATATATATGTATATATATAATTAGGCGATGGAGATTACTAAGCTGAGGCATATGTGTACCTTCTATATATGTGTGTGTATATGAGTATTAGGCTAAAGAAAATGACTGTAAGAAAGAAGAAAAAAAAAACAGTAAGGAAGACTCGGGGCTGGGGGGAAAAATGGCGAGGGAGAAGACAATTTAGAAATTTTGACCAGATTGTTGAGGTAAGTTATTTTGTCTTGTTAATCTAAAAATAACTCTATAGAAGGTTAAATAAATTAAATATGATTAAAATGTAATGATTGTGTTTTATTTATTAAATTTATATTATTAATTGATTTTAGGTTATATTTTAACTGCTCAATTTTTAATTTGTATAATTTATTTGGGTTAAAACTAGAACCTAAGGATAATCAGCAGCTACCACCTTAATAATTTGATTTCTCATAATATCTACTGTTCAGGTGGGTGTATTAAACTTAAAGGTAAAAGGTATTAAATATAAATTGATAAATTTTATCTATTTTTTTGTTGTTGTTATTAATTAATTATTTTGATATGAAATGCTGAATGTTTATAAATTTATTTTGTTAGATATGAATTGTGATTATTTGTAGAATGGTAAATTTGGGGAAGTAATATTTTATTTGGAAAAAGATATTATTACATATCAGTGTGATTTGTGTGCATTATACTTGCATTATGGTCAGATGAGACCAAGCCAGTTGGGGCCCAAAGAAATATATGAGGCCAGATAGGGGCAGAAAAAGAAAAAAACATATATATATATGAAGCCAAATGAGACCAAGTCACATGGGACCAACAATGAGGCCAAATGGGGTCAAACCAGATGGGGCTAATGGGACATGCTAAATTAAAGACACTATCCACAGTTAAACACTCAACTCAAAGCCAGATGGGGCCAAACGTGTGTTGCATTATTATTTAAATCATTTAACATACAAATATGCTATGAGATGTCCAATTGGGGCTTAGTGATGATGATAATGGTTGATAAATGAAAAGTGACAATGAATTGTGCGTTGAGATATTTTTATCACTGTCAATTATGATACATATAAATTAATTATTATTTGATTGTGGGACAATTTTCTATATAATTATTGTAGAGTATCTTTGGTGTGTATTTATTATCTTTTATCTTAAGGTTAATAATTCTACTAAGTGTGTGATACTCACACCAAAATTTACACATTTTAGATTGAGTCTAGAAGTGGCTGCAAGTGCCTAGAAAAGGCTTTGAGTTGTCTATTTTCCTGTTTTAATCATGTGTTAGCGTTTGGAGTTTGTGTAAAAAACCTAGAGTTTCAACAGTATTAGACTAAGGCTTGGTTTAATACGTTAGAAATTATAAGTTTTATATATTTAAGTGCTTGTGAGACTACTATTTATTATGCCAATGAATTAATATAAATTTTACAGGCTGCCTTTAATTTCAATATGGGATTTTGTATAAAATGTGATTATTGACATATTATGGACAGAGGATGTAGATGTGTCCCCTCTATTTAAGAAATTAAATATGTATCCTAAAATAGGTGTGCGGCAGGTATTGTCTGTATACAACACAAATTTGAGAAAGTTACTCCACTACCAGTACTATCATCATCCTCTTATGAAATCTTAAAATCCATAACGTCTTCTTGAATGCTTCAATATAAACAAACAATAACTGCCATCAAACTCTGCGATTTTTTTACTCAAAATACTGACCACTACATTGGCCTTACCAAAATGATACAAGAGATTAAACCATAATCTTCCAAGCACTTAACTCGCATACATAGCCTTGCATTTAAATGACATTGCGTAAACAAATACCTTTAAACTCTTGTGATCTGAGTACACTTTAAACATTTCACCATACCATTAATGCCAGCAAGTCCTCAATACAAAACCATCGCAGTTTATACTAAGTCATATGTAGAGTAATTCTTTTCAGGTCGCTTCAACTGCCTTGACCCTAAGCTACAATCTAATTCTTTTGCATCAGAACAAAACCTAAACTTTCACGTGAAGCATCACAATATACAATAACTTACCCCATATTTAGAAACAACCAACCTTAGAGCCTTATTCAACCAACACTTTAGCCCATGAAATGTTCTCACAAGCTTTATTTCAAACAAATTTAACTCCCTTCTATATCAAATAAGTCAATGGACCCTCCAGCCAAGAGGAATCCTGAATAAAATAGTGGTAACAACACATCAAACTCCCAAAACTTCCAATAGCGATCATAGACATTGGTTGCACCTAACTAACAATATTATTTCATATCTTTATAAATAAAATAAAATAAGAAAGGGCAAAACTGAGGTCAAGGCGATCAATTATTAGATCACCCTCCCACTAAGCCACTGACCTTGACTTGGTTAAGTATTTCATAATAAATATTCTTATATTCATTAAACAAATCCGAAAAACTAGTTAAAAGACTTAGCTTAATTAATCCCTTAATCTTAATTGATTCTTCTAAATTAATAGTTTGTATTGGTGTTTTAAGCATTTATCTATGTTATTCTAATATTTGTGATTGTGTTTAGTTTTAATTTATCCGAAAAAATAATTACAAAATTTTTGAGTATTTTAAATAAAGGACTTGGAATTTTAGATAAATGTGATTGAATAATTCCATTTATAATTCATCATCTGAAATCATTGTCCAGTTCAAATAAAAGGTCTTGTTTCCGTATAAAGTACCTTAGAGATGTTAAATGATGAAAATAAGGCACAAAGTACTAAGTGTATTGTCAGCAATGGGAGTGATGGGTGGGTAGGAAGGGCCTTTTCAAGTGTAAAAATACATGAAACCAGTACTGTTATAGTTTGATCTTGAGACTTTAAATAACTAATATGAGATTCCTACGACATTGATTTCGTTGTGGCATAAAATGATAATATTAAATTATTTAGGTGGTGTTTGGATGGCCCAAAAAAAAAGAAAAAGTTGGTATAAAAGTGACATGTAGCAAAATTTTGACTAGAGGAAGTTAAAAAAAGTTGATAACTTTTTGTAACTTTTGGTGGGATTAGGTATACTAGACAACCCCTTAAAATATAGACAAAATAATGGTTATCATGACAAACTATTCCATTTTGTTGTGGGTATAATCTTGTATTGTTCAATTACGATCATTCAAATTATATTTTGTTACATGAATGATATGGCACCTAATTAACTTCTGGGCTTTAGTAGATTAACCCATTGTGGGAAAATTTTTAGTACAGTAAGCATAGATACTAAAGAAGAATTAGAGAGAATTAATCTCTCTTGAAATTCTACTAAATAATAGTTTATTTATTTATTTATTTTTTTGCCAAGCCTCAGAGGACCTTATTAAAGTTTTTGGTCTGTAATAATATTTTCTTAAATGATTATAATAACTTGGTTTTAAACTTGATTTCTATTTGGTATATAATATTGTCTACGCGGTTGGGACAGTTAGATGGCTCTATAAACCCTATTTCTATTCTATATTGTTTCGTACTCTGCACTTGAATTTCATCATTGGCTCAGCCTAATGGCTAGAGTTAATTTAAAGATAAATTAGGAATTTTAAATACCTTATTTTATTCTCATAAGTCACCCTCGAGTTCAAAGGGAATTCGGGGTATGACATCTTAGTATCA
This sequence comes from Vitellaria paradoxa, assembly GCA_019916065.1. Classification (NCBI taxonomy): domain Eukaryota; kingdom Viridiplantae; phylum Streptophyta; class Magnoliopsida; order Ericales; family Sapotaceae; genus Vitellaria; species Vitellaria paradoxa. Next base: position 23,956,389 of record CM034241.1, on the reverse strand, counting down.
AGTCATTATATATCTTTATCACAAGTAGCACCCTAAATCTTCTAGTTGTGAAAATCTAGAGCATCACAGCTTGGTATTAGAGCATTCTATATTTTATTATTTTAAGTGGCAACTGAGTATTCGAGTGGTGAAAATCTGAGGCGTAACAGTATCTAAGGCCTATGGTGGAACAATCCCCCTTTGTTAAGAACGATCACGATGGAGCAAAATAACAAAAGAAGAAACGAGAAGACTTAGGGGACAGAGAGAGATGTGAAACGTAACCCACTAGTGAATTTGCATGGAGTTAGAAGTTTGGTAGTCAAAATTTGTTACGGTGCAGGGTTCTTTGTGCGCTGACGGGTCCAAATCTAGGGCTAAAAAAGACCATGCTTATTAAAATACTCAATTGTTTGTGTTCGAACGTGATCAATTGAGATTGCTCAAACATATTGCTGTTGTGACACCTCTGCCAACTAGTAAGGGCAATTGGAATGCTTTTGTATTCTAAAATCTGAAATAATTTTTTTGTTTTAAGTCATAAAAGCAAACTTTTTGGTTACCACTGACAAAAAATTTATATAACAAATTCACTCATTGATTTGACATTTATCTTACATAAAATGGCTCAACGATGGGGAAGCGAGAGCCTAAGAGCTCGACGTTAGGTTGAAGAGCGTTAAGCTGCCATGTTTTTGGTACATGTCAACCTTTTAAATTTTGAAATTTCTTTTTCAAATTTTAAAGTTTGAAATTTTAAACTTATTATATTTTGTAATTATATAAATTATATTTTTCTCAATTGTAAATAAATAGAGAATTAATTATTTTTTTAACGTTTGTTCTACGTTATCAAAGTTTTGTCACTGTTACATCAACAATCATTGATCCACGTGAAATTCAAATCAATGAACATGGATTGACAGTTCCAACTGTCACAACTTTTTCTTTCCACCTATATTATTTACAAATATCATATGTATATATATAACAATATAACTCATTGATTTGACATTTGTATATTTTCAACCGTTAGATTTATTCAATAGTCAGGATTATTTCTTTCCTTCTCCGCTTTGGTTGTCTTCTCGATCACATCACATGAAAGTATAATCTCTCACTCTTCACATATATTTTTTGAATACTTTTTGGGTGTGTTTGGTGTACCGATTTTTATTGAAAATCTCTAAAAACGTCTAAAAGTAATTTACTCTTTATCAAACTATATGAATTACGAACTCACAACTTATCTTATTTTATCTCATTTTATTTTACTTTTTATCACTTCAAAGACACCTTTTATATGTAGAAGTTTTTAAACTAATATTTTAAAAATTTTGATAATATTTTTAATAAACAATAAAATTGTACAAATTTATTAAACAACGCATAGATACCTATTAGAAGAAATTAACTAAATTTTTTTATTTAAAAAATATATTTAAACTTTAATTTTCTTTAAAATTTTATTAAAAAAATAAACATTAAAATTTTATTTTTAATTTTAATGTTCTTAAAACTTAAATTTTAAACACATATATTTTTACACACTTTATATAATTTATATAATAAGAAAGTTTAAAGTTTTGAATTTGAGATTTTTTCAATTTTTGGATTTACTCAATAACTGGGATTACTTATTCCTTCTCCACTTTGGTTATCTTTTTCATCACATCATATGAAAACATAATCCCTCACTCTTTCCATATATTTTTTGAATACCTTTTGTATGAAAAAGTTTTTAAATTAATATTTTAAAAATCTGATAATATTTGCAATAAATAATGAAATTGTACACATTTATTAACAATGTATGCTTTAATTATTTTAAATATTCTCAAAAATAAACATTTAATTTAAAATTACAATTTTAATGTACTTAAAACTTAAATTTTAAATACATACACTTTTATACTATTTGTGCCATTTATATAATAAGAAAATTTTAAGTTTTAAATTGGAGATTTTTTTCAACTATTGGATTTATTTAATGGTTAGAATTATTTTTCTTTTTCTCTCTCTCTTCCCATAATTTTTAATATTTTTTATATAAAAAATTTTAAATTAATATTTTAAAAAATGTGATAATATTTTGTAATAAGTAATAAAGTTATATCCTTTATTAAAAACTGTATAGATATTTTAATCTCTTTTAATTAGTGTTTTTTTTTTTTTTGTATAGGTTATTTTTACATTTTTTTCATATACGGTTAATTTTATAAATTTAAATTTGAATTATTACATATCAAATTTTATTTTTATACCTTTAGACATAAGCAATTACTAGAATATATATATTGAAAAACATGAAATATATGTACTTGTTTTAATCAAACGCATAAAAATCGTCTAATTTTTGAAAAGTTGCAACAAAGTAAGTATATATATATATATAATATAAGTGGACTGGGTCTTTATGTATATAGTTGAAGAGAGAGATTAATTGGACTGAGTCTTTTTATATATAATTGAAGAGAGATATTAATTGTTATAGTTTTGTGTGCATGCACGGGGCATGCTCAATTGCTGTCTAGCAACTGCTTTTAAATATTAAACATGAGAGTGGACTAATGCTAGGTCCAATTAATTTTTGCCATATAGCATGGGAAGTGGGCTAGTTAAGAGCCATAGCGTTTTGAATTGGCTGTCCATTCAACTATAAGAGCAACTGACAAATTAAAATTCAAGTTGCCAAAAGCTTGAAAACTAAAGTTATCACTAGAGGCAAAATCCCATCCACATTGTAAATACAAAGCAGTATTAGATCATCAAGAATCTTGGGGGTACTCGAACATTTTGATCGCTGAATTATAAACGCTGAACCCACCATCGATGAACAGATTATGTCCACTCACGTACTTAGCCTCATCACTCGCTAGATAAAGGGCTGCATGAGCGACATCCTCAGCCTTAAGGGTCACGCCCTTGAGATTCGCCTTTGAATTCATTACCATCTCGAGTTGCTCGTCTTCTTCAAGCCCCACAAACTTCCTCGCCAAGGGCGTGGCGAGCGCGTAGGGCGACAAGCAATTGACGCGGATGCCAAATTGGCCGAGCTCCACAGCCAAGTTCTTGGTAAGACCCAGAACCGCGTGCTTCGAGCAGCAATAGGCGTGCGAGGCGGCGCTGCCGATGTTGGAGCTCACGCTGGCGGTTGAGATGATGGAGCCAGATTTGGACGGAGCCATGACGCGAGCCGCGTGCTTCATGCCAAGGAAAACGCCCGTGACGTTGACGCTGAGCACGCGCTCGAAGTCGGCCTTGTCGTTGTCCACGATTCGGGGCTTGTTGGGATCGGCTACCCCGGCGTTGTTGAACATTATGTCCAGTTTTCCGTAGGTTTGGACGGCTTTGTCGACAGCATTCTTGACGTGGTCCTCGTTGGTGACGTCGCAGTGAACGTAGGTGCAGTTGGAGGGTCCTATGGCGTCGCGGACTGAGTTCCCGAGCTCGTCTTGGACGTCTGCGATTACTACTTTTGCGCCGTGCTGGGAGAAGATTTTTGCAGTGCATTCCCCAATTCCGCTGGCTCCTCCTGTTATTACAGCAACCTTTCCTTGTAGCCTGCGCAGAGAGAGATTATGCCAAATTGCCTTTTACTTAATTCAAATATTTTGGGCTTTTAAAATTATATTATTATATAATATTTTTACTTTTTTAAGATATTATAATACTTTTGGCAATATAATATTCAAGAGCATTTGACGCACTAAAAAAATACTGTAAATTTTTAAAAATCTCTTAAAATATCTAAAAATCACTTTTTATTCTATTACATAAATTACGAATTCACAAATTATCTCAATTTTTATTATTCGAAATGTCTCTCAACTCATTAGATATTATTTAAGAAATGTTTGAACTGCAAAATATGTACATTTATATATGTATGTTATAAGTTATTAACTTTTTTTTCCAATTCTTCAAATTAATTTTGTCACATATCACTTTTACATCAATTTTTTATTCTTTTGTTGTACTTTTTTACCATCCAAACACCCCCTTAATTATAAAAAATTTTCAATTTTGAAAGAAAACTCTTAAAATTAAATATTTTTATTAAAAATATGTTATTATTATGTCATTATGATACAAATTTAAAAGAACGCCTCCAATTTTTAGATATTCTAAATAATTTATGTAAAAAAATAAAATCTATAAATAGTTTAAACCCTTAAAAAATCATATAATAATATAGGACCAATAAAAAACTTAAATTCAATCATTCGTACCCATAATCCAATCTAAACATTAAGAATCCAACAAAAAATAATGATAAATTAAAGATAAATTCCAACTCAGTCACATCAAAATTTAAAAAAAAAAAAAAAAAACTTTAATAAAAACCTACTTATTCTTAACCAACCTCCTTCTCTCTGGCCTCATTTAGAGACACCTCCTTTTCTTTCTTTTTCTGTGATACAGAAAGCCTCATTTAGAGATGTCATTAGGTCTCAAATTACATTGAGCCATCCTGATTCTTTACTTTATATATTTTTTTTTCCTTTTAGTAAGTTATAAGACAATATTGCAAAAAAGGAGAAATTAAAATGAAATTCCAAACACCATTAATTAAATATATAAGTGTGTGTGTGTGTGTGTGTGAGAATAAAAATACACGAAGACTGGAGTTTTATTAGACTGATATAACCACCTTGCCTTCTGAATGTGTACCTCACTTCTTTAATTCCTGAAATCTATGGCATCTCAACAGAACACAAATGTGACTTATGTGAGACTAGAAGTGTGGACATCTTTTTGTTAAATTTTCTAAAATAAAAATTATATAAAAAAAATTAACCAAAGGGTACAAAAGGCAAACAATGTGTTGGTTAAAAATTTAAATTTTAGAAAATTATTTAATTTAACATTTGAATTTAATAAAAAAATTAAAAATACCAAAATAAAAGTTTCATTAATTTTTTAAACTCGTTAAAATCCCTTATGTTTTCTTTAGGATAGTATAGATTTTGGAGTTCGAAAACTCATATGATATCAAAAGGATAAAAAAATTATTGGGTTGGAGTACTGTGAATTCTTATAGCATCCTGTGCTTATCGGAAACGGGAAGAGGGTAGGTCCGATGCACCACGGATATTCTTTGATCCAACGGTTCGTAATGCACCAGACGGTCCAGTGCACCGGACCTACCCCGATCCATTGGAAACCTAGCAAGGCAAGGGCTGTACTGTTGCCAGCATCAACTGCTGGGTCAAACTTCGACCAAAGCAAAAAATAATAATTAAATAAACAAAAATAAAAAAATGTTGGATAAACATGAGAAGGGGACAGTGCAAAATTGCAAATTATGAGAAGGAGAAGTTTGGACTGAATAATAACCTCTCTTTGCAAGGGCCAGTTCACCCCCACTAATTTTTTTTTATTTTTTTTAAATTATTCTCACCAATTTTTTTATATTATTATAATTATCTTTAATAATTTTATTATAAGAATATTCTCACTTTCTGTATGTAATTTTTATTTCTAATGACTAAAACTATTAGGTCCTCCCATTGAGACTTCAACCTTACATATATGACATTTTCGCACCTGCTCGAACTACAATACTGTAAGCATCTTACTTACACCACATGTAATAATTTACCCCCAATAACCATCTTCCAAACTAGCTAGGTTAAGAGGATGGTTGTTGTGACTAGTATAATGACTTTGATGAACATATATATATATATATATATATAAATATATGTAAACATTCATATCGATAGATATAACACAAAATTAACTATATATATTCATATATGTATATCATAGAGACTAGTTAGATATATATCAACTTTTAGAGAAGAGGGTAGTAAAGAATCACAAGATCCAATTAACTTACCTCCTTGTCACGGCTGCTGAGAGGATTGAACTGCCTGCCATTACTGTGAGATAGAGAGAGAGAGAACAATTGATGGATGAGAGGCAGAACTTCAAGAACTAAGACCACTTATATTTAATTATCTTGGCGATGTAGAATATAATATAAAAAGTACATATAAAAACTTCACTGGCATCTATGCGACCGGGCGGCCATTGTATGCTTTTTTTTTTTCTTTTTTTTTTTTTTACTTTCTTCTGCCTAAAGGCTGCCGTAGTTTAAAAAATTATCTGATTTGTTTATTTAGGGTAGCAAAAAGTAAAATAAAATAAAATGTGATAAATTATGAATTCATAATTCGTACAGTAAGGCAAAAAAAATAATTTTTGAAATTTTTTAGTATTTATTATTATTTTTTGAATTTTTTGTCACTCTAAACGGAGCCTTATTATGGTTAAATTTTCTCTCTTGAACTTCACCAAAAAAGAAATAAATTAATTAAAGGATGTTTGGATAAAAAAAATATTTATTAATTTTTTAATTAAATTTAATTACTTATCACCTTTACACTAATTTTCAAGGTTTTTTTTTTTTTTTTTTTTATAAGCAAACCAAACACCTAACATTTATGATGTGAAGGCGCACTGAGTTTGGACGGACGGTAATAGATTTTAAGTGAATGCGCAGCACAATCCACAATGTCGATTAAGTCACTTTTATATATGTATAAGTGCGATTTATCTGTTTTGTAATTAAAGGTTTTCTTTTTGTTTAATTAAAGGTGCCCCTAAATCCCCTACTTTTTTTTTTTTTTTAAGGATAAAATCCTCTACTTAGAACCTCTTGAAACCTTAATGCGTTTCTGTTAGGGTAATAGTAAAACAAATATTAATGTTTGAACCAAAAGATATTTAATGCACTTATTTTATATTAATATAATTTTATTCTATACAAATTGAGATAAAATGTGATTTATTTTTTTTTTGGTGTTTAGAGTGTAGCTAATAAATTATTAAAAAAATAAAATTATAAAAAATTATAAGAATTTATAAATATTTATAGAAATTTACGAACTGAATAGAAAAAAGTTTTTGAGTTAATGGAAGAGTTTAAGAAGATATAAATTTTCTGTCTCTTTCTCTTTTCATAAAATATTATTAATTATTCTCCCTCGTAGTGATTGCAACAAGTAGGACAACATTCAAATTTTAACCAAAATAATTAAATGATGGAGATATTGGTAAAATTCCATCAAAGCAACCAAAACTTTACCTTAGCAATCAAACAGGAAATATATATATATATATATATATATATATATATATATGTATATACCATTGCTAAAACAATCAAAGTACTCTTGACCCAATCATCAACGCTTTTCAATCTCTTAAATTACGGTTTTAATCTTTAAATTTGTATGAAAATTCATCAAACTGTCAAAATAAAAATATTGTCATCAATTAGATAAATTTTCATTTAGAATCGAAATATTGAAAATACAACTCAATATTTAAAATTATATTTTAATTTCAGAATCCTCTCATCAATGTGTACTAAATCCCAGAAAATCAAAATTTTACGGCTTTATACACACTTAATAAAATCATAATTTTAAAGTTAATGAGTAAGAGTATTTAAGAGATTAAAAATAAGACCTTTTACTCTTGACCAACTCAGCACGGGCAAAAATGTCAATATAAAAAGAAATACATTAAACATACCCTAGTCAGAACGATAGTTGTTCTAGTTCTCTTGTTTTTCATTTAAATCCTGTTAAACTATAAATCAAAATTTGTTTTATGTGCAATTATATAGATAAAAAAAAGGTTAGTATATAATAACATTAATTTTATCAAAAATAAATTATGGGAAAAATCATAACATATGACGATTAATTAGGTTTAATTTGACAAAACTAGCTAAAAGTTAATTTCGGACTACTCAGTTTAAACTTCTTTTAAAGTATGGAAGATAAAAATGTCAAATTAACAAAAAAAAAATTATTTTTTTTTCCTTACACATTAAGCCTTAAAATGATATCTTCATTATAAAATATTAAATAAAAAAAAAGTTATCTTTTCTCTTTCCCAAATTAAACGGTAGAATAGTCTCTCCGTTATAAGACAATTAAAATTCGTTTGAGCCTATGGGGTATTTATTAAACAGTCTAGAAAATTGAATATGACATTCCAAAACATACACAGGCATGGGGAATTTATCAAGTCCCAGTAAGCAATATTATAAGGTAAAAATAATTAGCGACTTGTTTGTTTCACTTGCCTGCAACGATTCCTTAGACGTCCTAACTAGAAAATGACAAAAATCTAATAAAGATATGAATACAAGACAAAAAAATTACCAGCTAACAAAAGATGCCTTATTTGGTTTCGGCATCTTCATGATTGTCAGACAATTCAGTTCTTCTAGAGGGTTATTAGTGGCAGCGAATTCATTTTTTCATTTAATTTTCCTTTTTAATCTCCGACAGTTTTGTCTCATATAATTTTTTATTTTTTGCGTAAAGGAAATTGAGGGTGCACGTTTCAAAAAAACAAAAAAGTTGAGAATGCAGTGTCATGACGTCATTTTAGAGATAATTAAAATTATAAAAAGTCGACATAGATTTATAAAAATTATGTTTAGAGTTATAAAAGTTGATATAAATTTATAAAAATTATAATCTCATAATTCTTATAGTAAATAAAAATTTTTTATTTTATAGAAATTTATGAAGTTTTGTAAGATTTTAAACCAACCCTTAATATAAAGGTTTTTTAATTTTTCACGGCATCTGTTTTGACAAACTCTTATATATATATATATATATATAATAAAAAGAGGGTGAAATTACTCAGGATTTTAGTTATACTCTTTGCTTAGATTTAATTTGACAAAAATTAATTTCTGACTACTCTTTTTTTAATTTTTTTGAAATGATTAAAATTATTTTTTTTATATTTTAAACTTCGTTTAAAACATGAAGAACAAAAGTGTCAAATTAACAAAAAAATTAACAAATTATAGCTATTAAAAAGTTAACTTTTTCCCTTCTTAAACATAAAATAAATAAATAAATATATAAACTCGTTTAAACATTAAAAAAAACCTAATTTTTTTAGAGTTATTTTTTTTTTCCAAACTAAGCCTTGAAACGGAAAAAAAATTGGGATATGGTGTGTGTTTTTAGAGTGATAAATTTGATAAAAAAATCATCAATTTTTTTAATTTTTTGACAACTTTTTCACACCAAAAATCTCTAAATTTTACCAACTTTCTCTAATTTTTTTTAAGCTTTTACCAACTTTCTTCAGCTTTTATCAATTTTTTTTTACACTTCTTGAGGATCACATCAAATATCTACCAAATCAAAAAAATTATCTAATTTTTCATTTTCTTTTTCCTAAAACTTATCACTTTAAAAAGACACTAAATTATATTTATTTATTTGACTTTACATTCCAAATAACAACAAAAGCAAAACCCCCGTTACAATATAATAACATTATCGTTTGTTATAAAGTCGCTCAGCCAGATGCTTCCCGTGTACAAGCAGAACAATTCTGTGTAATATTAGCACCTTACACCCATTTAGCCCAAGAATTCTTTTCCATATATCATATCAGAAAGTGATTTATGAGATTTCCTTCATCGACAGTTCCAAATCTTTGAAGGAATTCTACAAAGAATTCCAGAGTTTAGTCCCCGATTTAATATTAATTACTTAAATTGTTCACTACCATTCGAAGCAAACGGATACGAACATCTAGTGCTGATCTCCCATCCGATGAACCCTTCGTGGTTCAAAGACTTCTTTTTTTTCTTTTGGGGGGACCAAAAAAAGATTGTATTAATAAGCATTAACCAGGTACAATACCTTTCCTCACAACAATATCAATAAGACCTTGGGGGAAGTGATAAGGGAATTCCTGGGAGATAGCGAACTTTCTAAACAATTAGATGCTAAAAAATGGACAATACTATTAGCTGTCATGCTACACCATGGGAAAAACCAATTGTTAGATCGCTTCTATACTTGTATATCATTGAGAATGGATGAGACTTCCCAAAATTTACAAGGAGAGTTAGAGTTCAGTGATGAAACGATTACTGTAGCCTCACTTTTAATGGTAACATTTTGTAGCTCCCATAATTTGGCCATAGAACAGGTGACTTGAATAGGTCATGCTTCTACTACTAAAGCCGAAAGTACTCGGATACGACGATAATTGATATCAATAGTAGCTCCTTTTGCATATCTAATAATAATGACAAAGGGAGCCCTTTGAGTTGTTAAGCAAAATGCTCCATCACGATTAATCTTCAAATGGTCTTGATCAGGAGACTACCATAAAAAGGATCTCGAGTTGGGGGGGTGGTTGACAATTGTTCTGATTTTTAGATAAAAGTGCTAGTAGGTAGTCATGTGCCGCAATTGTGGCATTAAGAATAGTGTCTAGAGGGGAGAGTGGGGTCCCATTAAAGATGTAATTATTTCTTGATTTCCAAATACTCCAACAAAACTATGTAACTGATGAAAGAATGAGACCTACAGAAGGGTTTCCCTCCAAATCAAAGAGGATGTCTTCAAACCATCTTACAAATGATGTGAGTTTAGTAGGATTCACCTTATATGTGAGGTTGCTACCATACCAAACTCCTTTGGTCCATTGGCATCTAAAAAATACATGCTCCACATATTCATCTTTAGTGTGGTATATGGTGTAGCTTGAAATCTTATAACACCATTTTCTAACCAGATTGGACCTAGTTAGGAGGAAGCTTTTGCAAGCTTTCCATATGTAGTGTTTAATGCATTAATGCTCCATAATGCCTTCCAGAGCTTTTTTGAAGAGTCATTTGAAGAAGAGGGGTCAGTGTTATAGAGGCCTTTGTTCATTGCTGCAATATGATTTCTAGGCTTCACATTATAAGTACCTTGCTTAGAAAAATGCTAAATGAGTTCATCCTTTGAATCACTTCTCCAAGAGAGGGGAATAACTAAAATGTTTTTGGCTTCTTCCTTTATAAAAAGATTATGAATTATGCTAAGATCCCATTGATAGGTGGTTGTGATGAGTTCCTTAATAAGAGAGAGTGAGCAATCTAGTGGCTTTGTGGAGAGGACTTGAAATTTATTAGAAGTAAGGATCCAACAATCTTCCTAGATGTGAATGGATTCTCCTGAGGTAGTGTCCTATCTTAAACCAGTCTTTAGAAGGTCTCTACCTTAACATAGGGTAGACCAAACCCTAGAAACCTTATAACCTTTTTTGGCATTGAGAGGGGTGGTGTTTAGGAAATAAATTCCCTTTAGAAGTCTTGCCCAAAGTTAATTTGGATTTTTGAGTAGTCTCTAATATTGCTTGGCCAAAAGAGCTAAATTGAAGCTCTCCATATCTCTGAAACCTAGACCATCTAATTTTTTAGATGTTTGGAGTTTATGCCATCTGCACCCAGCTCATTTTATTCCTGTCCTCTATTCTCCCCCACCAAAATTTTCTAATAGCTGCATTGAGTTGGTGACAGAAGGTAGTGGGAAGTTTAAAGCACATCATAGGGAAGGAGAATATTGCTTGGGTCACAAATTTAATATGGATTTCCTCCCCCTTGGTGATGAAAAGTGTTTCTTCCACCCCTGGAGCTTTGAAAGTAGCCTATCTCTTATATATGCCATAGCTACTCTTTTTAAGTTACCCCAATCAATAAGCAAGCCCAAATATTAGAAGTGTGTATCCATGGCCTTCATCCCCAAGATCTGTAAGAGTTTTTCACTTGTTTGCCTCCTTGTGTTTGATGAGAAGAATACTGATGATTTTTTATAATTAATGGAAAAACCTGAGGCTTTACTAAAATCTTGAAGGAGCTTTAAAAGAGAGTTACATTCAATAACATTAGGGTGGAGAAAAAGATAGAAATCATCAGTAAAGAGTAAATAACTTATAGGTGGGAAATTTCTGTTGATTTTAATCCCAGGCATTTGACCTTGTGCCATAGCCTTACCTAAAGAGGAGGATAGACCTTCAGTTGCTACAAGGAAAAGGAAAGGAGAAATGGGATATCACCTTATCTGATGCCTCAACCAAGTTGACTGGTGCAATTAATTCCCCCATTGATCATTATTATGCATCTAACAGTCTTAATGCATTGTTTTATCCACTGAATCCAGGTGGCACCAAATCCCTACCTCTACATTACTGATTCAAGATAATCCCAACAAATTCTATTAAAAGCCTTGTTTAGGTCCAATTTGATGGCCATTGCTGCTTTTTCCCCCTTTGTTCTATGTTTGAGATAATGAAAAATCTCATGTGCTATAATGATATTATCTTGAATTTGTCTTCCTTTAATGACTGCTGATTGACTATTAGAAATAAGTATATCCATCAAAGGTTTTAATCTATTTGCCAAAACTTTAGATATAATCTTGTAAGAAAAGTTGCAGAGGCTTATTGGCCTAAAGCTCCCCCCTATTTTAGGAAATTTGATCTTAGGAATGAGAGTGATATTTATATGGTTGACCTCCCTGAGCAGATAGCCACTTTCAAAAAAACTCTTAACGGCAAGGGTAAGATGAGAGATCCTATTGTGTTCCAAAAATGTTGATAAAACAAACTGGGTATCCATCAGGCCCAAAGGCTTTCAGTAGGGCCACTTGGAAAGCAACATTTCTTATTTTGATGCAGTGTAAGCAAAGATAAATAACTTGTTCAACGACAAAGCCAAATCTTGGAATCCACTAAGAGAATTGAGAGAAAACTCAAGACATAAATCTAAAGATTGAATAATAATTGACTTGTATCAAAAATTTTTACAAAGTTTTCTATTTATAGGAAAAACTAATCACAAATCTAATTCTAATTAGAATATGTTTTCTATGAGTCTTTTTTATCTAATCCAAATTCTATTTGCATTACAAGTAGCTTTTGCCTCAAAGACAACTAATAAAATCCTAAATAAAACTAATCTAAAAGAAACTAGAAAATATCAAATATATCCTACATCATTCTCCTCCTCTTAAAGAAATAACTTGTCCTCGAATTATCGAAGGTAAGATCTAAAAGAAATGGAGAACCATCATGAGCAAGCACCTTTAATGGAATTTTTGTTGCAGACAAAATTTTGTGTAATTCTAATATGAGAATAATCTTCATCTTCACATGCGATAGTACTCGAATTTTGTTTTCTATGAATAGTTCTTCAAATAATTCTTCATGGTTGAAAACTTCAATCATATCAACCCATACTGTCTTAACAAATTTTGGTGCACTTTTATCTTCGATTTCCACTATTTGAAGATTGATGAAACCAATTTCTTCATCATCAAACAATAAATCCAAGTTGTAGTGCTCATCACCAAAAGAATCCATAACTTCCAATGTTGTAGGATTTTTAATCTCCTCCTCCTAAAGACCAATTGTAATTTTGTTTTCTTCCAAAAATAATTAATCTAAATTATAATTATCTTCAAATATAGGGTCCACAAAAATAGGTTCATTTTTTACCTCAATATCTTCTTTAAATATATTACGCTGAGGTGCATGATGCATAGGATTATCATACCTCGTACCTTAAGATAGAGTCACCTCAAACCCTAAATCACTTCCATTATTGCCGTTATCATCATGATCTGCCACTACTCGTCTTCTAGGGTTTAAAGGAGCAAAACCCTCGATTGTTTCACTGTGGGCAACTCCCTCAGCTAGATTCAGTGTTACGTTTCCATCCCTGTCGCCAACAATTTGTAATAGAGCTACCATCTGTGTACTGATCTCCTCAAATCGATCATCGATCGCTGCTCTAATGTTCGCATCTATGTCACGAGATTAGTCGCTTCCACTACTGCCATAGTTAGTCATCGGATTAGGAGACAACGCTCTGATACCACTTGATAGCGTGAAGCAATGATAAATTGACTTGTTCAATGACAAAGCCAAATCTTAGAATTTACCAAGAGAATTGAGAGAAAACTCAAAACATAAGTCTAAAGATTGAATAATAATTGACATGTATCAAAAGTGTTTATAAAGGTCTCTATTTATAAGAAAAACTAATCACAAATCTAATCCAAATTAGGATAGGTTTTTTAGGAGTCTTTTTATCCAATCCAAATTCTATTTACATTACAAGTAGCTTTTGCCTCAAAGATAACTAATAAAGTCCTAAATAAAATAGAAATAAAACTATTCTAAAAGAAATTAGGAAATATTAAATTTGTCCTACATTAGATTTCATCTTACGTTACAACATAGCAGAAGCTTTCATTTACGGAAGCATTGATTTTAAGGTCTAAAGCATTTAGAAATGTGTCAAAATCTCTTGGGGTAGGAGCTGAATAGAGATTCTGAAAGTAATTAGTAATTAGTCGTGAAATATATTAAGGATCAGTAAACCAAAGCCTTGAGGAATCCATTAGCTTTAAAATCTAGTTCCTTTGCCTCATTTGGATAGTTGTAAGTTGGAAAAATCAAGAATTCCTATCCCCATATCTTAACTAGTTAGCTTTGGATCTTTGGTGCCAAAAAAGGGTCTCATTTTCCCATAAATCATTAAGCTTAGACATAAGATTCTTTTCTTCAGATCTCCCATCCTCAGTGACAGGTTCATTTCGGAGCTTTGCTATTACGTGCTTAGTCTCGTCTGTAAGCATTGAAATGTTCAGAAAATGTCCTCTACTCCAGGTTTTAAGTGCAGCTCTACAATTTTGTAACTCCCTAGCCAATATGAACTTTTTTTTGATCCTATGATTTCACCATCCCAACTAGCATTAACAGCATTCAAACAACCCTCTTCCTTGGTCCACATGGACTCAAATTTGAAGAATTTTTGGAACTTCCCAATCTAATACTCAATATGGAGGATAATAGGGTTGTGATCAGAGCTAATTGATAGTTCATTAATTAACACTGCTTTACGAAAAAGTTCTCTCCATCTTGCATCAACAAGAGTTCTATCAATTCTTTTAAAAATGGATTTAAGATTATTTATGTTGTTTATCTAGGTAAAAGCTTGTCCTTTTGCCTTAATATCCATAAGGCCACAATCTGATAACATACTGTGAAAAGCTAAAAGTTTACTTTACTTCGTATTTGCCCTCTTACTTGTTAGAAAATTCCATAACCTCATTAAAGTCCCCAATACAAAGCAATGGAAATTCCTCTTAATGTGCAATGGCTCTGAACGTCTCCCAAACCAAGTGTTTTTTTTATGTGGGAAGGACTCCCATCAACAAAAGATATTGCCAAGGAGTTGGGAATGAGACTATTAGAGACATAGGAATGAATAAGGTTCTAATTAGCAAAGTCGATCACAAAGTCAATATCATCTTTCCACCAAACAGACAAGTCACCTGCTCTTCCAATAAGTTCAATATGAAAGCCATGCTCAAATTTTAATTTCCTTCTAATTGATCAACTTTCATAGAATTGTTCTTAGTCTCCATTAGGAAAACAATGGAGAGGCGATAGGCTTTTATGCTATCCCTTAGTGCATGAATTATCAAGGGTCGCCCAACTCCTTGACGATTCAAAGACAAGATTAACATAGGCTTGTGGCTATTTAGGGTCAGCCACCACTACCCTTTCAGAGTTTGTGCTAGTTTCATTGGTAGAGTAATCACCACGAGAATTATCTTTAAGGCCAGGTAGCAAAACAATAATTAAATCTATGTTGTGAATAGGAAGTACCTTATGCTCAATGTTCAGGGAGTAATTTGAGTCATGGGCAGAGTTGATTATAGCATTCTGTGTGTTAGAAGAAAGAAATTCTGGAGAGAATAATTGTATTCATTGTATTAATGTGTAGAGCATGTATATATATATAGGTTTACAAATTTCCTAAATGCAAATCTCTAAATAAGGTAACGGAATATGCTATGATATACATAAAGTAACTAAATATTAGTTAATAATATATATACATTAGAATATTTCTAACATGCCCTCACAAACTCAAGGAGGTATAGAAGAAACTAACTTGAGTTTGGAAACTAATTCATGGAATCTTCTAGGAGGTAATGCTTTAGTAAACAAATCAGTAGTCTACGCAGTAGATGTCACATGAATAAGCAGTATGGTACCCTGTGCTACGTGTTGACGCACAAAATGACAATCGATCTCAATGTGTTTGGTGTGATCATGGAAAATATCATTGTGAGCAATTTGAATGGCACTCCGATTGTCACAGTAAATAGTACTGGCAGCAGAATAAAACATACCCATGTCAAAAAGTAACCAACAAAGCCAGAGTAGATCTTATGCAATGTCAGTAAGAGCACAATATTCTGATTCAGTACTAGAACGAGCAGTAACAGTTTGTTTCTTGCTTCGCCAAAAGATGAGAAAGTCACCTGAAAAGAAGCAAAATCCAATGGTGGATCGTCGATCAGTAGGATCACCAGCCCAATCAGCATCAGTGTAGGCCCGAAGATCAAGAAATGTCTGAGAGAAATAATGAAGTCCATAGAATAAGGTGCCCTTAACATATCGTAAAATACGAAAAACTACAGCATAATGAACTAAGCGAGGAGCTGACATAAATTAACTGATAATGTGAACAACATATGCAATGTCAGGTCAAGTAACAGTAAAATACACAAGACTCCCAACTAGCTGATGATAAAGTGTGGTATCAGAAAGAGGCGTGCCGTTAAGAGGTGTGAGGTGAACACTAGGCTCAAGAGGAGTTGGTGCAATCTTGTTATCAGTGAGTCCAGCTTGGTAAAGAAGATCAAAAGCATACTTGGCTTGAGAAAAGAAGTAACTTGTAGTGTCAATAGTGACTTCAAGACCAAGAAAGTAGCTAAGATTACCCAAGTCTTTCATTTTAAAATAAGAACTGAGTAGAGACTTGAGTTCAGATATGCCCCCCTGTGATCATCACCCATGATGATCATATCATCCACATATAAGAGAATGAGAACAATGCCATATGTTGATATCTGAATGAAAAGAGCTTAATCATAAGGACGAGAAGAAAACCTAAATGTACCAATGATAGCACTGAATTTTGTAAACCAAGTGCAAGGTGCCTGCTTGAGTCCATAGAGAGCACAACGTAGTTTGCAGACCTGATGTGAAGGATAAAAAAAGCCAGAAGGTGGTTGCATATAAGCTTATTCGGCTAAGTCACCATTGAGAAAGATATTTTTAACATCCATCTAAAATAGGGGCCACTTATGTGCGACAACAACAGTAAGCAAACAATGAACAGACGTGAGTCGAGCTACAAGAGCAAAGGTCTCTTCATAATCAATTCCATATTCCTGAGTATAGCCTTTGGCCACCAAACGAGCTTTGTAACGCTCAATAGACCCATCAAAGCGAGTCTTAATTTTGTAATTTGCAACCAATGGTTGTCTTGCCAAGAGGAAGATCAACCAAATCCCAGGTGTGAGTCTTTTAAAGGGCTTGTAATTCTTCAGACATAGCTTGCTGCCACAATGGATTAGAACTAGCCTCTTGAAAAGAACGAGGCTCATGTTGGGAGAGAATGGTAGAAAAATAATGAAAATCATGAAAGCGAGATGAAAGTTTCCTTACCCAAGCAAAGCAGTCAAGAAATATAGTATTAGTATCAAAGGATTCAAGTGGTATAGATGTAATGTCTGAAGTTGTAGAATTGACAAACGGCGCTGAATAATTAGGAGAGGCTGTAGTAGGCATTACAGGAGCTGGTGGAGGCTTAGAAGAATTTGGAGGTATGTTCGAAGCAGGCATGGAAAGAACTGGTGGTGCCTCAGAAGGAGACGATGAGGTGTCATCAAGAAAGAGATCAATAGAGGGATTAGTAAAAAAGAATGGGGTAACAGTAAAAGGAGAAGGAAAGGAAGATATAGAGAAGAACATTTTGTGTTCCCAGAAGACTACATGGCAGGAGACACGAAGACAATTAGAGATGGGATCCCAACAACGATAGCCCTTTTGTTCAATTCCATAACCCACGAAACAACACATACGAGCGTAAGGTTCTAACTTGGTGCATTCATGAGAAGGAAGCAAAATAAAATAAGCACATCCAAAAACACGAAGAAGTTCATATAGAGGAAGAGACCTATACAATTGTTCATAGGGAGTTTGGTTATGAAGGAAGGGGAGTGGGGACACGATTGATAGTATAGACAGTAGTAAAAGTTCCCCCAAAATTTTTTAGGGTAGGATGAAGGGATGAGAAGAGCATGGATAGTATCAAGAATGTGACGATATTTGCGTTTAGCTCGGCTATTTTGTTGGGAAGTATGAGGACAAGAGCGATAAGGAGAGCCTTGTTGTCGAAGAAAGTTAAGAAAATTATATTTTTGATACTCATGGCATTATCAGAATGAAAAATTTTAATAGTATGAGAGAATTGTGTTTTAACCATGGAAGCAAACTAAAATAAATTTTGGAAGTTGGGAGCAATTGTGTATAAGATAAAGCCAAGTAAAGTAAGTGTAATCATCCACAAATATAACAAATAGTGACCTCCTCCCATAGTAATGTAGAAGAAGGACCCCAAACATCTGAATGAAGAAGATCAAAAGCAAATGAAGAAAAACTGTCACTTTATTAAATGATAAAGTAGGTTATTTTGTAAGTTTACATGACACACAATCAAGAGATTCAATATGAACCAATCCTAACTGACCACTAAAAACTAAAGATTATAAACAACTGGCTGAAGGATGTCCCAATCTAGAATGCAATAAGTAATAGGGGGAAGTAGCAAAGGTAGTTGCAGCAGAGTGTTGAGTAGTGGACGGAAAGCAGAGATAAACCAGCTCAAACAAGCGACCATGCTTATGGCTTATCTTAAGGGTCCACCCTGATTGTGGATCCTACACAAGACAACTAGAAGAAGAAAAAGTAACAGTAAGTCCAAGATCACACAATTGACCAACAGAAATAAGGTTAAGAGATAGGTCAGGTAAAGTAGTAGGTTTGAGGGATAGAAAGCTGTGAAGTAGATACATGGCCAATACGCTGAACATGCATATGAGAACCATTAACAGTTTTAATAACAGGTACATGTGAGGCAGATAATGTGGTAGTGAAGAGGTTAGGATTTGGTGTCATATGATTTGAGCAAGCAGAATCAAAAAGCCAAGAAGAAGTATTTGTAGTAGTAGACATAGTAGTAGAAGGATTACCAGAAATAAAACTAAGCTGATAAATGATATCAGTAATGTCAGTTGTGGTCAGGTTAGTTGAAGAGGATGACGTAGCAGACTCAGGCAAAGTAGAGGCAGCAGTAGACTGAATAGGCTTCATGGATCTAGAATGTTGTTGGTTGCGGCCACGAGACATATTGGTGCGAGAGTCAGCTTATTTCTTAGGACACTGATGATGTAGGTGTCCAGGACCTCGCTTTTAGTGGTGAATGCATGTACGTCTAGGATATAGTAGCAATGAGTGATCAAGTTGCTTGTAGTATTCGCACGGAGGTTGATTTGAAGGGTATCCATGAGAAGAACTCAACAAAGAAGAGCGAGCAATATAGGCAGTATTTGGTAACTGAATTTGGAAAAAGGCAAGACGAGTTTCTTCATAAGAAGCTTGGAGATTGCTTGATTAAGGTTGGGAAGAGGGCTGCAATGTAAGAGAGATGCCTAAACTGGATCAAAATTTTCATTCAATGCCATAAGGAATATAATCAACTGCTGATTATCATGATAGAAAGTAAATTTCTTTGCATCAATGGAATTGGTCCAATTAGGTTCTGAGGCCGATAGTTGATCCCAATAAACTTGCATTTGGGCCAGAAAACTATGAATGCATTGGCCAGGTTCTTGACGGAGACAGCGAAGTTGGGCTAGAATCTGCTTAGGTTTATTGGCAGTTCCGGTGATAGTGAAGGTTTATTGGCAGTTTCATAGCTACCTAGTTTAGGATTCAGAGGATGATTTCGGACAGGGACGAAGATTGGAATTGACTATCGATGTGGAGGGATGGGATGCTTTTGGGTGTTTCCAGTGATGGTGCAACCGGCTATGGAAAATTAATTGAACATGGCTCTGATACCATGTTAGAAGAAAGATATTCTAGAGAGTAACTAAATTCATTATATTAATATATGGAGCATGTACATATATATATAGGCTTACGAATTTCCTAAATACAAATCTCTAAATAAGGTAACGGAATATACTATGATATACATAAAGTAACTAAATATTAGAGAATAATATATATACATTTGAATATTTCTAACATTATGAATGGTCTCTATTCTATCAAGCAATGATTGATTAGCCTTTTCTTTTGGAAGGTTTGAAGAATTTTCGAGCTACAATTCCAAGTTAAGAAGTTACAGGTAGGTGCTCAGAAGCCTCAATATCTCTCCAATTATCTTCTTTGAAAGTGATTAGGCTTATCCCTTCATTATTCCTCCATTTAGCATAATTTGAATATTATGTTGAGGATAGGGGTTTAAGGCTCAACAGTCTACTAAAAACAGCTTCGAGCTTAATTTCAGAGTAGTCTAAACTTGAGGAAGAAGACTTTGTGAGATTTGATGGGTTACTTAAGGGAATTGGCTTAGTGTTGCTAACCTCTAAATGGGCTATAGCTGCATTAAGTTTTGAAATCTTATGTGGGTCAGAGAAGGATCCCAGCCCGTAATGGGTTGGTGAGAGAGTTGTCTTAGTTAGGCTTTTGGAAGGTTCTATTACAAAGTATTAGGCTTTAGGTCTAGTTTCTAGATGGGCCTTCCTCAATGCTAAGGGATGAAGGAATATTCCCTACTGTTACGTGGGAAAATTCTGTATATTAATCTGTATTTGTAGCCTTGATTCTAGTTGGTATTCCTCCTTGACACATAACCTTCCCACTATCTTGCCTTCCTGTCTGCACAAGTAGCTTATGAGGGATATGCCATCTATCATGCGTAGTGTCTTTTATGCTGTTGGTACATATGCTAACTATGTACTTTAAAGTCTTCTAGAAAAAATTCTACAACTTCCTGTTCACGTGCCTCATGATATGGGGGTAATATCACGCGCCACCGTCTCTGTAACATTCTGGCAGTAGAAGGCTTCTTTCTAGGAATGCTTGGAATTGAGAAAAGGGTTCAATCTAATGTTAACAGCCCTCAATTCAAGACCATAAGGCCATGGTGGACCTTTGTTATTGTTTGAGCCACTGTAATCATCAAAACAATGTCCAATCTTCCCACAGTAATAGTAATTATCTGAAAGACGTTAATATTTAAATTTAATCCATAAACTCTTTTTATCAACACACTTAAGAGTGAAGCCTCTTTTGAGAGGTTTCTCAATATCAATGAGAATTTTAAGCCTTATTATTGAAGAAACCGTTCCTGCCTCAACACCCACTGTCTCAATTTCAAGTAATTTTCCAACAAAGTTTACTATAATCTAACCATTCCTTGAATTCATATGGCCTAAAGGAAGGCCATAGATTTGAATCCAGAAGAGGCGTTTGGAAAATTTAAGTTCCTCCGCTGTGTTATGAAGTTCCCATTTCCTTAGTATCAAAAGACCCCCCATGATAGACCAAGGCCTCTGCTTTTGGATTTTATTCATATCTTCTTCGGACTTGAAGGCAAAGCCAAAAGGATTATGATCCAGATTTGAGTTAATGAATTATCTTTTGTTTGCCAAGCTGCAAGAAAGATATAACTAGTGCCCTGATTGTTTATAATCTTTGTAAAGATGACTTTGCTAATGAGGAAAAAATTTGGAGCTAGGAAAGGATCTTTTTCATTTGCAATAAGCTTGAGGACAAGCTCTTAATGGTCTTTTCTACTTTCCATTAGAGGCGAAAGAAAAGAACGTGAGAGAAGGGGAGTATGGATGAAGGGTAATGGAAACGGATGTGAAAATAGGGGAGAATAATGATCAGTATGGAGAGTTGTAATGGGAAAATCAGGAAATGATGTAGAATAGTGTAGATTAAAGCAAATAAATGAAGAAGAAGAAGATAATGAATGTGAGAAGAAAAGCTTAGAAGAAAATAAGAAGAAGAAGAAGCTGCCGGGAAGAAGGAAATCAATACATTCAATCTTCATTCAATAATAATCCTGTTAACCCTAATTAGGGTTTAAATAATAAACTTTTAAAATTTATGAGCCGAAACACAGAAGGCCTTAATAAAATAAACTCAATACTAATAAGGCCAAAATAAATGGGTCCAGATAACCTCTAATAATATAAACTCATTACTAATAAAGTCCAAAACAAATGGGTTTAAATAATAAATAAAATAATAATAAAAGAAATAAATCTGTAGACTAATGTCCTCATCAACTATCCTGGACTAAAAAGAACTCGACTCCGTTAAGTTGAAAACTTGGCACTATTATCAGGTCGCATTTTTCACTTGACAAGATATCTATGGAGTTAAAGGAAAATGAGGTTCACAACATTGAACACAGATGGATCGCTAAAGAGATGGAGGAACTGGAACTGACATGAAAATATTGCTATAACCTTAATCCAAACCTTTGCTCCAAACTATGTGAAGTGCCTACTTTGAAACATCCAAATAGGTAGTCAATTGTCCTATTGGCTTTGAATTTGCAAATATATGGCCTAAAAGGTTTTGAACAGATTCTGAACATCACTGGAAAATCACCAGTTGGTCACCGGAGATTCGCCAGAAGAAGGCGACGCTAATGGTAGTGTTCGCCGGAGTTGGGTGCCATTGAAAATTAACGAAATTGGATTTGCTAAGTTTTTTTCAATGTTATGTGAAGTGTTAAGGTTTTGGACTACAATGATGATTAGGGTTTTTGGACTATGATGGCGGCTAAGGTTTAGGACTCTCGATAGTGAATAAAATTTTGATTTGAGGAGGTTTTAGTCATCGAGATTTTGCTCTGATACCAAAGTTAATGTAAAACAATGTAGATTAAAGCAAATAAATAAAGAAAATGCCACCGGGAAGAAGGAAATTAGTGTATTCAATAATGATCCTATTAACCCTAATTAGGGTTTAAATAATAAACTTTTAAAATTTATGGGCCGAAACATAAAAGGCCCTTAATAAAATAAACTCAATGCTAATAAGGCCAAAACAAATTGGTCTAGATAACCTCTAATAATATAAACTCATTATTAACAAAGTCCAAACAAATGGGTTTAAATAATAAATAAAATAATAATAAAAAGAAATAAA
Organism: Vitellaria paradoxa; assembly: GCA_019916065.1. Lineage (NCBI taxonomy): Eukaryota > Viridiplantae > Streptophyta > Magnoliopsida > Ericales > Sapotaceae > Vitellaria > Vitellaria paradoxa. The sequence goes on along the minus strand of CM034241.1, from coordinate 23,933,472 downwards.
TCTATAGACTGATGTCCTCATCAAGAAGTAAGCTAAGAGGGATAAGAGAAGTAAAAGTTATGATGAAGAGAAGAAATGGACAAGTGTGAATAGAAATTATAGGAAGATGAGGCTATCCACTAAATTCCACAATAAAGATTACTTGGTTAACCATAAAAAGGCACTGCTAAAGCTGGTCCATCATCTTACATTGTTCTAATTTCTTATTTTTTTTTTTAAAACCTCCTTAGCGGGAGGGGGTTTGGCAAGAACCCCTTCCAATTTATTAAAAATAGCAAAACAATATATGATGGAGATGGACCTAAACCTTACCTCCAAAAAAAGCAAAAGGAAGCAATAATGGAAACACCTAAAGAAGCGGTGACTCACCACATTATAATGATCAAAGAAAATACTAGAAAAATGATATGAATGAAAATTGGGGTGACTCACCACAATACATAAAATAAGAGGGGGACATAAACCTGACCTCCCAAGCAAAAGAAAAATAAGGAAACTAAGCCTAACATGAGGCATATCATCAGCATCAAGGGAGAGGATACCATAAATAGCTTAAGAAAGATCCCTTTATGCGTAAAATCTTTGGTCCTGCTGGAGAGTGCATGCCCAGTTGGCCAAAAAATCAACTGCCTAGTTTGCTTCTCTATAAACATGATGAAGATGGATTATTGCAGAAGAGCAATGCTGACGAATTCTAGCTAAAAGATAATCATATTCCCAACAGCTAGAACCATTAGAAGTGGCCTAATAAATCACAGTAGCTAAGTCAAACTCAACAGTTAGTGAAGAGAAGCCCAAGTCAATAGCCATTTCCAAGCCAACCTAGAAAGCCACCAACTCTGCATATATAATGGGCTTATGATCAAGAAAATGACCAAAACCACAAATAAACCTGCCAAGGTGATCCCTAATAATGCCTCTAGCAGCTGAGGGACCCATATTACCATGAGAGCAACCATCCACATTAAGCATCAAGGAACTATGAGGTAAACAAAGCCAAGAAACCAATCTTACTATCCTGACTCTATTAGGTAAGGTCTTCAAAGCACTCACAAACCTCACAAAAGAATCTCCACGAAGTTAGGAGGCTTTGAGGCCAAAAGCAAGACCAAGAAAGTGCAGATCTGCAAGAATGCTATGAATAACCCACATAGCATAAAAGGAAGAGCCATCAAACCTGCAAGCATTTCGTGCCTTCCAAATGTGCCAAAGTATATAACGAATAACCACAACTCAAATGTGACTCCTCGAAGGAGAGCAACGCTGCTAATGGAGGAGCAGTGTAGCAATAGAACAGAACCCATAATAATGAAGCCTAAACATACCCAAAAAGTACTGCCAAATCTGACAAATCAATAGGCAATGTAGAAATAGATGGCAATGGGTCTCGATGGCACAACCACAAATGCAACGAGAAACTATGTGGAATCCCCAAATCTGACAAACCACATTGCTCTCATTTGTTGTTGCAAGCTTTTTGGTTCAAAAGCTCATAACCAAGCCTTCTGATGATTACCTCGATCCTTATTTCTGAATTTCTCATTTAGTCCAACATTGTTAATCCAACAAACAAGCAATTGTATAATGAGTAATCCCAACACTTTCCAATCTAAATCAGTTAAATAATTCTGAACAAAGCTCCAAAACTCGTATACATATTTTTGAACTGGGGAGAAGTCAGAATTTCGAGTCGGAGGGCTAAAAATATTATAACTGATATTATAAATTATATTAGTAAATTGACTTTCAAATTTTGGATTATATATAGCAATTAAGAAAAACTTAAATTTAAAAAACTGGTTCAAAACTTAAGTTCTTTTAATCCAAAAATTTATACGTATTACTGGTGGGGTTTTTATAACAAAGGTCAACCATTTTTTTAAATTTTAAGAGAGTCGAACCATAGTGTAATTTTTTTTTAAAGCAAAAAATGTATATATCCAAGTGGTATATTTTAGAACTCAAATCGAGCCCTCATTAAGTTTTGTTTTGAGCAAGGCTTAGCTATATCACTACAAATGGAATGAAAACAATTATATGAAACCTCTTATACTACCCCATTTGATGAAGCCTCTAGGAAACTATTTGATATAATACTAGTAGTACTTGAAATAAAATTCTCTAAAGTAGTAAACAATACTTTAAATATTGTTCTCAACTCTAAAATTGTTAAAACAAAACGTTATATGGATTAGAGCTTTTAGAATATGCCATTCTCGACAGTGCTTTTTTAGGAATGTATGGTGCGAGATGAAAAATTTAGAGGTAAAAGATCACTAGGATAATTTTACCACAATAATAGTTGATGAAATGACAAGTTTATGATACTTATATTTAAATTAAGAGAGTAAATATTACTCTGTAATAAGTATATTAGTTTGGAATATTAAAAATTTTGAAGAGCTAAAACTTAATTATGTTTGAAATGAGGGTAAATTGATCGAAAGATAAAAGTTAATATTAAATCTTAGTAAATTATTATAATAAAATAAATCATAATAATTGTTATTTTAAAAATAATTAACTTTAATAAAATATATGTTATTAAATATAATTTTCAATAAAAATATTAACTATAAAAATTAATTTTGATAATTGATTGATATTTCAATTGTAATTGATTTTAATAATGAATTATTATTTTTTGGAAATTATTTTTATTTTGAGAAAATAATTTAATAAAAAATAATTTTATTTTATTTAAATAAATTATTAATTTTAACAAATTACATTAATATAATACACAATCTAATAAATTATTATTTATGAAAAATAATTTTCATTTAACAAAATATTTTAATAACATAAGGCATTTTAATAAGTAATTATTATTTATTAAACATTAATTTTAATTTGAGAAAATAAATAATTTTAATCATAAATTAATAATTCAATAGTATTATTTTAATAAAATAAAATAAAATATTATTTATTAAATATTATTTTAATAAATTAATTTAATAATTAATTAATTTTAGTTCAGTTAAGTAAATTATTATTTTATAATATTTATTATAATTATTTATAGTAAAATATTGTTTAATGTTTTACAAGGGGTAAAGAAATATTTTACGAGAAGAACAGAAAAGAGTAAAATTTTCCCATTATTCCGCGTTACTCACCTCCCCTAGGATATGTTTGATTTGAGGTGAAAAATTTGGAGATAAAAGATTACGAAGTTAATTATTACCCTGGTAATGGTTAATGAGGTAACAAATTTATGGTACTTATGTTTAGAATGAGAGAATAAATATTATCCAGTAATAATTATATTATGTTTAGAATGCTAAAAATTTTGAAAGGATAAAAGTTAATTGTGTTTGAAAATATTTTAATAAAATAAATTATTTTAATAATTATTATTATTTATTAAAAATTAATTTTAATTTGAGAAAATAAATAATTTTACTCATAAATTAATATTTCAATAGTATTATTTTAATAAAATAAAACAAATTATTTAATAATAAATTATTATTTATTAGATATTATTCTGATAAAATAATTTAATAATTAATTAATCTTAGTTTGATTAAACAAATTATTATTCTATAATATTTATTATAATTGTTTATAGGAGAACATTACTTAAGGTTTTATATGGGGGTAAAGAAATATTTTGTGGGATAACGTTAAAACGGTAAAATTTTTCCATTGCCCCCCGTTACCCATCTCCTCTTAGAGTAAAAATTTACCCTTATATGGAAGTAATTATTAGCCCAGAGGAATTATTACCCCCGTCATCAAACTTATGTAATTGAGGGTAAAAATTATTCTAGTAAAATTTATCCCCCGTCACTCCTAAAACAAACATCTCCCTAGAGTATAAAAATTTATCCCATATGGGGTAATTGTTACTCTCAGAGTAATTGTTACTCTTTCATTCAAACTGATGTGATGGAGGGTAAAAATTACCCTAGTAAAATTTATCCTCTATTACCCCTAAAACAAACACCTCCTTAAAATAAAACTCCTAATGACACCTCACTAACAAAATGCAATCTTTACACCACCCATCATAAGAAGCATGTAATATTTACAACCATTAATTCATATACTAGAAAAATGCACGTGTCTTGCACGTGTATGTATGCTTTTATATATGTGTGTGTGTGTGTGCGTGTGTGTGTGTAAATTTAAAAAAATAAGTTAACAAAAGAAATATTTAAAAATAAATCTTCAGTAAAATTTATATATCTTTTCTATATTGAGTTGTTTTATAGGTTTGTTCATATCTTCAAAACGAGATGTCCATTTCTTCTCTATTTTGTTGTCTTCCTTAGTTATGTGATTTATTCTACTTTCATGTGTACTTGCCAATGGTAGATTTGACTCTATTACACTAACAAAGTATGGTACCAACTAGAGCAAATTATTTCTCTATTCACCGTATACCCTTGTGCATGTCAACTTCAAAGAACTACCCAATAGAGGAAATGATTTTACATATCACATAGATACAACTTCAAAAGCATGCATATTGTTATAAATCACTAAAAAAATTTTTAACTTTAAGCAAAGGCAACATCTAATTTCATGCACCCACAACTAAACCCTCTAAAAGGAAAAGATAAAAGATGCTAAGGTGAATCCACTATAGAACTACAAACGTCTGATATTAAAAAAAAAAAAAGAAAAGAAAAACACCCAAAAAAGGAATCCTGGTAGAAAATGGGTGGACAAAACTTTTGGCTTAGAATTTCACATATCGAATTGAATTGCAAACACCACTCAGAACTCAAACCTTGAAGCCTCTATTGTTTCTTTTTCCTCCTTCCTCTAGCACACTCAAATTTCTTTCCTTTGATCGGATATATGGCTTAGTATGGCTGTGTGGCACACCAAGAGCCCTATCAAAGTGTTTTATTACTTCACATGCATTCTTTGGGCCTCTAAGAAGTACCTATTGCATAGCGTACACACACAAAAAAAAAAAAAAAAAAAAAAGAAAAGAAAAACACTCAATTTAAGGTATCTACACAAATCGTTATCAAAAGGGGAGGTAAACCTCTACTCATATTTTTTTAAGCCTCTGCTCATATTTTTTACTTATTTGGTTATGTAAAGTCAAATCATATATCTTGGGGGAATGAATGCTTTTCTTATAATCAATATAAAATGATTTGTTTAGTCATTAATTTATTTTATTGGAAAAGTAATACATTCAATGAAGCCTAAGGAAAGCTAAATGGGCTAAAACAACAACTAACCAATAACATACAATAATAAACTACCCATCCTGCAGCTTTGCCCTTTCACCAGTGGTTGTAACATATGCGTCATTAGGCTTCATGTGAATATAATGATAAAGGAAGCCAAAATTTATCCATATTCTAAACAAAGCCCTAGAATATGTGAAGAACAAAAAGGAACATTGAATTACAATAAAAGTTTAGAAAAACCTTGGCCCCAATACTGCACATACCACAATAATAAGAGCCACCTATCAATAAGATGTTAAGAACTTATAATCTCTTGTGAATTGTGATACCACATGACACCCATAGAGATCCAGCATGACATCACATTTCAACTTGAACTTTCAACAATTAAAATGTCACTTGCTTACAAGAACACTATAAAAACCACCACAACCGTTCCCCTTCCCCCCCCCCCCAAAAAAAGTAAAATCTACCATAGTACGCCCCAAAGACAAAGTTGGCAGGTAATTTAAAGCTAAGGAAACTTCAATCATGGGCCAGGATCAATACCAGGGGGATATTAATAAACTAGACATTGATAATCAAGTCATTCTATTTTTTTTGCAAAGAAACATATACTCAAGAGTGGCATTTTAGACATAATGATAGACTAAAAGGTATTTATTTGTCTTTTGAAATCTATATGTATTTGAGCAATTAGTTATGGTGTAAAATATTGCTAATGTTACTTAAATTCAAGCATTTAATATAGCATGTAACTTACACATGCTCAACAATCCTTTCGATGAACAACTGAACATCAAAGGTATAGCATGCAAGGCGGGACCTCCTAAATTATACACCAACAAAAAAAAAAAAAAAAAACATAAGTTACATACAGCAGTTAATATGGAATCCTCTTTACGAAAGATAAACATCAAAACAAACTACTCCTAGTGTAATTTCTTACTCAATGTTACCTAGAATATGAATCATTTTGATACATAGAATGAAACTCGATTATGATATGTTTGTACTATAAAATGTGATACAATGGGATTAAGTTTCTTATATAGTCATCATATTATTAAAGTGTTTTGATATATAAAAATGAATTATTTTCAAAGTAAAATTAATTAATTAAGTAACATGAAATTAAGTACACTTTCTGTTACATGCGAATATTTACTCATTATTCTTTCTTAAAATATTAAATTAATTGGTTAATATCATACAATATGTTTTCAATTTACTATTTCTAGAGATCTTTTCTAGTGAAAATATAACATAGGCATAAATTTTTGAATCATTAAATTTAATGTATTGGAATCGATGTATAGTGATCCTCCACATCCTTGGTCTCCAAACAGGCAATCTCCTCTAAAGATACAATAGTTTATCATTTCCAAAATTTCAATATATTACCACACATTTCACTTTTTTTTTTTTTACTCTAAAGACCATGCCTTTGTTGATATAATGTCTCATATGTATTTACCGTAAGTGCCAAAGGGCTCTCACAACTGTCCGTTTCAACTTTATAGCCGTTTCAACTTTATGGCTGTTTCAAACTTAAAGAAGAAGAATAAGAAAGACTATTACATGGTTTACAATACATAAATTTTTATAGTTATTAGCGTAAAGAGAATGAAAAATAATGAAAATTAAGGACAGTAGATAGTATGAATAGAACTTCAAACAAGAGTATTTATGTTTACCTCAAGAAATTCAAGAATGTGTGGGAAAGTGTTCCCCTGATTGTTAAGATTTTTTTTCATCCAGCATATGCCTCAACCATTTCAAGGGGATAGCTAGAAGAATAAAAGGCAATCAAACAATCACATACTAGCCAGCTGAAAATAAGTTAAACAATTTTAACCAATCACATAGTGACACTTTATTTTTATGACTGATAAGAATATAGATAAGGCCTTAGGTCTAGTTAAGCAACACATGAAAATAACATTATAGACAATTAACAATGGAACATAGCATGTATCAGCTAATTGTTAAAATTTTACCTCTATATTGGATCCTTCGGAACAACCTTGTCCCCAAAATATATTATCTACATCAAATCATGCAAGAGAAATTATGAGAAAGAGAATAACATCAAACTATAAACTCATTATCATAATTCAAGCACAAATCAAGTAGTTTACCTAAATACAATAATGCATTGTTAGAAATTTGATTTTCTTGAAGCCTTTTACTTCATCATCGAAATTCTTTTAGTTCCTGTTTATTTGATTTAGTATGTTCTATTTACATTCAAATTCAAATTGCAACAATAAACTATAACAACTTGTCAATAGCAATCCAACACCTTAAATATCACTCTATCTACAGTCGAATTCAATTTGCAATAGCAAAATATAACAACTGGTTAATAGCAATCCAGTACCTCAAATACACCAAATGCTTGCAATCGCTCCAAAATTTTCTCCATCAGAGTTGAGAAAACCGATAACATATCAATGTATTAGAACTGGCACAACCTAATTTTCTATGTAATTAACGATCTAACTTGCTCAATTTCGCATTATATGTAATTTGAGCAATAGCGTGACCCTAAATGTCACCCCTATCAGAATCCCCAAAGTTAAACCCATTTTGGTCGATCTTGGACCAAAATTGTTGGTAATAAATAAAATTATTGGAGTTTGCAAATGAAATTAATCACTCTCTTGCGTGGGAGAAGCGGAAGAGTTGCTATAACTTTAGAAGAATCTCAAGATTAAAGACAATCCCTACACAAAAATTGGAGGGGGAAAAAAAGAAGGCATTAAACAAGGTAAAGAATGCACATAATTATTCAATACGGGATGAATTGAGTATGAAAAAGATAAAAATCATTGTGCAACATAATTATCTCTTAATTTTTTAGGTGAATCTTCTGGGGTCACAAACCAACGTGATTTGTGACTCTTTTCTACTTGCCAAATTTATGGAAGAAATTTAGATGAATAGTTGCTTTCCCAAGTTTTAAAAGATGACTCTTTCTAATTTTTTTTATCAAGATCCCAAATAACTTGGAGATGTAAATTTTTAAGTTAATGCAGTCTAATTCTTTTTGTAATTTTCATTGGTTAACCAAATTTCCAGATTACTTTACTCAAATTTAACTTTATTTTGTAATCACACACTCTTATTTAATTAGTATCCATTCAATTGGACAATTATTTGATGAATTCAATAGCAATGTTCATATGTCAATAGTCAAAACATCCAAAATAGACGAGAAGTAATTCTTGAATGTCAATATTTTATTGGTTTGTGGACCGCTTTGGAAACTTTAAAAGGAAATGGAGAAACTTGAAAGAGACAATAATCATAGTAAGGAAATTTTAAGACAAAAGTTCTAATTAAATATGTAGATGTCTTCTGAGTTCAGTAGTTTAACTTTTATAGCTTCAATTATTTTGCTCAAAAGTTATCTTTTAAGGTGATGATTTTTTTCTAAGTAGATATCTGGTGTAATCATGAGAGGCAAAAAATTACCACAATAGCCAATAGAAGAAGACAAAAGAATCTTACAAATTTTAGCACTGAAGTAAATTCTATAGGGTAGTCTATAAACTAAATCACAATTAACAAGGGTGGCCACTGCGGGGTCTGGAGATAGGCAATGTGAACAATTTTACCAATAACTAAAGATATTGTTTTCGAGTATTGAATCAATGACTTCAGGTTGCAAAGTAGCACTTCAATATTATCCCAATGCTCACAATTAATACGACTTTAAGTAAGAAAAAAATCTACACACCCAATGCATAAAAGTACATGTATTTTTTTATTTGAAAATAAAACAGTAGAAATCTTAACCATTGTTCTTTAATAACAAATAGCAATAAACCCATGAAACAAGAAGGGAGATATTTCTCCAAACCTTTTCATTTACCGTCTTTCTTTTTTGCTATTGTGGTCTAACACCATCCATTAAATACTTAATACCTATTTCCTCTTTATGAAATTCTCTGTGTGGCTTATTTTGATTCAATTCCAAGTAGTTATTGGTTCCTAAATGAATGATTGTCCTAAATATTAGTGCAAAAGGATGATAGGAAAGAAATTAATAGCAACAAAAAAAGGAGAGAGAGAGAGACCACATCCAAAGCCAAATAGTAGGTCATTGCCTGAGGATAACAATGCTGAGGTTTCTTGGATGAACCCATCAAAATTATGCTTGGATGGTCATCCTGACAAAATAGTATCAATAAGAGGAATAAAAGCCAAACCTAAAGTGAAAGCATCAAATAAACCGACAAAGGGACAAAGACCCATGGTGATTTTGAAGAACGATGAACGATGAAGAGATATACAAGAACCAAAACAAGCAAATGTGTTTCTCACCCAAAGCTATTAAGCTCATGGCAATTGTGAAAATCTGGCGAGCCTTCAAAGCGGTCATTAATATGGGGAAGATGAAGGGAGTCAGTTGTAACAGTTAAGCTAGGGCTTAAGGATGATGAAACGTCTTCAATTAGGCTAGAGCTCTTAGAATAAAGGGATAAAAAGTTTGTATAAAATAGAAGGGCATATGGGCCCAAAATTTTTTTGACTTTTCCAACTTTTATATGGAAGCAATTATTAATGTGGGGAAGATGGAGTGAATTAGTTATAACAGTTAGGCCTTAGAGATGATTAAGCGTCTTTAATCAGGCTGGAGTTTTTTTTGAAATGAACGGATAAAAGTGGGTTCGTATAAAAATAGAAGGGCATTGGTGTTCAAAACAAATTTTCAAGTTTTCAAACTTTTACATATTAGTAGAGATACGATATATACACTTCAACACCACACCACCAACAAAATAACTATATGATATCAACAACTATTTTTAACAAGAATCAATAACCATATTTCAATCATAACATGCATAATCTATATCAACATATATCAACTGCATCATACATAACATTACCAGACTCACATCAGTTTTGTTGATATGGTTGATGCATATTGATGATATAGTTATCAATATTTGTTTTAAGTTAGTGATGTTATTGTGTGATGTATTAGAAATGATTGTACATATTATATACTTGTTATAATGTGTCATGACAACAAATTACATTATTGGCTACCACTTTTGCTGACCAACACTAATTTGGTCGCTAATTATCGTATTTTTACCTACCAACTTGTCAGTAACATAAACAAATTTGAGTCCTAAGTTGATGAACTTTTCCGACCAAAAAAAATAACAATTACCGACCAAGAGTTTTGTCAGTAAAGGTCTTCTAATTTTCCAGACCAATTGGTTGGTAATAATTAACATTTCGCAACCAAGTCTATGGTCATTAAAAAAAAAAAAATTCCCATTTCTTGAGCATTCAATCAAGAAAGGTTATGCTTAAAACATAAGGGTTTGGTAAATATCCAAAATATTTTCCTTTTCCATGATTGGCCCTCTCCATTTCTCTCTATTGATCTACGATTCTCCTCTGCCAATGTTGCTGCTTGTCTCTGACTTGCCATCTCTGTCTCTCATCTCTAGTTGCCCTTCTTTGCATAGTTCTCCTTCCCTTCCTCTTTTGCACACATTTCTAAGTTCATTTCTCTCCCTATACACGCATATCTCATGTATATATATTTGATTTCAAACTATGATTTCGAAATTGGACATCAACTTAAGGATTTCTATGATTTCAAAACTACGTATTCTTTATTTTTATTTTTTTTTTTTTGTAAGAAAAAATCAAACAGAAAATTCAATATGTAGATGAAGAAATTAATTAACAATGTGATTGTCATCCAAGGATTGTTGCCATCAACATTATTGTGTTATGTTTTTTGAAATTATTGAGAAGGTCTTAACCCATAAGTTAGAGTTGTTAAGGGATGTACAGGGATGGATACAGATGGGTTTGATAGAGAAATTAGTTTTAGAGTTGGGTATGAGAAAATCAGTAAATTCATCGAAAATGGTTTTTGATAAGTTTGGAAAATCGAGTTCTTCGATTAAGGAAGAGATATAAAAATAAGTTTTTTTTGAATTGTTAGTAAAACCCAGTCTATGGTTAGTAATTGTCATGCCTTAATAAAGTAGCAACTATAAATTTGATTAATAGCTAATTTTGGAGCTTCCATGGTGTTTTCAAGAATGGTGGTCTATTTATTAAGGATACGTCCATTTTCATGAAAACATTATGATCAAGGCTGTAAGATAGATAAAATTATAGGTATAGCATTCAGCATTTTCCTTGGATCCACTAATAGAAAGCTTTGCCATTTCCTTGGTCCATTATATTAGTCATTGAATCAACTATATCTAGAGGGTCTTGGTTTACTCAACATGGCTATCTTGCCTCATATAATTTCCATTTAGCTAATTTTGAGTCTATACTTTATACAATTGCCATTATTTATAAATTAATTGCTATTTGATCTTTTCTTTTTCAATATAAAATAGAATTATTATAACTACATACTGATCCTTCTTCCGTAAGTGAGGGCAATTGATAAAATCTTAGAGGCAATGCCCTTTTTTTTTTATAAAAAACAAGTATTAGTCAAGAATTTTTATTTATTAGGTTTTGATGGGTTTTAAGAGCGCTCTCAGATATATTTATTTGTAAAAATAGTTTATCAAGGCTTAAAAGACTGAAAACTTCTAGATCCTATAATATGGGTGCTTTTATTGCCCTCCTATAAAAATCTTTTTGCCGAGTTCACCACTCTACAATTGATAAATACAATAAGAGAGGAAACAAGCATGAGAATCGGAGAGGTAGAGACTAGAGAAGAGAGTATTAGAGTAAACAAAACAGTAGCTTGATGAGGAGGAGGTCAGATTCTTTGAGTTCATTTTCTTAGTTCAATTTGTTTTAATTCTTGAAGTAGGATGATAAACCATTTCTTTGCCTTATTGATATTTTATTAGACGTGTATACATATATGTATATATATTCTTTATATTTTATTCATGGCAACATACATTCTTAATTACTAGGTGGATTTGTTGGTTAATGAGGTTTTATTTATATACTTGGTCAAATATTTTTATTTGATTCTTTCTTCATTCTGTGAATTTGTTACTGTTCTCCACCAATAGTTAGACATGTTTATCAAAATATTCTACCTAGATCCACATGTACAATGGAAAAAAAAAAAAAAAAAAACTGTTTCACTTTCATTTTTAATACCCATGTATAGTGGTTTATCAATGGTTATTTGTTAGTAAATATTAATTGAGGTACTATATGGTTATATTCTAATTTCCTAATGCTCATTTTGTAAGACATGAAATATTTCTCTTTCTAATTGTAAACAATTCCACATCAATTAAAATGGTCCAACAACTTTTACTTTCATTCAATTAATTAGTTAATATCCATATTTTAAATAGTCAAAAGAGAATTGTGGATGGAGTCCTTTAAAATGCTAGTTAGAGTAAAATGGATTTGCAGATGATTCGAACATATCTAGTTAAAGCAAATATCGTCCTTTATTGCTTTTGTTAGATCAACGACATGATCTATAAAAACCTAGAGATTACTGATTCATAGTCCAAAGAATTTTATGCTATTTTTAGTTTCCTTTATGAGCATTTTGGCTTCTTATAGGGTATTTATATGCCGCTAGTGTTATTTTTGCTATAAGTGTTGATAGTTGCTGATTGCAATTTCTTTGTTGTAGTAGTTTGTAATGTTTTGCTGGCCACTGTTCTGTGTCATTAAGCCAATTTGTGCAACAAGAAGTGAGTTGATGATGGATAGGCTAGGGAAGGTAATGCTTGCTGATGCTAGTAGTGAACATAAGACTATGTTGATTTGTCAATACACACTTTGCTGGTTGTTTGCTCGCTTTTGATGTTGTCAAGTATCTATGTTCCTTTGGATGCTTGAATTACTGTTTGATGCCATATATTTGTGATGGTGTTGGAAGGCTGTTGCTGTTGCTTACAACCTAGAATTGAATTCCTTGGATAAGTGCACTTGATTTGCTTTGATGGTTACAATGAGAAGTTGAGTTAATTTGTATTGTGTTTTGATTGTACTAGAAGCTCTTAGAGCATTGTTTACATTTTATCTAATGCATTCTAGAAAGTTTTGTTTATGTATTATCTAGTGCATTACTAGACAGTTTCGTATCCTTTGACTCCTGTGGGCTTCTGTTGCTTCGCTTGTGATTATCTATATAACTTTGAGCTTAATTGTATACACGGAGGTATGCCTCCAAGATATTGTACATTTTTCATTTGGAAAAAAAAAAGTTTAATATGGATGGTTCGAGGTATAATTTGTTGGTGGATGTTTTTTTATTTATTGGTTAATTTATGTGGTCATAGTAAATGATTTGTATACATTATTATAGGAATTTATTGGAAAAACCAAATCAGAGAACAAAAAACAAAACTATAGTTTTTTTTTTTTTAATTACTAAACAAATAGTTGGTAAATGTATGCTCTTTGGCAACTATTTGGTCAAAGAAAAGCTTGGGCACAAAAATGTTGTTAAAGAATTAATGACCAACTCGTCGCAGAAAGTTACGGAATTGCTAACTAGCTACTTGGTCGGGTAAAGTTATGAAACAAACAAATTGTCAAACAATTGGTGACTAAATGGTCATTGTAGGTATATTCTTTGGCAACCACTTGGTTGGCAAAAGTGTCACTATATTTAATTTTCTAAGAACAATTGGCAACCAATGGGTCACTAAATATAAACATTTGGCAACAAATTGGTTGGTAAAAATTTAACTATTGGCGACTAAGTTTTGATTGCTACGCTATAGGTATACTCTTTGGCGACCACTTGGTTGGCAAAAGTGTCACTATATTTAATTTTCTAAGAACAACTGGCAACCAATGGGTCACTAAATATAAACATTTGGCAACAAATTGGTTGGTAAAAATTTAACTATTGGCGACTAAGTTTTGATTGCTACGCTATAGGTATACTCTTTGGCGACCACTTGGTTGGCAAAAGTGTCACTATATTTAATTTTCTAAGAACAATTGGCAACCAATGGGTCACTAAATATAAACATTTGGCAACAAATTGGTTGGTAAAAATTTAACTATTGGCGACTAAGTTTTGATTGCTGCGCTATAGGTATACTCTTTGGCGACCACTTGGTTGGCAAAAGTGTCACTATATTTAATTTTCTAAGAACAATTGGCAACCAATGGGTCACTAAATATAAACATTTGGCGACAAATTGGTTGGTAAAAATTTAACTATTGGCAACTAAGTTTTGATTGCTGAAAATTGATCTTTGGCGACTAAGTTTTTATTGTTGAAAATTGATCTTTGGTGACCAAAACCAAGTTTGGTCGATAATTCCTTTCACCGACTAACCTTCCACAACTAAATGTTGACCAAATTAGTTTGGTTAGTAAAAGCTTTAGCAACCAACTTTGGGTCTTTAGCAACCAAGTTTTTGGTCTCCAAAGATGTGCTCTATTTTAGTGTGTGAGTGTAAAGGTTGGGTGAGGTGCCATAAAAAAGCTATGTCATTACCAGACCCACATGCAGGGCAGGCTACTAGGCTTCTCATTGGGACAGAGATGTTCACAATTGCTCAATATGTGAGAAATGTGATTTTTTATTTTGAATATGGTCATAATATAGAGACTTGGAGTCGCCAACTAACACCTTCAAAATGAATGTTTTCAGAAACTTGATTTTTAATTTTCTAGTTGAAAATTATTTTGATTATCATTTTTGACAATGTGATAAATAGTTCATTTTTAGTGACTCTAGATTGATTTGAGCAATAAGAGAAGATAGGTTCGGTGGTTCTACTGTACACGAGAACTGTCACACATGGATATCTAAGGATATCAATGTCTATTTCTGATCTTCGTAATCTCAATCTCATGATAATATCCAACTTTTAATTGTCAATACAATATAACCCCCCGAATAAGCAAATGATTCACATGATGCATGATGTGTGAGGGCGCCTAGCCTTATAGGACTTCTTACGTATCTCATAGAGAATTAGACCAATTGTAGTTCAAGTGTGTGAGTGTAGTTATATGTCTACATAAATGGCAATAATATTACCTAGGAGGTTCTATATGCTGATATAAAAACCAAATGCAATTTTTTAAAGGCTAATCTTGAAGTGTTTTACTAGGATGCTCTACAAAAGTTGAGGTCTACTGGGGATGATGTTGTATTATTCTAAGAAGCTTACTTAGAAAAATGGGTAAATTCGATCTATATAATCCTTGTATATACATATGATAGTGTAGTGAGAAGTGTTTGATTTAGACTCTGGCAACTCCAATAGGGAGAAGTGATGATAGAGACTATGAGACCTTTGCTAGGGATAAAGTGGATAAATAGTCTGATGACCAGACCTAGGAAGCACCCAAGCTGCTTACATATCCTATAAAGTGATTAGGTCAATTTAGTTTAGATATTAGGTAGTCTAAAGTTTATCTAAGTGTGTTTGTGTGTGTATAAAATGCTAGATCTGGGTTGTTTATATGTATGTGAGGCCAGCATGCCATCGTAGACAAATTGGTGGCCTTGGTAGTCATCATCAGTCCTAGCTATGTATATGTTAATGTTTTTTGTGATACGTGAATAGTATCAGAATACCATGAATGTCATCCTAATGGCCTAAGTCATCATAATTGGCCCTAATGGACTATTTAGGTGAATATGTGAGTGTTGGTAAGGACTTTATGAGGATAGACTAAATGTCATATTCTATATCCAAGTCGATTGTGGGTGGATTAACTCTATGTTTAGTGGGTTGACTGGCACTTGGGCACTTACCTCATCTGGGAATGAACTTTGCAGTCGGCACTTAGGCACTTACACCACTAGGAAAGTTAGAGATCATCCATTAGGTACTTACATCTCTTGAAATGTGTAGATTAGCTATAAGACTCTCATGTTTGCGAGAAGTTTAGTTCTGGTTTAAGAAGACTGACCGATCCTTAGGCACTTACATTGTTTGAGGACTCGGGTTTTTGTTTAAGCACTTACATAGCTTAGGGAAAGAATGGAGTGTGTCAATTATGCATTTACGGCACTTGAAAATGTATAGACTGGCTATTAGGCACTTACGTCATTATGGGCTCTAGGAGACTAGCACTTATATCTCCAAAGGTGTGAGCTGATATTTAAGCACTTATGCTTGTGAGGATTAGCACTTAGGCACTTATGTTTATGAATTACTAGCAGTTAAGCACTTATGTCTATGAAAAGGTTGGTTTTATCAGTGAGTGTTGGTGTTTTACACTGTGTTGGAGTCTAGTGGGTCGGTGCCTTGCACTTAACTTTGGGGAAAGAGCCTAACTTTGTTTGATATAATGAAGCCTAGCTTATAGTGATAATGGTCGAGTCTATATGATATGGACCTAGTGGCCAAATGACATATGAATGATGCAAATCTATATATTGAGACATCCCGTGGATATTAGATGTTATGATAGTTTATATTCTAGCATTCAGTTAGAGGTGGCAATGGTTACCTGAACCCATCAACTTGCCCAATTAAATTTAAATTAAATGGGTTTGAATCCAATTAAAATCACTAATAAATATAATTAGGCAGATAAGATAATACCGATTAGATTAATGGGTTTAAATGGGTTGATGATATAACCAATTAAACACCTATTCTTTTCACTAGTTAGCGCAAACACCTAGCGTGTGTCCACAATAAAATCAACATTTAATTAGAATCCATTTGGTAATACTGTTATTTTTCTGTTTATATTTATCTATTTATGTTTTTTTACTTTTATTTTCTCTTATCCCTTTTACCAAAACAAAAACTAAAATTGCATCTGGAAATGCAATTTTATTTATAAGAACTAATTTTGTTTTAATAAAATATTAATTTTTATTAATTTTTAAAATAATTAAATTAAAAAATAAATAATATAATTGAATTAATTAAATTAAATAATTATTACTAATTTAATTATTTAATTTAATGTAACTTATTCAAATTAAATTCATATGAAATATATTTTATTAAATTATTTTTAATCAATAATATAATTAAATTATACTTAATATATTTTATTTTTATGGAATTAATTTATTTTTCTAAATAATATATTTAATTAAATAAATTAAATTAAATTAATAATAATTATTTATTTAATTTAATTAATCTAATCATATTATTTACTTTTTAGTTTAATTTAATTATATTATTTATTAAAAATAATTTTACTTTAATAAATATTTGAATAAAACAATTCATTTTAATATGATACATAAAAAATGGACAAAGTATTAAAATTGACAAAATATTTATAACAAGATAAAAAGAGAGTGAAAATATTTTTTATTTACATTTTTATTCTAGTTTTCATTTTTTAGGAAACAAAAAAATAAAAATGTATTTAAGAAATACATTTCTGTTGCCTATTTTTAAAAATCTTTGAACCTAAATAGAAAAATAGCAAATATGTTACCAAGCAGGGGTCTTAATGTCTCAAAAATTTTAAATTAGCCAAATTTCTTATTACCAATTTAAATATCAATTAAAAAACTAAAGTATTATTAAATGTGCATAATTGGGTTCGTGGGTTTGATATAACTCGTATCCAACCTACCCAATTATAACCCATTATTAATGGGTATAATTGGGCTCAACCTGTTTAATCATAACCCATTTATGACTTGACTCATACTCGCCCATTAGCCATCTCTACATTTGGTCATGAAATGGATGATAGTTATAAAATGTGTGTCAGATATATATTGGAGACTCCGATGACTCAGAAATCATCGGTTAGCCAATTCTAAATCATTCCCAGTCTCTGAAATACTGCTCGCTTAGGTGAATACCTTAGATTGGTAAGCATGTGACTTCTAAGACTATATCTACCTAAGTGTATGATGAGCCATACTTTTATAGTGATTATTTTATTCATAATGCATTGAATTTTGACTCAATATGTTATTTGATGTGATTGATTTGATGCATGAGTTGACTTGATTACTCAATCTTTAGTTTATAATCGATTGTACTAGATTTAGAAAGTCAAGAATGGAGTTGTGTGATGACCCAAATTCTGAATTTTTGAAATTTTGTAATTTTGGATACATGTGTAATAAAATGGAAGATAAGTGAAATTTATTTGGGCTGGATTTGATGATATTGGGCCTAAAAATATATTTGAAGTGTAACTGGGCTAAGGGATTTGGACCTAAAAGTTTTAAACTAGCAAAATTGGGCCAAAGGTAAGTAGGCCGGGCACATGAGAAAAGGGTCCTAGCTACACCATACGTTCAATACAAAATCTGGAAAGCTGCAGGGATGACAAAAAGAGGGCGCTTGAATCCCAAGCACACACCTGAGAGAGGCGGAGCACCCGGCCAATGATGATGTCAGCTTTGGATGTTAGTTGATTTTTCCCGTGCGTCATTTTTTTAGTCTTTTTCCATCTCAAACATTTTCAAGCCTATGAACAAAAGGAACATAGAGGGAGGGAAGAAGAAGAGCAGCAAACTTCCTCCTAAAGCATATTGCTTGTGTATATATGGATATACATATATTATACGTACATTATTGATACTGTTTGGAGAATGAGAGAAGGAAAGTCGAGAGAGCCAAAGTTAGACAACGATCAATAAGTGTATTCCTTTGCCATTTTCAAATAAAATTTACAGTAATGAAATTAGGAATGTTCTAAACACAACGGTATAAAAATCTTGATGTTAAAATCAACGGTTTGAGTGTACGGGGCTTGTGAAGTTTTTGATTTGTCAATAAGTTTTGGTCTTTCATCATTCTTCGGTTTCTACTTGTTTCTTCACCTAAGGTAAAGAGACTTATACATTTATTTATGTCTATAGTATGTAAAGGATTTTAGGTTATTTTTGATGAATTTATTTGAAGGAATACGAATCTATTGTTGGGGAAAAGTTTGACTTATACACTATGATATGTATATATTTGTAGGAAGAAAATGATTGTAGATTCATAACTTGAGTCATGTTTGATCAAATTCTAAATTTCACCTATCATTTGGATAGCATTAGTCTTGTGGTTTCATTTGTAATAAGAAAACTCCGATATTTTAACCTTAAAGATAAGTATTTGAAGATTGAAATGAAAACCATCAAGTTGAAGTGAAGCAGAGCACCATACTATCTTAAACCCTGGCACATAGGCCCTTTAGGCTGGGTGCACACCCAAGGGACCTTGAGCGCTTGCCTTTGGTCAAAAACATATGATTGGCCCCTTCTTGGTTGTAAAAATGAATTAATGCCCACACCTTGGATTTGTTTGATCTAAATATGGATTATTTGGTAAATCTGACTGTTTTAACTTATTAAACGTGAATTAGATAATCTAAATAAAATTTACATTTGATGAATAACTATGGAAAAGATAAAATAAATTGCTGCTGATATAACTTATTGTGGTTATTAGGATATGTTGGAACTTTTGATATGATGATTGATTATTCATGAATTGCTATAGTGGTTGTTATTTAAAATAAACCTAATAGAGAAAGTGGAAAGAGATGAAATTGTAATCAATGATTGTGATTGATTCGTAGTTGTGAAAAGAGCACTGAAATGATGATAATTAAGATAAATGATAAGAATATGTTATTGTGATACGGGGTTAGTCAATATTGGAAAAATAGGGAAGGTACAGAGACTACCCTTGGGTTGAAAAACCCTAAACCTATGCAAGGGTTGGTATTCATGCCAATAGGCTAGTAGTATACAACATGATGGTTATGATTTTGGCTTATCGTGGCCTGTGGTTGAGTACCACATATACAATGTGTTCGATTAATCGTTTTCATTTGGTGTTGACCCATAAAATGACCTTGTTTGTATCCACCACATGTTGTGGTCTAATGACTTGTAAAATAATAAAGAAACATAAAGGAACATAACAAAGTTAATAATTTGATCATTGTTAATGTGATGATTTGATTGCAGATATTTCCTATGATTTACTAATTTGGTTATTAATTGGTATATGGTTGCTCGACCATGATTTAATATGATTACAATTACTCAGTTTTATTGCATTATATATGTTAGTATCATCATCATGGGCACAAGTGGTTGATGCTTACATCTTTACAGATTGTGGTACAAGTACGCATCCTGAACACTAGGTGAGGCTCACTATTTTGGACCGATTGTTAGCTTTTAAGAGAGTTTTGATATCAATTAGCTTTAATGTTGAAACTATAATAATATTTCATTTGACTTATTCGATTGGGTTGTAAGGCCACAAGGCCAAGATTTATTTATTTTACATTTGGGATTGTATTGGAGCTATTATGCATGGTACAACCAATGCTATTTTGTTATTATCTTATGGTTAGTTTATTAGTATAAATTATGAATGTCTGCTCCAAGGGTTCACTGCTCTGATTAGGGGTGTAAATGCTACATTGGAATGCGTAACTTCATTCACTCACACCTTAGGTTAAAAAATCTGGGGCGTGACAAATTAAGTTTGGTTGTGCGCACCCCAGGAACCTTCTTAATGTCATGCGCATAACCTGTCCTAGCATGTTAGTGCAAGTTACATTATCTTTTTCTCTTTTTTTTTTTTTGGTTAAAGATTTATTATATTTTAAATGTCTTGCCCACCTACTCTCCTCACTCTTTTTCTCACGTGCATGCCTGGATGATTGGCTCCTGCGTGCATGAGAAAATGTCTCGTATGCGCACGGCATAGACTTGAGTCTCTTTTGCACACCAACCCTTCAACTGTTGTACACGACTTGCTGATTTACCTCCTGGATGCACGGGATATAGTCTTGTGTGCATTGCCTAAGAATCTTTCTATTTAATTTGAAATGTTTTCAAACTATCATTCATTTCAAGGTTTTCATAAATAATTTGATGGACACTTGAATTTGGAAATGATGATAATGATATAAGATGTGAGATAACATTTATTGGCAATGGTATAACTTGCGTGGCAAATGATATAAGATTACCTATGTAGCACACAAGATGATCATAATGAATATGAAAACTGATAATGAGATGTTGATGATTTTATATTGATTTTGGGAACAAGAGCTACTATAAAATTTTGGATATATAGTATGCCCATTTTTGAAAGTCCTTAAACCTATATAGGATTTAGTTATTATATCAGTAAGTTAGTAGCCTATATAATGACATTTATATTAGATTATTATATCCATTGGGATGTGAACCCATAAAAATAATGTTTGTTTAGTTAATCTTTACCATTAGGTTAAGACCCATAAAAGACGACGTATATCGATTAATCATTTTTGTTGGGATGTGGACCAAGAAAAGATAAAGATGATGTTTGGGACTAGGTATTATGGCTATGAGATAGTCATGCAAAGTACCTATCCCATGTGTATGCGTGTGTAATGAGATGATAATAAATATATAAATAGTTAATGAATTAGTAATGAAATGTTGATCATGTAATTGTTGATATGATATAGATATAAGTTAATGATGATATGATTATTGATGCTTATGTGATATACGATAGTAGCATGATCGGACATGTTGATTGCATATTATATTTGTTCATGTGTTTAGTGGGCACACGTGGACTCGTGCTCACTTTCCTAAAATTTTATTATAGATGCTGAGCTTAATGCTTAGATAGACCCCAAGGTCGAGATTCAGTTGATATTTTGATAATGCTCAAACTGTATTTTGATATATTATTCTTTTGATCTCTGAGGAGATATTTTATACTAGACATATATTTTGATTCGATATGTGTAAACACCTGATGAGCCTAATTGTTATGATATATGGTTGGAAGCACTTAGGCTAGTTACAAACTAAGGTTTTATTTATTTATTTGTTATTATTGTTAGTATTGTTATATTTTGATGTTTACTGTAAGGTGGTTGTATGGTTCTGATTGGGTTTATAATGGTCAATTGTTATTAGCATGCAATTATTAGTTAATAAAGGTTAAAAAAATTTAGGGCATGACAGATTGCTATCAAATCCTAGGTTTAGAATACTATGAAGACAATAGGAGTTTTTTGTTTATACACTACATGACTATACGATTATGTGTTTTAAATTAATAAAGAGTCTTTGATTTTAGGAGTGTTGACCCCACTCTTATATAATGATTTTGTGTTTTAGAGATAGAGAATGCTGCTACGTGTTGCTCTAAGGTGTAGAGGTCAGGTTCGAGGCTAGGGTAGAGGCCGAGGCTGAGGCCCAGGTGCAGGAAGAGTAGCTAGTAGGGGAGATGCATCTATCTAGGAAGGACAAAGATCTTACTTGAGGGTAGGGCTGAGGTTCAGCTTGAGGTGCCCTAAGAAGAGGAGGTACAATCTAGAGCATTGACATTATCACAGTCCGTAGTAATGGATACTGGGGTGATTTTGTAGCAGTTGGTCACAACAATGGCTATGTTGGCCATTGTTGGCCAAGGGAGTTAGGGCGGAGCAACCATTACAGCATCATTCTACTTCCACGTTGCTAAAGAGATTTCAGTGGATGAAGCCTCTTATATGATAGAGTAGCTAACACAAATGAAGTAGACCCATTCTTGGATGAGTGTGAGAAGGTACTGGTGACCATACAGGTGATTGATCATTTTACGAGGATTATATTGACAATGTTTTGGTTGGTTATGAGACTTTCCAATTGGTAAAGCAGTGTGCAGGATTCTAGTGGGTTGGTTGGACTTATATGGAATGCATTTAAGGAGAGGTTCAACGATCAATTTTTCCTGTAGTCCTTGAGGGATGCTAAGCGAGAGGAATTTGTAGTTTGACACAAGATTCAATGTCTGTTTTAGAGTATGAGAGAAAGTTTTTTGATCTAAGTACACCTCAAAGCTCATATCCACGACAGACCTTAAGTGTCAGAGATTTGAGCGAAGGTTGAGGTTTAGTATTAAAGGGACAGATGGTTCTACTTAGATTGGATGATAATCAGGCCCTGATTAATAAGGCGATGACTGTAAAGAGAGACATGTAAGAGACAAGGAGTTTTTAGGAAGGCTAACAAAGCCGAAGTCTTGTGCAATAATAGGATTATAGCAATAGGAAAAGGCAGTGTGGTAATTTATTAGTGCCAAATGCTCAACATCCCCAGTTAAACAGTACCATACCTTCACAATCTGGAGTTTCTATAGTTTCATTTCAAAGAACAATTGTTTATTTCCATTGTAGGCAACTAGGCCATAAGAGTTATAAGTGTCCTTGGGGGAGTGAAGCAATAAGACAAATGGTGGTGGCAGACCGAAGACCTAAAACTATTTGAGTTTGTTATTATTGTGGCCAGCAGAGCCATGTACAAAAGGTTTTTCCCATAGAGGCAAAGTAGTGGTAGGGTTAGGAGGCCGCAGTAGACAATCCAGTCACTTTAGGGCAATTAACCATCGACTTATTAGTTTGTTCAGTATCCACAGTAATAACATGTGGTCCCTAAGGTAGTCTACAAAGTGAGAAGAAATAGTTTTAGTAGAGGGGTGCCTAATAGGGGCAAAGGGTTGGAGGCCACCTATCGAGCTAACACAGGGCAAAATTTAGGTAATGTCACAATAGGAGATGATAGTAGAACCTGTGGTTAGCAAAGGTAATTTTTTTGTTTATGCTTTTAGTGCTATAATGCTCATTGATAAAAGGCTTCACATTCATTTATAGCTACATCTTTAACTTTTGTATTGAAATTGGATATGCATCAACTAGTTTTGCATTAGGTGTCGAGAAACCGATTACGGGCTTATCTTTGTTAACCAGGTTTGTAAGAGTTGCGAGTTTATCATTAAGGATGGAATGGATTATCAATAATATCAGTCTGTGTTTGATTTAATTATGTTAGAGATGTGGGCTTTGATATCATATTTGGTATTGATTGACTAACAATGTGCTAGGTAGTGATTGGTTGCTCTAAGTGCCGAGTGATTTTGTTTACCTCGAAGGATGACCATATTCAGTTATTTACGGATCACAGAGGTTCACAGGCTTTGCCATCCTTAGATAGGCTGAGATAAGTGAACTTGTGCAATTTGTTTACTTATTGGAGTCAATGATGATGAGGAATAGGGCTAAGCTACCTAGAGTAGTTTTTAAGTTCTCGAAGGTGTTCCCAAAAGAGTTGTCAGGGTTGTTGCTTGATTGCGAAGTAAAGTTCCATATTGATTTGGTTCCTAACATAGATCCTATCTCCATTGCTGTATATAGTTTGGCACCAGCAAAATTAACTAAGTTGATGACTTAGGTGGAGGATTTGTTAGCCAGAGAGTTTATTCAGTCGAGTACCTTGCCTTGGGTGCACCAACCTTGTATGCTATCAAGAAAGATGGGATGCTTCGGATATGTATTAATTACAGAAAACTGAATAGGGTGACCATAAAAAATTGTTACCGTTGCTAAGTGTTGATGACTTTTTGACCAGTTAAAGGGGTCAGCAGTTTTCTTGAAAATTGATTTAAGGTTCGGGTATTATCAATAAGGGTGAGGTTGGTGAATGTTTATAAGACAGTATTCAAGACTTGACATGACCGCTACTAGTTCCTGGTAATACCATTCGGCTTGACTAATGCTTCTATCATATTCATGGACTTGACGAGTTTTGTGGTAATGTTTATTGATGATGTGTTGGTTTATTCTAAGACAGAGGAAGATCATAAGATGCATTTGCGTGTAGTGTTATAAATATTGAAAGATCACTAGTTGTATATAAAGCTGAGTAAGTATGAATTTTGGCTCAGGGAGGTAAAGTTTCTTGGGTATGTGGAATTTGAAGAAGTCATGATGGTGGTTCCGTCCAAGGTTTAGGCTTGAATTCGCAATTGAATCAATCATAGAGTGAGCTTGAATAGTTTAATTTCTATTCTTCAAGATGAATTTGTAATCAAATCGATCACAAAGTCAGTTGGGATAGTTTAATTTCTATTCTTCATGAAGAATTTGTAGTTGAATCAATCATAGAGTGAGCTTGAATAGTTTAATTTTTTTACATTGTATTTATCGAATATAAGTTATAAAACTAAAATTGTAATTTAGTTTGATTAATTTATATTTTATGTCGAGCTTAAACAAATTTAAAACTAAATCAAACCAAGGATGCCTAAGTTTGATTCCCTAACTGTTATTAATAGGGAAAACAAAAACTCATATTAGAAAATTTTGAGTTTACTATTAGAGCTAGTTCAATAATACTGTTATTTTTTCTATTTATATTTATATATTTATATTTTTTGTTGTCGCCTTTTTTTTTAAATAAAAACTGAATTTGTGTTTGAAAATACATTTTATTTATAATTATTAATTTTTTATTTCGATAAAATATTTAATTTTTTGGGTAAGTTTATTGTACTAAAATATTTAATTTTATTAGTTTTTTAAAAATTAATTGAATTTAAAAAATATACTTCATATTAGTTTAATTTAATTTCATTACTCTATTAAATTAAATTAATAAATTAACTTAGTTTAGTTTATTAAATTATTTATTAAAAATCATTTAATTCAAAATATAAAATATATTAAATATTAATTTAATTCAATAAATATAAAATATATCAATTATAATTTAACATATTATTTATTGAAAACAATAGAATAAAATATATTTTATAATAATTTAATTGTGGTATTTATTAAAAATAATTTAATATGATATATTTAATATTAATTAAATTAGATAAGTAAATTAATTACTAAATTAAATTAAATTAAATTTATTTTATTATTTATTAAAAATAAATTAATAAAATATATTTCATATTAATGAAATTAGTTTTAATAAATTAATAAAATATATTTCATATCAATTTAGATGATTAAATTAAATATATTATTTATTAAAAATCATTTTAGTTAAATAAAATATTTTAATTTGATATAATAAAAATGTATAAAATGTTAAAATTAATAAAATATTTGTAAAAAATAGAGTAATAATACTTTTTTATTTATATTTTTATTATTTTTTAAAAATAAAGAATATGAAAAGATTTAACAAACGTATATTTATTATCAATTTACAAAATTTTAAGTTACAAAGCGGGGCTTAGTGTGGCAGCATGACTGTGGCACTGCCTACTTCCAACGACTGATTCACCGGTACATGGAGACATTGCTCAAAAGGGAATGGGGTGGCCTGGTTTCCGGCTTCTTTGTTTGTTGGTGCTATTGCTCGGTTATTCATGGGGTCGTTTGGAATCGGAGGTCGGTTTGCTAACTCGGAAACTGTTGGAATCGGCGAGGGAACCCGACTTCTTCGACTGGTTAAAAAGGACGCGGAGGGCACTACATGAGCACCCTGAGCTTGCCTTCGAAGAGCACCGCACGAGTTAACTTATCAGGTCCGAGCTCGAATCGCTTGGCGTCCGGTACTCCTGGCCGGTCGCCCAGACCGGTGTTGTCGCTTCCATTGGTTCTGGCTCACTCCCTTCCTTCGCTCTTCGAGCCGATATGGATGCCCTTCCTATTCAGGTCTCTCTCTCTCTGACTCTATGTATCTATAATTAATTATTAATATTTCTCTTTCTATTGTTCAATTGCTCAGTAAATTCTGACGAGGGTTTGCGAGGAAGGAATTTCTTAGATGAGAAGTTACATGAATGGAATCAATTCATTACGAATAAACTAATTAAAAAAAATTCAATTTTTATCAGTTTTTATTTAGTATAAAATTTGTGTATTTGATTAACAAACTAGTTTATTTTAAATGAGGTAAATATATCTGTTTTTAAAGAAATGATTAAACTTAAATTTCATAAAGAAAATAAATTTTGTGGTTTTTGAGATTTTTCATCACTGTTGAGTGTTGACGTGGGAATTACTGAAATCATACATGAGCTAATTCAAAATGAATTATGCTATATATATAATATATTTATACTAACAATAACTGTGTTCGGCACTCTGAACAAAATTAGTATTAAGTTTTTTATATATTTAAAACTTTAGACAAAAAATTAAAATCGAAAAAATTATGATAATTCATGTGTTTTAATTTTTTTTTCAAAACTTTAGGCCTTAAAATTCCTCTCTCTAATTAATTTTTGATAAGTACCATAAAAAAACACAAATTATAATGTTTTAATTAGAAATTTTCAACTTCCGAAAAACTGTAATTGTGCGGAACCAAAAAACTATAATTGGGCGGAATCTAAATTGATAATTTTGATTTATATATGATCTCTACTCTTAAAATATAGTAAAATTTAAAAATACCCAACCTGTTTTGTGAGATAAATGATAATGGGATCCACACAAAAAAAAAAAAACTGAGCAGGAAGTTAAAAATATAATCTTAACCGTTAAATAAAAGCAAAAATAATTTTTAAAAGTTGGATCTCAGTTATGAGAGGAACATTTTTCAAAAACCGTTTTATTTTATTATATAAATATAAATTTTAAGGAAATGAGCTCACAGGACATACCTAAACATAAACATATGCCCGAAAATTTATTATTCTTATTTTATTTAATTTACTTTTTGCGACTTGTGTTATTATGCATAATCATTTCAATTTTACTTTCTACATTAGCGATTTTTTTTTTTTTTTTTTTTGCCTGTACGTATACCTTAAAGATGTTTATGAGTTTCCTTTTTCTTTAAGAATAAAAGGAAAGAAAATTGGGAGATTTGGCAACCAATTGACTCTTCAATCTGTCCACATTCCACTCAATCATCAGGATGGACTTTGACATATAAACCCAATGACAATCAACCATACACTTATCTAGGGTAAAAGTAATGAGGTTCCAGCCCAAAGAGCTAACATCTTATTCTCCATGGCAAAGCACCAGCAGGAAGACTAAGAGCTTCAAAAACAAAGTTAGGTATAAACATAGAAAATAATGAAGTGACATATGAATAATAAGGAGATAAGACATAATAGAAAACAATATAAGTGATGGGATGTGAAGTACATGAGCATTTACCTTTTCAGAGTGTGATAGGAAGACTTAACTCATCAGTAGGACTAGAAGACTCAGAAGGAACTAATGGAGCACATGAAACTGCTGGTAGAGATATTGCTTCTTGACGTTGGTTACATCCTTGCAAGTTTGGACGAGACAAATGACTGGGAGGACATGGAGATGAGGAATGAGAATTAACAGACCTAGAGGAAACAATATGCAAGGGAAGACTTTCATGAAGGTTAGCTGGGGATTGGGACACAAAAAAGGAATGGACTCAAAGAATGCGACTCAAAGAATGCGACATTAACACATACATAATATCGATTAAGAGAATGACTACAACCCTTTTGCAACCAGGGGTACCCTTAAAAGAAATATTTACGATAATGGTGGTCTAATTATTGGAGCTACTAATGGACAAATAAGACACCCAAAGATACAAGGAGGAAGAGAAAAAAGCAGACGTGTGAGGGAACAAGA
This sequence comes from Vitellaria paradoxa, assembly GCA_019916065.1. Classification (NCBI taxonomy): domain Eukaryota; kingdom Viridiplantae; phylum Streptophyta; class Magnoliopsida; order Ericales; family Sapotaceae; genus Vitellaria; species Vitellaria paradoxa. Next base: position 23,905,036 of record CM034241.1, on the reverse strand, counting down.
TTGAATGAGGAATTTCACCCTAAAGAACAGATGGCGCCATCATTAGAAAAAATACAGCTAAAATTGCATAGATCACTCCAAAAGGATATGGGGATATTTATTTGAAACAGAAGAATCTGCGACTCCATTTTGTTATGGTGAATGTGAATAAGGGGACTAGTGTAAACATGTCACAACTTAACTCAACTTAACAAAACAAAACATTAGTCTCAAACTAGTCAGGATTGGTTAAATGAATTCTCTCTTTCCATTCATTTTTGCCACGAGATATCATAAAATCATTAAAAGGTTTTGAAAAAGACACTTTGGCTTTGTCTATAGAGAATTTTATAAGGACATTAAATTGAGTTCGAATCTTGGAACAAAAGACTTTAAATATAGAATATAACTTAGAGTGATCTTTCATTAGATAAAGCCAAGTAAGTCTTGAATCATCATCCATAAAAGTGATAAAATGCTTAAATTGCAATTTTAAAGTAACACGACTAGGACTCCAAACATCTAAATGAATTAAAGAAAAAGTACACAATGACCTATGATTGACTCTAAGATACAAAAGGCTCGTGTTGGTGCTTTCCCAATTGATATGACACACTATTGAATGATAAATGACGAAAACTAAGAACCATGGACTTCAACTTATCTAATGATGGATGACAAGACGATATTAAATCTCCTCAAGGTGATGCAATGGCAAGATAAGCTTTGGGTGCTAAGGCGTCAAGATAGTAGATCATGCCAATTTAATGCCCTCTTCCAATATTTTCTCTTTGTCTTCATATCTTGTATAATGACTGAATTAGAAAAGATGTTACTGAACAATTAAAGGTTTTCTCAAGCTTACCAACATACATCAGATTAAAGAGAAAACAATGAACATATAAGATAGAAGCAAAGGAGAGAGATGAAGAAGGTGCTACTATACCAATACCACTTATTGGAGTAGTAGATCCATTTGCTAGTGTAACAACTAGAAAAGATGTGGAATATTGGATACCAGAAAACAATGTAGAGGACCCAAACATATGATTAGAACCACTAGAATATAGCAACAATGGTCCCCATGACATCTATTAAATCCTATATTCGTCATAAAAGTGTCAAACCTTTAAAACCACTGTCTAGGTGCCTATTTTAACCCATACAAACTCTTACAAAGCTTACACACATGAGCATCCTTTCCTTTGACAACATAACCCTTTGACTGATACATATAAATGTCCTCCAAATTCTCATGAAGGAATGCAGTTTTTACATCTAACTGCTCTAAATGCAAGTTCTCAACAACCATAATATCAAGGACATCTCTGATAGTAGAAATCTTCACAATAGGAGAAAAAATTCGGTGTAGTCAATACCTAGTTTCTGTTCAAAACCTTTCACTATCAACCTTGCCTTGTAACATTTGCTCCCATCAGATTCTTCCTTAAGCCTATATACCAATTTGTTATGCAAACCTTGGGCAACTGAACCAAGTCCCAAGTTTGGTTTGATGAGAGAGAATTCATCTCATTGTCCATCGCATGCTTCCACTCCTTCCTGGTCTCCACCTCTACAATACTCCCTCCAAACATTTTGGTTCACTACTATCAATTAGCAACAAATAGTGTAAAGAAGAAGAATAATGCATTGGAGGTTTACTAATAGAATTAGACCTCCTAGGAGGAGGAGTCTGTGAATCGGCTTATGGAGTAGATTGTGTATTACTATCCTGAGCCTGTAAGACATTCTGTTAGAGATCCTCTTAAACTCTACAATGTCTGAATTTTCATTAGCCCCCTCGAGTTGTTTTTGTCTATTTTTATACAAAACAAACTCATTAAATATCACATCCACACTCCTGTGTGTTTTTTGATTTTCAAAATCATAGAGCCTATACCTATAGTTATCAATACCATATCCTATAAACACACACTTTTGAGACTTAGCTCTATTTTTATACAAAACAGACTCATTAAATATCACATCCATACTCTTGCGTATTTTTTTATTTTCAAAATCATACAGCCTATACCCATAGTTATTAGTACCATATCCTATAAACACTCACTTTTGAGACTTAGCATCAAGTTTACTTCTGTTACTTGAATCAACATGCATATAGGCCATGCAACCAAAGACTCAATGAGATAAATTTACCTCTTTACCTGACCAAGCCTCCCCTGGCAGTCCATTATTCAAAGGAATTGAAGGTCTCCTGTTGATCAAATATGCCGCTATATTTACTACTTCAGCCTAGAATTCCTTAGGTAACTTAGCATGTAACTTCATGCTCCTTGCATGCTTTAGGATCGTCCTATTCATGTGCTTAGCAACTCCATTCTGCCTTGGCTTCTTTGAGATTGTTTTCAATATGCGAATCACATTTGCAGCACTGCAAGCCTCAAACTCGCTATCACAATACTCGTCGCCATTATCAGAGTTCAAACACTTCAGTTTCTTTCCTGTTTCATTCTCAACTAATGCATTCCAATTCTTGAAAACACTAAACACATCAAATTTATATTTGAAAAAATAAACCCATAATTTTCTAATAGCGTCATCATTGAAAGTAACAAAATAACATGAGTAACCAAGGGAAGATACCTGAGACGGGCCCCACACGTTTGTATAAACCAACTTCAGTTTCTCTGATTTTAGGGTCCTTGCCACCTTCGTAAAGCCAACTTTCTGCTATTTCCCAAAGACACAATCTTCACAGAAGTCTAAATTTAATGATTTACAACCCGGCAATTTATCCTTCGTCAACATTACTTTTATTCCTTTTTCGTTCATGTGACCTAGCCTACAATGCCACGTAGTACATTCAATTGTTGGTACTGCCACTGCGATGCTACTATAAGTACCCGAAGATACATATAGGGTTCTTTCTTTTTTACCACGAGCCACAACTAGGGCCCCTTTGCTCATCTTCTAAGCATCTGATGTAAACAATGTGACCACTCCACTCTCTGACAATTGATCCACTGAATTCTTTATTAGACTAGGCACATGTCTAACATGCTTCAATTTCAATACTGTCCCATCTGTCTAAGTAATCTGCACATCTACTTTCTCAATTATGTTGTAAGCCTCATCATCACCCAAGTAGACCTTTTCAAAATCTCCTTGCACATAATTTGGTAATACATCCATCTATGGAGTAGCATAGAATGAGGCATTTCAGTTTATAACCTAAGACTCATTGCGAGAATCTAGCGAACAAATCAAGGCATCATTATCTGACTCATCTGTAACATTGACGGTGTTCTTACTCCCTTAATTATTCTCGTTCTGCTGCTTTTTTGACGATGCTCTACCACCTCGCTTCAAGTGCCCCATCTAACCACAACTTCAACAATCCTCAAGTTTCACATCTCCACCACAAGATTTACTCCTATTTTCGGAATTTCCTCTTCATTTGCTCTTATTGTACTTATTATCTCTCCTATTTGCAGACCTACCTCTTTTTTCTGTACTTAGAGCTGAACTCGAAGTAATGTCCTCACTCGATGCTCTCCTCCTAGCTTCTTCTCCTAAAATCAACCCAATAACATCCTTCAATTTTATTTTTGCAAATCCAAAGGAAATACTAACTGCCACAACAAGTTCATTCCAATTTTCTGGCAAACTCGATAACAGAACAAGGGCTCTAATTTTATCATCAAAATTAATACCAATGGATTCTAATTGATTCCTGACCATATTAAATTCATTCAGATGTTTAGTAACAATGGAGTTTTCAGGCATCTTTGAATTAAACAACTTTTTCATAAGATATACTTTATTCACCGCAGAAGGTTTCTCGTACATCTTTTCTAGGGCTTTGAACAAATTTGCTATAGTTTTGTATTCGGCAGTATTCGACACAACTGATGGCACGAGGCTCAATCGCACAGTCCTCAAAGCTTTGCAAGCCAAAATATTCCAATCTTCTTGTGTTACACTTTCTAGCTTTTTCTCGCTAATCAGAAGATATAAATTCTTCTGATACAAAATATCTTCCATCTAGATCTTCCAAAAAGTGTAGTTCGTACATTGAACTTCTCAATCTTGTATTTGCCTTTAGCCACTGCGTAAACCCTTGATTTCCTAACCCGGAGCTCTAAGCAACCCCTTCCTTCCGATGGACCGAGATTGATGGTACACCTAGGCTTTGACGCTGGTTGTTGGGTGGTCTTGGACTTCTCTCATTCCTAAAAGCTAGCTTGTAGAGTGAAACTTTCCTTCACACTTACATTTTGACCACCAGTCTCTTCCTAACCGATGTGGGAACCCCAACAGATTTACCTTGACAAGGTGAATGAGCAAAGGAACCAATGGGAGAGAAGCCTAATGGGCTACTTGAATCTATAGAATCCTTGAATACTCTTCTCTAAAGAGAGTTACTAATTGTGAATGATTGGTAATTGTTGGCACATGGGGAATTAGAGTTAACTACATGTCCCATGTGAGAGGGTCTGCTAAATAATCCCAACATTGATCCTGATAATGTCCATCTTTACCATATTTGGTGCATTTTGGTCAACCCTTACCACGACCACCACAACCACCTTGTCCATGACTACCACGGTGTTGCAACTATAGAGTGAGATGGTGGGTGATTCTAATTATCAGTATTTTGACCTAGCATTGCTAAATTAGTAGGATTAGACTCAAAGGAATAGCTTTCGGTTGTGGCATGTATGACTCTAGAGTAAGACTCAATTAGATGGAATAGTCTCACCACTAAGTATTCAAGGCCAAAGTATCTAAGGTGTAACATGATCAAATTCAAGGTTAATTCTACAAGAAATCGAATGACAACTATTTGATCACATTGCCTTTGCACTATGTTGATATCTATGGACAATGGCTAAAGTGTGTGTAGTTCTTCAAAAACTTGTTTTAAAGAAGAAAAGTACTCTGTGACCAGTTTGCCATACTGTTGTAATTGAAATAACTTCAAGGACAAATTATACATATGGGCGATATTATTTGAGAACGGTAAACGAACGTGATCCCAAACTTCCTGGCATATATGCAAATGAGTACACAGATAGGCAATACTTTATTCGATAACTCTATAGATAGCTAATGATACGTGCATTTTCTTGAATCCATGAATCATATTTCACATCGGTTGTTGAGGAGGTAAATTTAGTTAAATGTTTATGCTTATCGTAGTCGGTTAATGCAAATCTAATAGCTGTAGCCCACTGATTGTAGTTATTACCATTCAATTTCCAAGTAGTCAAATGAGTTGGAATAGTGGTAGAGCTAACAGGCTTAGATTCCATTGACAAAGAACATGTCAAGAATAAGAATCGAGTGGAATGGCTTATCCATTATGGGGTAAGACCACGTCTATTATATACTTGAACTTTACAATTTAAGGAAGGTATCAATCATAAATCATATTCTAGGAAGCGAACAATTTAGGAGTCAATCTATGTCTATTTCTATTTTTACAATATCTTTAACACTCCTCTCAAGTTAGAGTGTAGATATCATACGTTCCAAGCTTGTTACAAATGTATGTAACCCGAGAACTCCCAAGCGCTTTAGTGAATAAGTCTGCCAGTTGGTCTTCTGAGTTAACATGTTCTGTTTTGATGATATTTTGTAGTATCTTTTCTTTGAAAAAATGACAATTTACTTTGATGAGTTTGGTTCTTTCATGGAATACTACAATATGTACTGCAAATTGATTATGAAACAATAGTTTTATAGGTTGTGAAAAATGAGCTCCCTATTCCTCCAATGGATGCTATATTTAGATTAATTCACATGAAGTATGAGTAATAGCTTTGTATTCCGATTATGAACTAGACCTAACAACTACAAATTTGCTTTTTTCTTTTCCATGACACCAGATTTCCTCCTATAAAAACACAATAACTAGTAATGGAGCGTCTATTTGATGGTGATCTTGTCTAATCTGCATCTGTATAGCCTTGAATGGAAGTATGACTATGATTCTAATATAGCAGACCTTTCCTCAGTATTCCATTTAGATATCTCAGAATTCTAATAATTGCATCTCAGCGAGAAGTTCAAGGCGATTCCGCAAATTGGCTAATCATACTTATAAAAAGTGAAATGTCTGGCCTTGTTACTATCAAGTAATTTGATTTCCCTACTAATCTCAAATATTGATTTGGATTTTCTACTAAATCACCTTTATTTATACTGAGTTTTGTATTAGGATCCACCGGAGTATCAACTAGTTTAGAGCCTAACATACCTATCTCAAAGAGCAAGTTTAGAGTTTGCTTCCTCTATGATAAAGCAATTACCTTATGTGATATGGCTACCTCAGTACTTGAGAAATACTTCGGTTGCCCTAAATCTTTAGTGTTGAATTTCCTCTGGAGAATGGACTTCAAATCTTAAATCACTTGTGTATCTTCCCTACTGATGAATATGTCATCTGTGTAAACAACAGATTAGATCTTCATGTGAGTAGAATGATGACAGAATACGAAATGATCAGGTTAGACTGAATTTGGTAACCACAGTACTAAATTTGCTAAACCAGAGCTGAGGAGATTGTTTGAGGCCATAAAAGGACTTCTTAAATTTATACACTAGTCCAAACTTTTCTGGAGCAACAAACCCAGGAGGTTGCTTTGTATAGACTTCTTCCTCCAGATCACAGGGTAAGAAAGCATTTTTAACATCTAACTAGTGAAAAGACTAATCATAAGTGGCTGCCAACGAGAGAAACAATCGCACGGAGGTGATCTTAATAACAGGAGAAAAATTATTAGAAAAATCCAAGCCATACACCTGTGTATATCATTTGGCAATTAGGCGAGCTTTCAATTTACCAAGAGAGCCACCAGAATGCACTTTAATAGTGTAGACCCAACCGCAACCAAAAATGGACTTCTCAGGAGGAAGCCCGACCAAGTCCCAAGTGTCATTAACTCGAAAAGCAGACATCTCATCTTCCATCATAGAGCGCCAACCAAAGTGAGAGAGTTTCAAGCATAGAATTAGGAATAGAAGTAGAGAATATGGAAGAAATAAAGGCATGATAAAATGGAGATAAGCCATGATAGGAAACAAAGTTATGGGATGGGAAGTGCAAGTCCGCTTAGCTTTGCGAAGAGCATTAGGCAGGTGATCGTCACTCACAGTAATTGGAGACTCAGGAAAAGACAGTGGAGCAATAGAAGCACTAGGAAGTTCAACTGACTTATGATTGGTGTGGACTTGTAAGTTAGAACGATTGAGGCACCCAAAATTGGATGGAGGATCCGAAAGGTAATTCGGAATGGAGGTGGGAAAGACTAGTAAAGGGAGACTCTCATCCAAAGAAGATAGGGATGAAGACCCAAAAAAGGAAAGGTGTAGCTTCAAAGAAGGTAACATTGACATAAACAAAGTTCCAATGAAGGGACAGATTGAAACAATGATAGACTTTTTGTAGTGAAAACCCAAGGAAGACGCATTTATGGGCTGGAGGAGCAAGTTTATCAACCCCATTGTGAAGATGGTGATCAAATGCAACATATTCGAATATCTATGGTGGAAGAGAAAACGACGACTGTGTGGGACACTTACCAAAAAAAAAAAAAAAAGGACTGTGTGGGGAATATAAGAGAATGGGGAGACTAACCACGTAGAACGAATAAAGGCATTCAATTAATCAAATGACACGCAGTGAGAATAACATCACTCCAGAAGATCCGAGGGACATTCATTTGAAAAAGTAAGCATCGAACGGTCTCAATAAGATGAAAGTTCTTTCTCTTAACAACTCCATTTTGATGAAACATACCAAGGGAGGACATGAAATTAGTAAATGGTTTAGAAAATTATTCTTGCATTACCACTATGGAGAATTTTAGTATGCTTTCCAAATTGAGTTTGTATTACAGTACATAAAAATTGAAAGGTAGAAAATATTGTAAAATATCTTTCATTAAATATAGCTAAGTTGTTTGGGAAAAATCATCCACAAAGGTAACAAAGTACTGAAAACCAAGTTTGAGACAACACGATTCGGACCCTAATCATCTGAATGAACTAAATCAAAAGACTGTAAAACTCTATTAGTAATTTGAGGAGAGAAGGAAGCACAATAATGCTTTCTTAATTGACAGGACTCCAAATTTAAAAATTGCAACTAACTCAAACTAGAGACTATAGATTTTAATCTAACTAATAATGGAAAATCAAGACAACAATGAATCTCCAATGGTGAGGTCATGGTGGAATAGGTTGTAGAAGTTTGCCCAAAAGGTGTATTAAGATAGTAAACTTTTTTAACTTCACGTCTTCCACCAATCTTTTCCTTTGTCATCAGATCCTCAATAATGAAAGAATGAGGAGGAAAGGTCACTAAACAATTTAATTTTGAAGTAAGTTTGCTGATAGACATAAGGCTAAAAGTAAAGTAAGGAACATAAAGAACTGAAAATAATGGTAAAGAGGGAGAGGATGAGCCATACCAATTCCATTGACTGGGTTATTAAGACCATTAGCTGTGGTAATGGGAGGAATGATAGAATTGGATGTTCCAAACATAAAATCTAATGCACTAGAATCCAAAATCCATGGGGCAGGAGAATAGAAAGAGAAACAAGTAATGAAGTTACCTCTCTGCACTAGGTGAGCAATAGGAAGAGATGCAAGCGGCCTGAAACTGTAGGAATTTGGGGTACTCCTTGCTGGAGATAGTCACTTGTGGAGCAGAATGAATCTCACTGCTAGGGATCATATTAGTGGGAGAAGGAGCCTTGATAATAGCAGCATGTGCTAATCTAATTGTTTATTTGTCTGGACTCTAGATCAATTGTTCAAACTCAATAACTAATCTAATTGTTTGTAATATTTGCTAATCAATGAGTGGCAGGCCTTTTACTTTTTCATGTTGATATTATAAGACTATTATAGTGGCTAGTTGACCATAGTGTAAAAAAACCAGACCCAAGAGACCACTTTTTCCTTTTCTAGCATGTTGAAGTTCTGTGTTAATAAACAATTAGATTGTTTTTTCACAAGATTGGGAAAAAATGATATTTCCAGATCTAGTTTACTAAGATTTGTCTACTGGAAAAAAAGTCAGCTTTCGCACATTGGTCTTACCAAGTGGCAAAGCAAATCAGGTGTCCTTGAATCAATTTTGAAGTGGTGACCAGTGTGGATCTGTAATTTGCAAATGAGGATGGACATTCAAAAAGCTGCAATTAATAGGCAATGCAAACACTTCAAATTATTGTGTACATTTTCAAATAAAGAATCATGAGGAAGTTCTGAACATCAGATGCTGGGTTTAATGCAGACACATGGCTTTGACCTAATGGATGGTTGAGAAAAGTTTCTGAAATTAATTTATGATGCTTTCAACGAATTGAATGCGATTATAGCTTATATTGCCAGATGGCTTCTCTTTATTAGGGGTCAGAAGACCATGCTTAAATTTTTTGTTCCCATTTTGTCCTTCCCTAGTTTCTAGTTGTTTTATCTTCTAATGCTTTTAAGGATAGATTTTATTAGATCTTAAGTTACTTTTACTGATTAATTAGTTTTCTGATATCTTGAAACAAAATTTTTTCTTGAAAGGAACTAGTGGAGTGGGAGCACAAGAGCAAGATCAATGGTAAAATGCATGCATGTGGCCATGATGCCCATGTAACAATGCTGCTTGGAGCTGCTAAATTACTACAACGCAAAAAGGATGTGTTGAAGGTAAGTTTATGATGGAACAGAGAGAGGCAATCTGGAAAGCACGTTTAGCATGCTAATGACCCTTCCAAGAAACTCTTCCATAATCTGAAGAATACTAATTACAAGCTTATGTTGATGTCCTATCCATCACCATAGTCCCATTTAGCACCTATCTGTTCCGACGAAGGAAGGTCCCATGTCATTGTCTTAGAAACTTTGGCTGCCGAAATACTTTCAAATAGCAAAACACATTTCGCATTATGCATTGGCAGTTTTACTATATTAATCAGGGAAAATATCTCTATCAAGCCAGTCTTATGCTGTGTATGTGTACACATTGCATGTCCATGGATTACACCCAGTTTGGTCCTCTTACTCTGGTGCTTATCCTCAAAGGGAGCAAAAGAAAAGAAAAGGAAGTATATTTTTTAAAAGGAGCATCCTGGCATCATGCCAGAAGGCTCAGAATTGGACCAACCCGCCCCGCCACTAAATAGAAAGTGAAAGATTTGACCACTTTAAGTTGTAGAGATTAAACCATCAGCATTATGTCATTGCCAAAAAGGGTAAATTATACTAACTACACTTCAGATTTGTTGAACAATGAGGCAATAACCTTGACATTTCAATAATTACACTGTCTATCTTTGCTTTTTGATTTTTATATCAAACTACCCATTTATCTTACTTTCCGTTTGTACATCTAATGGTGGTGCTAGGTTGCATCATTCAAATAGTTTTTTACAATTCCTAAAATGCCCTTGCATGACTTTGAAAGACGGAAGTAACCATCTTTAACAAATAAAACTACTAAATCCACTTCTAAAAGGGTGGAATGTATGCAATTTCCTCTCCTTTCTTCCACACTCCCTCTCACTCTCCCTTGTACCATTCCAGTTAATTTCTCTTTCCTTCTGATGGTCCACTGTCCCCCACTTTCCTATTGAACCACCATACCTACCATTGTGAATAGCTCCTTTCCTACTCCCATTCTCTCAAACCACTGCTGTCACAACCCCCATCCAAATGATATAATATTGTTTGGTCCACACAGCTTTAAAATACTTCATATCAAGTGGTTGTGAGTTCTACACATATGGAACATTTGTGGGGATGTAGGACAGGAGAACCTTCACTGTGCCTTGACAGCCTTTCGTTGACCTACTTACACAACTGGTTTGTCACAATCTCTTTCCCTTTAAGGCACAGGCCCCTGCATGTTTACACATCTGACTATGCTTGGCTCTGGTAATATTTTGTCATGATCCCATCCAAATGGTATAATATTGTCAGTTTTGAGCTTTAGCCCCTACAACTTTACAACTCGTCATTCCAAGTGGATGCAAGTCCTACATATATGACATATCCCCTTACCACACCCAGGCGATACAGGAAAGGAGAAGCTTCACCACGCATCTCTAATAGTTCAATAGCCTCTCTAGTAGCTCGACAGCCTCTCAACGGCCTTCCCACCCTACCAGTTTGTCACAACCACCACCACTTAGTAGCCCCCACTGCATTGATTTCATTTAACCGGGGCCTCGACAAACACCACCTCCTCTTTACTAATTCACTGTTTGTCCACTATGAGTAACCACCATGGAGAACCCATTAGGCCATCATTACCACCATCACTTTAAGTCATAACTCACAAACAGACAACACATAGCAATCGTGCCATCATTGCCACTATAAATACTTGGAGCTGAGATTCAATTGAAGGCAGCCAATTGACAACCCAATCACACCACTACCGACTTATTCGTGGCATCGTGTAATTCAAGATGGCTTTTGGTTGAAAGGATAAATGGGTGCCCATGGTAAAGTGAAAGCAAAAGGAATTGGTTGAAATCTTTGAGAGTCGCACTGATTTTTTGAAGATTTTTCAATTTAAAATCTTCAGTGAACTCAGAGTAGGATGAAAAATAAAGGAGAATTATTTGGCATTGGTTGGGTTTCTAAATTTTGATGACATTTTAGTTAAATGGACGTATTTATAAATATTTATTGTCGATAAAAGATCATGTCTTCCTGCACCAAATCCATGAACTGTGAATGCCATGACTTTGAGGACTATGATTAAGAGGGGACTCTAGCATTGGAGCTGTATGAGATTTTATAATTGTTAAAATTTTGGATTTAATAAAGGATGGACTTCGATAGAAAGGGCTTTTAGTTTGAGAAAATTGAATAATATTTCCTTGTACTTCTAATGATGTGCTAAATGCCATTATAAATGTTATTTACTTGTAGACAAAATTAAAAGTTCATTGCACTTACATGGTGTTTTGCTGTACTCAGATTAATGTTAATTTTTTTATTAATTAAAAAAAGTTCTCCTCCTATGATGTGTTATTGTGTTTGCTATTAGTCAATTTTCATGGCTTGTGTCACACTAGAGTTTTAGATCTGGTCATTGTTTTTTAAACAAGTTTTCCCATTTGTTAACAGGTATAAATATAAAGTACAACTTTATTTGTGTGCATATCTTTGTAAATATAGGCTGTATAAGTGGGGGCATGAAAAGACAATCAGGTATTTTTTCAAGGGTAATATAGTCATTTAGTGATTTCCGTTAGTTGGGTTACTGGACAAGGTAGGTTAAGTAATTCTTAAAATGCTGAGGGTGTTGTCTTAGTTTTCAACAAACCTCAGGGGAGATCAGTGTAATTTACTCCCCAAAAGCTATATAAAGTATCAAATTTTATATTTGTTCAAGGGGCTGTCTTGTAAAACTGAAAATTAATTACTTCAAAAAGATTAGCATTGAGGTACTAGTACTTTATTTTTGAAGAAATAAACATAAATTTGTCTAATCTAGATTAAAATTTAAAATCACTTCCATTGAGTCTATTCCAAATCTACCTAATGATTTGTCAAACTCTCTTTGGCTTAAAATTTAGGCTCTATTTAAGTTGATTTTTGTTTTAAGTGGTAAAGTTAGCAAATGTCTTTAAAATAAGATCCACTAAAATTTGAGCATTTAATTCAGATTATCAAACAAACCACTGCTGTGTTCATGGTATATATTTTTATGGTTTCCTGTGTTGATGTATTTGCATCATTTTGGGGTGCTATATAATATGCAACTACAACTGTGTTATTTGAATATTCAAGGGCACTATTAAGCTTGTCTTTCAACCTGGAGAAGAGGGCCATGCCGGAGCTTACCATATGTTAAAAGAGGGTGTTCTGAATAATTTGCAAGCCATTTTCGGACTACATGTTTGGCCAGGATTGCCTATTGGTACAATTGGTTCAAGACCTGGTCCACTGCTTGCTGGTTCAGGCAGGTTCTTAGCCACTATTGAAGGAGTTGGTGGGCATGCAGCGGAACCCCATGCAACTAGAGATCCAATTCTTGCTGCATCCTTGGCAATCCTTGCACTCCAACAGATTGTTTCACGAGAGACTGATCCTCTTGAGGCTAGGGTACACTCTATTTTTTTTTTCTTTTTCTTTGTCTTTTCTTTTTACAGATTATAAGTTTCCATTGCTTGTTTCATTTATGTTCTATGGATGCATTTATGCAATGGTGAGAAGAAGCACTTTCCAACTTTACAGGGAACAACTGGTGGCACCAAGACTCTGTGTTTTCATATTTCATTGTAACATGACGTTTATTTATGAGCATCAACATGACAGAGTTTAACAAACTTACGCTTTTCCTTGTGATATAGGTGGTCACAGTCAGCTTTGTTGATGGTGGCCAAGCAGGCAATGTTATTCCGAAGATGGTAAGATTTGGAGGCAGCTACCGAAGTATGACAGCAGAAGGTCTGTCCTACCTTCAGCGGAGAATCAAAGAGGTATTGTGTGTTCAAGGAAAAGGACTTTTTATTTTTTATTTTTATTTTTATTTATTTCTTTTTTTTGACCCATAAATTAGTGGTCTACTAAATTTATAGAGTACTGGACTAAACTAAACTGCAACTAAAATTTTGGATCTGTATTCAGGAAAAAGTTGTCAATAGTATGAGTCACGGGCCTATTAATCTGGACAGTTATTTGAACCCTCAGCATGTTGCCTAGAAGACAGCCCCATAGAGGGTGAATTGGGTTTTTTCTTATGTGATGGCAGTTAATTCAATAGACAATGAATACAATTAATATATAAAAAAATGATATCTAAAGAAGATATAAAGAAATGAGGGAGAGGAGTCAAAAATAGGATATTTATAGTTGTTCAGTTCTGATAAGATTGTGATGAACTATTTCCTCACACATGAATCAGTGTGTGTACTGATTTATATACACAAAAGTAAAAGACTATACGGCTTACCTTGGTGACCATTCGGTTACCAAAGTGTCCAGATACATTAACCATTAATGCTATACTAACTCTAAGTATTAATGCTACATTAACACTCCCCCTCAACCTGGAGCATATATATCATACGTTCCAAGCTTGTTATAAATATATCTCACTCTTGCTCCTCCTAAAGCTTTAGTGAACAAATCAGCTAACTGATCTTCAGACTTCACATGACTTGTTTTGATAATATTTTTGTAGAATCTTTTCCCTCACAAAGTGACAATCAACTTCAATGTGTTTAGTTATCTCATGAAACACTGGATTAGTTGCAATATGGACAGCTGCTTGATTATCACAAAATAAGTCCATGGGCTGGGATCTAAGAACTCCCAATTCTGTCAACATATGACGTATCCAAACTAATTCACAGGAAGTGTGTGCCATAGCCCTGTACTCAGATTCTGCACTTGATCTTGCCATCACTGTCTGCTTTTTACTTTTCCATGACACTAGGTTTCCTCTCACAAAAATACGGTACCCAGTAGTAGACCGTCTATCTGTTTGTGAACCAGCCTAATCTGCGTCTATATAACTTTGGACAAGTGTATGACCGTTATCTCTATACAATAAACCACATCCTGGTGCACCTTTTAGATATCTTAGAATACGAATAATCGCCTCCCAATGATTGGTCCGTGGTGCATCAAGAAATTGACATACTACACTTGTAGCAAATGAGATATCCGGCCATATGACTGTCAAATAATTAAACTTCCCAACCAATCTGCGATATCTACTAGGATCTTCCAATAGGTTTCCTTTGTCTGCTAGCAATTTTGTATTAGGATCCATTGGAGTATCCACTGGTTTAGTTCCTAACATACCAGTTTCAGAGAGCAGATCAAGAACATACTTCCGCTGAGAAAGGACAATGCCCATGCGTGATTGAGCAATCTCAATGCCCAATAAGTACTTCAGAAAACCTATATCTTTGGTGTTGAACTTGGTTTGAAGGAATATCTTCAAATCATGAATTCCTTGTGTGTCATATCCGGTGATTATAATGTCATCCACATAGACTAGCAACCATATTTTTCCTTGAGGAGAATGACAGTCGAAAACAGAATGATCAACACCACAACGTATCAACCCAAACTCTGTCACAACATCACTAAACCTTTCAAACCATGCACGAGGGGATTGCTTTAGGCCGTACAATGCCTTTTTCAATTTGCAGACAAGTCTAGTCTCCCCCTAAGCAGCAAAACCTAGAGGTTGCTCCATATACACCTCTTCGGCAAGATCACCATGGAGAAAAGCATTCTTGATATCAAACTGATAAAGGGACCAGTGAAAGGTGGCTGCAAGAGATATGAGAAGACGTTCTGATGTAATCTTGGCCACAGGAGAGAAAGTCTCGGAAAAATCAAGACCATAGATTTGAGTGTATCCTTTGGTAACAAGCCTTGCTTTCAACCGATCCACTGCACTATCAGGATGAACTTTGATATTATATATCCAACGACAACCAACTGTGGATTTCCCAGGAGGAAAAGTGACCAAGTCCCATGTATCATTGGCTTGAAGAGCTGATATTTCTTCTTCCGTGGCATTACGCCACCCGGAATGGGATAGTGCTTCAGACACAGAGTTAAGAATAGAGACAGTGGACAATGATGAAACAAAGGCATAATATGAAGGAGACAAAGCTGTGTATGAAACAAAGTTAGATACAGGATGGGAAGTACAAGCTCGTTTACCTTTCTGCAGAGCAACTGGAAAATCAAGGTCACAAAGGTCTTGCTCGGGGGCAGGA
Source organism: Vitellaria paradoxa (assembly GCA_019916065.1). Lineage (NCBI taxonomy): Eukaryota > Viridiplantae > Streptophyta > Magnoliopsida > Ericales > Sapotaceae > Vitellaria > Vitellaria paradoxa. The sequence goes on along the minus strand of CM034241.1, from coordinate 23,889,326 downwards.
TCTGAAGACAAGATAGGAGAAGGTGAAGTGCTTGAAGCATCAGGGATAGATTCTGGATCTGGAACTACCCTCCGTCTGGTATAAACCTGCAGATCAGGACGAGAAAGACGAAAAGAAGAAACCAAAGGCAAAGGGAGACTTTCATTTAAATCAGACACAGAAGAATCATTGGAAAAGAATGGGGTATTTTCAAAGAATGACACATCAGCACATATGAAATATCGATTGAGTGAAGGATTGTAAAATCTATACCCCTTTTGTACCCGAGAATATCCCAAAAAGACACACTTAATGGCACGAGGGTCAAGTTTATCAACCCCACCTTCAAGTTGATGAACAAATGTAACATATCCAAATATGCGTGGAGGAAGAAGAAACAACGGTGTTTGGGGGAACAACACAGAGTAAGGGGAACAACCTTGCAGAACAGAATATGGCATTCGGTTGATCAAGTAACAAGCTGTGAGAATAGCGTCCCCCCAAAAGGCTTTGGAACCTTTATGTGGAACATTAAGCAATGAGCTGTTTCAACCAAATGTAAGTTTTTCCTCTCAGCAACTCCATTCTGTTGTGGAGTATGAGGACATGATGACTGATGAATCATGCCAAGAGATGTCATAAAATCAGTGAAAGGTTTAGAAAAATATTCTTTCGCATTATCACTACGAAGAATCTTAATTGATACATCAAATTGAGTTTTTATTTTAAGACAAAAAGATTGAAAGATAGACAATAATTCAGAACAATCTTTCATTAGATAAACCCAAGTAAGTCTTGAAAAATTATCAATAAAGGTAACAAAGTACTTAAAACCCAACTTGGACATAACACGACTAGGTCCCCATACATCAGAATGTACTAAATGAAAAGGACTTGAGGACCTGTTATTGACTCAAGGACTAAAGGAAGCACAGTGATGCTTTCCTAACTAACAAGACTCACACTCTAAAGACTGTAATTGACTCAAACTTGGTACCATGGATTTCAACCGATCAAAAGAATGATGCCCCAGACGACAATGAATTTCCAGTGGAGAACCTACTGCAGAACATGACATAGGTGAAGAAGTAGATGGACCAGACAGGTAGTAGAGTCCCTGAGCTTCATGCCCTTCTCCAATCTTCTTCCTTGTCTTCAAATCCTGAATAATTACAGAATCAGGAAAGAAAGTCATTGAACAATTCAACTGCCAAGTAAGTTTACTAACAGATATAAGGTTGAAAGATAAGGATGGTACATATAAAATTGAGGATAATGACAAATGAGAAGATGGACAAATGTTATCAACTCCTTTTACCGAATTAGATGAACCATTAGCTGTGGTGACATTGGGGATGGATGAACACTGAAGATTAGAGAACAGTGAAGATGTACCAGACATATGGTCTGAAGCACCAGAGTTAATGACCCAAGATGTATTTAAAGAGGTAGATACACATGTAGTGGGATTACCTCGATGGGCTAAAGATGCTATTGGAAGAGATGCCTAATGAGCATTCTAATACTGGAGGAACTTGGCGTATTCCTCTCCCGAGAGAGTCATAGTGGATGGTTCTCCTGCACTAAGCTTATCAGAGGAAGTAGGAGTATCAGATGCAACAACATGAACCATGTGAGTTGGCTTCCCATGGAGATCCTAACAATTCTCCCTAATATGTCCAGGACGGCCACAATTAGTACATCTTGGTCTAGTACCACGACCTCCACGACCACAGCCATGATTTCCACGTCCACGTTCATTATACTGAGATGAAGACGGATGAACAAGGCTTTTATTATCTAAGGGAGTCTGATTAATTAAGGCAGAACGTGCAGGCTCAGAATTAGTTGATGATTCCTTAGATGCAGCTCTCATAACCCTGGAACATGTCTCTACAAATGAGGGAAGAGTGGCCCCACTGAGTATCTGGGCTTTGACAAGCTCAAACTCAGGATCTAGCCCAGCAAGAAAATGAAGCACTACCATTTGTTCTCTCTATTTCTGCATAACATTAATATCTGTGGATAATGGTTGCAGAGAGTTCAATTCCTCATGAACACGCTTGAGAGAAGCAAAGTACTTAGTAATTGGCTTGCCGAATTGCTAGAGCTGAAAGAATTCTAGTGATAGGTCATACATCTGAGTGAGATCACTGGAGAACAACAGACGAATATATTTTCATATATCCTTACATGTGTCTAAGTGAGTACACATGTCAGCGATATTGGGCTCCATGGAATTCCACAGCAAACTAACAAGATGGGCATCTTCTCGGACCCAAATATCAAACTTAGGATCATCTTCAAGAGGTGCTGGCTCAATTAAATGCTGCTTCTTACCATATCCAGTTAAAGCAATCTTTATTGCCTTGGACCACTAGATGTAATTCATTCCATTCAACTTTCGAGTTGTCAATTGTTGTGGAATTGGAATAGAACCACTCATTATCTTCTGATCAATTGGGGTTCCAGCAGCCATTTAAGATAAAAAATGCAACGTTAAACAGTAACAGTGACACACGGCAGATGAACAGTGATGACAAAGGAGAGGAATCAAACAAAGGTTAGCTAATTACCAATCTGATTATACTGGTAGACTCGTCACAGGGAATAGAACAGTCGGCAAAGAAGGTCGGAACTCAGACGTCGAGACACGCGCCCTCACGCGCGGCTTTGGCATCGGCACGTGAAGCCCACGCGCAGTGACAGTAGAGGCACGTGGCGGCGTGTGGGAATTTCTCTGGCGGCGGCGCTCCTCCGACGGTGGTCGTCTACTTCCAGCGATCGATACTGCTGCAATGACCACCTGGACAAGCAAATGTTTGATGACCTTTGCTTTGAAAATGACACGGGACCTTGGTTTGTTTGACTGTGAACGTTGATAAACAGTGACTCACTGTTTTACATGACTCTTTTACTCAATCACACTCACTAATCATGCTCTGATACCATGATTAGATTGTGATAAACTATTTCCACACACATGAATTAGTGTGTACTGATTTATATACACAAAAGTAAAAGACTATACAGCTTACCTTGGTGACCAGTCGGTTACCAAAATGTATAGATACATTAACCATTAATACTATACTAACTCTAAGTATTAATGCTACATTAACAAGTTCAACGTGAGCTTACGTCCACTTCCTAGGCTTCTCGAGAATTCTCTAGTAACTTCTTCTTCGAAGTAGTGCAACCTACTAGCTTCTAGGAGCTAGCAACCTTACACTAAGTATATTTGTCCAAAAATACTTCAAACTTCACGGAAGTGGTTTTTTCTTAAGAACACTCTAAACTATATCCCTAGTCTTGTTTTTTCCATAAGAACAATCCAAACTTTACCCCTCAATACCCAACCATACAATGGTTGAACGGACATTTCTATCAACACAACACTTCCATGAAAGTAACTATACAAGTTGGAAAATAGTTAGGCGTAATTTGGTACAAGGAAATGAAATGGTCATTCCCACACTTTCATTCAATTACCAAATTTGTTGCAACTTTTTAGAACAGGAATGACCATTTCCTGGGAATTTCTATTCCATTCCATTACTTGATTTTCATTCTTTTTTGGAAAGAGGGGAATGCCATTATCACTCAAGCAATTCGTCTTTCAAGTCGATCCAAACTTGGGTCGTAAAATTTTACCTTTAGGCCCGTTTTGGCCTGGATTTGTATTCTAGGCTTCTCAAAAGATTAAAAAGTATTTATTGACATGTTTCTTAATAGTTAAGCAAATTTCGACTCAATCCGAACTCGAGCCGTAAAAGGAAGATTTTATCTCTATGCCTTTTTGCCCAAATTCACATTTTGGACTGCCTAAAAGTCTAAAAAATGTTCATTGACATATTCTTAATGGTGAAGCAAATTTTTGCCCGATTTGAACATGTGTCGTAAAATGACTGTGTTTACCCTTGAGCTTATTTTTTTGCCCAGATTCGTATTTTGAGCTTCCTAAAAGTCTAAAAAATATTGAATTTTTTATTAGCTATGCAAATTTTGGCCTGATCCAAATTTGAGCTATAAAATGATGATTTTGCGACCCTAAAGAAGACATATGAAGAATTGAACTCTCTTTCATCATTATCTGCCAATATCAATGAAATGTAGAGACGACGGGAGCAAATGATTGTACTAAATTTTCTTACTAGTCTTGATCACGAGTTCGAACCAATCAACGCACAAATTCTTGGTGGAGCTTCTCTCCTATCTCTTTTTGAGACTTACTTTGGTTCCCTAATAGTTGCTTCTCAGACGACTCCTCTAGTTGAATCTAAGTCTACTTGTTCTGTTCTCACTAGTTAGATTGGCACTATTGATGGTTGTGTCACTCGAGATAATAATGGAGTAAATGGTAACATTAAGGGTAAGGGAACACGATCAAAATGTACACATTGTGGACGACTTAGACATCTTCGTGAAAAAATGTTGGAAACTATATGATATGCCTACACAGATGACACATGCTGCTACTGCTAATACTTTTGCTCCTACTGGATATGCCTACTAGCAGGGAGACTCATTCTTCTCCACCTGTGACCATCTCTGGCCAGGAGTACTCTAAATTCTTTTAGTATCAAGCAACTCACCAAGCATCTTTCCCAACAACTTCTTTTGTACACCAAGGTAATTCCATTGATTGTCTTTCCAATTTACCCTCAGTACTTTAGATTCTTGATTGTGATGCTTCAGACTATATGTTTGGAACACCCAATTTGTTTTCCAACATTCAATATTCCTTTACCATTCCTCTTGTTACTAAAGCTAATGGCTTCTCATAACCCAGTTAGAGGTAGTGGTACTGCATATCCCTTTCCCTCTTTCCCTTTACCATCTGTTTTATATGTCCTAGCTTTTTGTATAATCTCATGTTTGTTAGCAAGCTTACAAAACAATTAAATTCTTTAGTAACTTTCTTCCCTGATTCTGTCATTATTTAGGAGATGAAGGCAAAGGAGGGGATTGGTGGAGGGCATAAAGCTATTAGAGTCTACTATCTTAATGCACCATTTGGATCTTCTATAGTAGCCTCTCCCATGGATATTCATTGTTGTCTTGGTCATCCTTCTCTTGATAAGCTAAACTCTATAGTTCCTAGCTTGTGCCACTTAAAATCCTTACAATGTGAGTCATGTTAATTGGGAAAGCATTATCAAGCTTTCTTTTTCCCTAGAGTTAGTAACAGGGTTTCAAGTCCTTTTTCTTTAGTTCATTTTGATGTTTGGAGTCCAAGTTTAGTAGTTTCGAAATTTCCCTTTCAGTATTTGGTCACATTTATGGATGATTTATCCTGAACTACTTGGATTTATTGAATGAAAAATCTTTCTGAGTTGTATACAATCTTCAAATCTTTTTGCACTGAAATCCGTGCTCAATTTGGCTTACCTATTAAAATTCTTCACAGTGATAATGCTCAAGAATATATTTCAACCCCTTTCATTGATTTCATGTCTTCACTTGGCATGCTTCACCACTCATCTTGCCCCTGTACTCCACAATAAAATAGGCTTGCTGAAAGAAAAAAATTTACACCTCGTTGAAAGCGCAAATTGTTTGTTTCTCTAAAGGAATGTTGCTTGAGTATATTGGGGTGATGCTATCCTTACTACATGCTACTTAATCAGTAAGATGGTCTCTTCTATTTTACATGATCAATCTTTTTATTCTATCATTTTTCTGAATGATCCTCTTTTCACTCTCTCTCTCTCCAAGAATCTTTGTTCATTGCTTGATAATAGAATTGGCAAATTGGCTCCTTGTGTCATAGTTGTCTTTTTGGGGTACTCTCGTTTGTAAATGGGATACAAATGTTACAATCCCTTTCTTAGTCGGCACTTTATCTGTGCTTTTACTAACAGTCTTCTCTTACCGGTTCTTCCTTCTTGCCCTCTCCATTTAGTCATCTATCTTGTCCTAATTTGCAAGTTTACACCAAATGTCCCTTAGTTGAGCCTCCTCTTGTAGGTTTAGACACTCCACTGCCCTTACTTGTGTCTATAACACACTGAAATGATTTAGATTTGCCCATTGATGTTCGAAAAAGTAAACATTTATGTACTTCTCATCCCATTTCTCAATTTGTGTCATATGATGCCTTATCTCCATCATATTGTGCATTTTTTCCAAATTATTTTCTATTTCTGCGTCTAACTTTGTGCATAAAGTTTTGTTCCATTCCATATGGTATTCTGTCATTGAGGATGAGATGTCTACACTTTGGGCTAATGATAATTGGAATTTGGTAAGCCTTCCTCCTGGTAAGTCAGTTGTTGGATGCCGATGGGCCTTCATTGCTTAGGTAAACCCAGATGGCACTGTTAATAGATTGAAAGCTCGATTAATTGCAAAAGTGAATACTTAAATTTATGGTTTGGATTTCTCGAAGACATTCTCTCTTATTGCCAAAATTACCTCTGTTTACCTTCTCATTTCCTCGGCTGCTATAAATCACTAGTTCTTCATCAACTTAATGTCAAAAATGCCTTTTACAGGGTGACTTGGCAGAAGAACTCTATATGGAGCATTGCTCAGGACGAGTCCAGTCTGGGGCTAGTCTGCAAGCTTAAGAAATCATTATAAGGCCTAAAGCAGTCCCCTTGGGTGTGGTTTTGCTGATTCAACACAATAGTTATGGAGTTTGGTCTTACTCGTTGTGATGTAAACCATTTTGTACGTTATCGTTACACCATTCATGGATGGATATTACTCTTGGTGTATGTAAATGACATTGTTATTACATGTGATGATACACAGGGTATCATTGATTTGAACTTATTCCTTCAAATAATTCTGATGAGGACATCATCTAGATTTTTATTTCTTTTATTATTATTATTTCTATTTTTTTTATTTTTACTTTATTTTAGGAAGTTTGTTGAGAGTAGAATTTTTAATTTCCTTGTACTCTTGATTTGATATTATTTTTAGCTATCTTTAGAAATTTTAGCCTATTTATAGGATTGGATTGTTAGGGTTTTGGGAGACTTTCGAGATTATTAAATAATATCGGTGGTTGTGTTTTCCCTCTCTTTCTTCTAATTCTTCTTCTTTTCTTCTATATTTTCTTCTTTCTCTTGCTTTCAATCTCTTCTTTCTTTACCTTCAATTGTTGTTCCGCATCAACTTGGTATCAGAGCAATTCCCTGGTGCAAAAGAAAAATATCAAACCACTGTTTTCAGCCGTGACAAAAAAACCCTAGCTGCAGCCGCAGCCGCTGCCATACGTATACGCGTCTTCGTCCTCAAGACTTTCGTATACACTTTCGTGCATTTCCGGCTACACCCAGCTTCGGCGACCTACACCACCGGAATCGCCTCCCTCTGGCGACCTCTCCGGTGACCCCAGAATTTTCCGGTGAAGCTCCGGCGACCAGCCGGCAAAGTTTCGGCGACACTCCGGCGACTTCCAGGACACTTCAGGACACTCCAAAATATTTTCCAGGATACTTGGGACATTTTTGGGGCCCCTTTACATCAAATCAAGTGCACTTGTTCCTCACCTCTCCTTTGGTATTACAATCTATACACTTTAATAGTATTATTTTATCTATGTGGTACCTTAACATCCTTTATTTGCTACTCAACCTATAACTTATAATATCACATTGAACCAAATTTTATTAGCCTCCAATCCACTTTACCTAAACCACCTTCATATTATTTGTTCTTTACATCCATAGCATTTTAATATTATTTTGCCACCTTTCCTATTTGATTAATTGGCTATAAAAAAAAAAAAAAAAAGGTTTCTTCACCCTCAATTTTAATTGTGAGCTTGACTAATTCGTGGGATTTAATAACTAGTGTTGAGACCTCTCTTTTAAACTTTTGAAAGATAAATTAGTCTACTTGTTGCATTACATTGAATTTGGATTTTAACAAGTTTCCAACAAATTAAAAAAAAAATTAAAAATTACATTTGGCTTGAAATTTTGTGATCATTCACTTTCATTAAGGAGTTGTTAATTGATCTCAATAGTTGTTAGTTGAGTTAGTGTTGCATGCAATTGCGTAGTGGTCGTATTCTCACCTGTAGCTCACCCACTAGTAAGATGAGTACCTCCGAAGGTAATGATCAAATAGTTCAAATTCTTGAGGGACTACAAACTCAAATAACAGCACTTCATGCTGAAATGAATGCTAGTTGTCAGGCTACCCAGGAATTACTTAATCGAGTAACAACCCTGGAACAGTACCACCGTCTGTCGGATGGTGACCTTTCGGATCTACCTGGAAATTTGAATCATCGCGATCATGGAAATTTTGGTCCTCAAGACGAGGCCTATCTTCGTCAAGAGGACCATCTCTTTAAAAATATTAAATTAGATGCCCCTACTTTTGATGGTCACCTAGATCCTATCATTTTTAGCCAGTGGATTAGAGATATGGATTGATATTTTAACTGGTATGGATTCACAGAGGAAAGAAAAGTGGAGTTTGCGAGTATGAGATTATTGGGTAATGCTCAGCTATTTTGGGAGTGTTGAAGATCTCTTGGCGAGGCGCCACGCGCACCCTGTTCGAACTTGGGATGAAATGAAACGCCATCTCCAAGAGAAATACCTACCTAGATCATATAAGATTAATTTACTAGATCAGTGGAATAATCTTAAGCAAGGAAATAGGTCCGTAACTGAGTATGTGACTCAGTTTGATGAATTTAGAATGCGGTGCAATATCATAGAGGATGAGTCCATGACCTTGAGTAGATTTAGTAGACAAGGCCTCCATGATGACCTCAAGAGAGAACTTGTTCGTAGGGGTGTGACCACTCTCGATGATGCTTACACCTTAGTTCAGGACTATGAGTTGGTTACCAAGGGTCCCAGTTGACCAAGTTTCAGTAGTAATTCTCCCTCACACCAAGTTTCCTCTTCAAACTCTAAGTCAGTCCTAGGTCCCCCTCCACCTGGTACTCAATCATTGAATGAGAACAAAGGAAAAGGTACAATGACTAATGCCCCAAGGAACTCATCCCGTGTGCAATGTTTCAATTGTAGGGAATTTGGTCATGTGTCCACTAACTATCCAAAGAAAGCCTTAGTTATTGGAGAACATTCAGGACACATCGATGATGACCACTTAGAAGAACAAGTGTATGAACCTAATCTTGAGGACTTTGGTGATTTAGAGGACGACTGTGGTGATACTGTCCTAGCTTGCATTAGAAGTTCCACCCTTCCCACCCATGTTGATCTTTCGTATGGTAGCCTTGATACCCCATGATTAGGTGTAGTACGTTGTACTCTAACACAGCTTAAGGAGGTTGATGATTGGCATCGTCATTCTATTTTTCATACCTTTATCAAGATTAATGGTAAACCCTGTAAAGTCATCATCGATAGTGGGAGTTGCATCAATGTTGTTTCTGCGAGTATCATCTCCCGCCTAGGGTTGAAACCCATCCCTCACTCTAATCCCTATAATGTTTGTTGGGTTGATAAGTCATCTATAGCAGTGAAAGAACGCTGCTTGGTGCCTATTCAGTTTCTTGAGTATAAAGACCATATCTGGTGTGACGTAATCCCTATGGATGTTGGTTAGATAATTCTGGGACGACCTTGGTTGTTTGATATGGATGTAACCATTCGCGGTCGCACAAACTCATGTTCTTTTGTATTTAAGGGAAAGAAAATTCACCTCAACTCTCTGCTTCCAAAGCCTGTTGATCCCCACAGGAAAAAGAAAGTTTTGGAGACAAAAGGGTTGTATATAATTAGCCCAAAAGAATTTGAGCGTGAGGTTGTTAGAGAGTCTGTTGTGTTTGTAGTCATCGTTACAGAAGTTTCTTCAAATTCTCAGCCTTTAGTTCTTGAAGAGGCCCATCAGGTACTTCAAAATTTTCAAGATATTTTCCCTGAGGATTTACCTGATCACTTGCCTCCTCTGCGTGACATCCAACATGCCATAGACTTTGTTCCAGGATCATCCCTCCCGAACTTACCTCATTATAGGATGAATCCTTACAAGCATGCTGAGCTACAGCGACAAGTAGGTGAACTCCTTCATAAAGGGTTCGTTCATGAAAGCCTGAGCCCCTATGCTGTCCCAGCTCTCTTGATACCAAAGAAAGATGGCTCTTGGAGGATGTGTGTCGATAGTAGAGCCATAAATAAGATCACTGTGAAATACTGTTTTCCCATTCCTAGGTTAGATGACATGCTAGACATGATGGCAGGTGCCACAATTTTTTCTAAGATAGATCTTAAGAGTGGGTATCACCAAATTAGGATTCGACCAAGAGACGAGTGGAAGACAGCCTTCAAGACGAAGGATGGTCTTTATGAGTGGTTGGTAATGCCTTTTGGGCTTTCTAATGCCCCTAGTACTTTTATGAGAGTCATGACCCAAGCACGTCGGTCTTTTTTGGGACGATTCTTAGTGGTCTATTTTGATGACATCCTTGTATACAGTAAGTCTAAAGAGGAACATGTGGATCGCCTATCTCAGGTTTGTTTTGTTCTTAGGAAGGAAAAATTATATGCTAATCTGAAGAAATGCTCATTCTTTGTTGATAAAGTTTTTTTCTTAGGTTTCATTGTCTCCTCTGTTGGAGTTTCTGCTGACCCCCAGAAAATTCAGGCTATTGTAGATTGGGCAGAACCTACATCCATTCATGATGTTCGAAGTTTTCATGGGATAGCCTCTTTCTATCACCGTTTCATCAAGGGTTTTAGCACAATCTTTGCTCTTTTAATGGAATGTATGAAAGGAGGTGATTTTAAATGGACAAAAGAAGCTGCTAGGGCATTCAGGGCTATAAAGAAGAAAATGACGGAGGCCCCTGTGATGCGTCTTTCAGATTTTTCTAAAGTGTTTGAGATAGAATGTGATGCTTCAGGCATGGGTATAGGTGATGTTCTTAGCCAAGAGCGTCACCTTGTTGCCTATTTTAGTGAGAAGCTAGGTGAGGCCAAGCGAAGATACTCTACCTATGACAAGGAGCTATATGCAGTAGTACAGGCTTTACGACATTGGCGACATTACCTACTCTCTGGGGAGTTCGTACTCTATTTTGATCATGAAGCCTTACGGTATCTTAACTCTCAAAAAAAGCTTAATTATAGGTATGGTCGTTGGAGTAAGTATTTACAAGCCTATTCTTTTGTTTTAAAACATAGGAAAGGAATTGAAAACCTAGCCGCTGATGCTTTTAAGTAGACGCATTTCGTTGTTAACTGTCATGAGCGTTAAAGTTATAGGATTTGAAAGGCTTAGAGAAGATTACATGTCATGCCTTGACTTTAAAGACATTTATGTGTCAGTGCTTGAGGGTCGATTTGACCCTTCTAGTGACTTTCGCCTTCAAGATGATTTCCGCTTTAAAGCTAATAAATTATGCATTCCTAGGACGTCTGTCCGTGATTTCATAGTTTGAGAGACTCATGCAGGTGGTCTCGCTGGCCATTTTGGGCGTAATAAGACTATAGAGGAAGTTGAGCGTCAATTTTATTGGCCTAGTTTGAAAAGAGATGTGGCTAGAATCATTAGTGAGTGTCGCACTTGTCAGTTGGCTAAATAGAAAAAGCAAAACATTGGCCTCTATGCACCCCTTCCTGTCCCCAGCTGTCCGTGGCAAGATGTGAGCATGGACTTTGTACTTGGTCTTCCTCGCACTCCTAAAAAGCACGACTCCATTTTTGTTGTTGTGAATCGTTTTTCTAAAATGACTCACTTCATTCCTTGTAGTAAAACCTCTGATGCTTCTAGGGTTGCACGGTTGTACTTTGATGAGATTGTCAAGTTGTATGGCCTTCTTAAAACTATTGTGTCTGACAGGGATGTGCGCTTCACTGGTCATTTTTGGAGGACCTTATGACACTTGGTTGGTACTAAATTAAACTTTTCTGCTGCTTACCATCCTCAGACAGATGGCCAAACTGAGGTAGTCAATTGTAGTTTAAGAAACCTTTTAAGATGTTTGGTCAAAGAAAACCCTAAGAATTGGGATCTAATCCTCCCTATGGCCCAACTGGCTTATAACAGTTCTGTCAATAGGTCATCAGGTATGAGTCCATTTCAGGTTGTGCATGGCTACAAACCTAGGAAACCATTAGACTTGATTCCCATGTCTATGCATTCTCCTGTGTCAATGACTGCTGAGTCTTTTGCACAACATTTACATGACTTGCATATTGAGATCAACAAACAACTTGAAGCGAGTAATGCATCTTACAAACTTCGAGCTGACGCACATAAAAGACATATTGAATTTAATGTTGGGGATTTTGTTATGGTTCGAATTCGCTCGGAACGGCGTCCATCTAGGCCCGGTTCCAAATTGCATCCTCGTAGTGCTAGTCCTTCCAAAATTTTAAAACGGGTGGGTCTAAATGCTTATGTTATTGATATTCCACCAGAATTTGGTTTTAGCTCTACATTTAATGTTGAGGACCTAGTTGCTTATAAAGGCCAAGCTATTATCCCAGTTGATCCTTTTGCTTCTCCAAATGAGCCTAATCCTGAGTCTGTGCCATTTTCAGTTGAACCCAACCATGACTGTATTGAACCTAACCATAAAACCAATTATGAGCTTGATTCTGTCCCTGAGCCTATTTCCTTACCTACATCAACACCTGTTAATTTCACACACAGAGATAAAATCAATACTATTATAAGTGACCAGGTTATTTTTACCAAGGAAGAAGTGGTTCAGCGCTATCTGATTCGTTGGGTGGGCCGACCCGATTCTGATTGTACTTGGATATCCAATGAGATTTTGCAGCGCATTGATCCTGATTCTTTTGAGTTTTATTATAGTCAGCAGGATCTTTCTTCTCCAGCAGCGAGCCATACCAGGATTATATTACCTCCCACGCATTTTTACAAGCGTCGGAAGAAGGTAGCACAGCATCTTGGCTTGTGGCTAGGTGATTGACTGATAGAGGCCTTGGTTCGGTTTTTACTCGATAGAGCCGAGTTCTTCTCAGTCCGGGAGAGTTGATGAGGACATCATTTAGATTTTTATTTCTTTTATTATTATTATTTTATTTATTATTATTTCTATTTTTTTATTTTTACTTTATTTAAGGAAGTTTGTTGAGAGTAGAATTTTTAATTTCCTTGTACTCTTGGTTTGATATTATTTTTAGCTATCTTTGGAAATTTTAGCCTATTTATAGGATTGGATTGTTAGGGTTTTGGGAGACTTTTGAGATTATTGAATAATATCGGTGGCGGTGTTTTCCCTCTTTTTCTTCTAATTCTTCTTCTTTTATTCTCTATTCTCTTCTTTCTCGTGCTTTCAATCTCTTCTTTCTTTACTTTCAATTGTTGTTCCGCATCAAATTCTTAGTACTAAAAATTAGTGATCCCAATCACAGAGAAAATATGTCATTGATTTGTTATCCAAGACAGGTATGTTAGGTTTGAAACCCATGGACACACCAACAGACCCTAATACGAAGCTTGTTGCAGGTAAAGGTGACAAACCAAACATTTCATCTCCTATAAGTGTGATCGGTGAGTTCCTAGAGTCACCCCATACTAGCCATTAGGATGCAATTATTCGAATCCTGAGATATTTAAATGCAGCACCTGGAAGAGGTTTGTTATATCAGGATAATAGCCATACCTCAGTACAAAAGTTATACAAACAAAGATTGGGCAGGATCACCATCAGGCAAAACGCTTGACTATTGGCTATTTCATCTTTGTTGGAGATAATCTGATGGCATGGAAGAGCGAGAAAAAGATTGTGATAGCAAGATCAAGTGCATAATTTGAGTATAGAGCAATGGCTCACACTTCATATGAATTAATCTGGATACAAAACATGATGAAAGAGTTAGATTTAGCATCCACAACTTACGAAATTATTATGTGATAATCAGATTGCAATTCATATTGCTTCCAATCCAGTGTTCCAAAAAAGAATCAATCACATTGAGGTAGATTGTCACTTTGTTAGAAAAAAGATTTTATATGAAATCCTTAAAACTGGTGATGTTAAGCCTGAGAATCAGCTTGCTGACTTGTTCACTAAAACTCTTGGAGGATCTTGATTTAGATATATTTGTAATAAATTTGGAACCTATAGTATATGCTTCAACTTGAAGGAAAGTGTTAGAAAATATTGTGAAAATATTGTGAATATTGAATATAATCATTAGTATATTTGATAGGTGATTTGATTTTTGTTTCCTCATTTGTGTCTTGTTTAGTGTATATAAAAACATACTTAGACAATCATAAGGGTATTATCAAGCAATTCCATTCAACTCTTGTTTTTGACAAAAACTAATGTACGTCTTTCATAATCAGTCTAGTTACTGTAAGAAATTAATTTATTATTGTATTAAGTAAACCCTAGCTACTCAGTTTGTAAGCCTTTTAAACTTTTTACTCTATAGCTGACTAAACATCATGCTTTGATGTTATCAGGTCATAGAGATGCAGGCAGAAGTGCAAATGTGCACTGCAGTGGTGGACCTTATGGAAGGAAAAACAATTCCTTATCCAGTTACTCTGAATGATAAAGCAATGTATGGACATGCAAAGGTGATTGGAGAAGCCTTACTAGGGGAAGCCAATGTGCACCATGTTCCTATGACTATGGCAGCTGAAGATTTTAGTTTCTATTCGCAGCAGACCGCTGCTGCATTTTTTCTGATTGGTATAAAAAATGAAACATTAAAATCAGATGAAGGATTGCACTCGCCGCATTTTGTTATTGATGAGGATGTTCTTCCCATAGGAGCAGCTCTCCATGCTTCAGTTGCTATCTCTTACTTGAATGGCCATGCTGTGAAGTCTCTATGAGGCACCTGGGTTTGGTCCTTCCTGTAGAAACTCCTATAAATTATTATACTCAATTTAGAATTTATTTGAAGAGCTGAGAAGCTCCCTTTAACCCCCAAAAGCCTTTTTCTTTCGGATGTGGACGTTCCACTCCCGCTCTCCCGACCAACCAAAAATAAATAATTAAGTAGAAAATTAGAGAAGTTGGAATGGTACTCCATTAAATTCCTGCAGAGATTCTTGTTGTTTATAATTTGCTTGGATTATTTTCTTTACATTTAGATAGATTCGTCCTTTGCTCATGTTGAAATACAAAGTATTCGGGAATCTAAGATGATATTTGGTTTATTTTTTTATTTTTTTATTTTTATTTTATATTTTAAAAATCTGAAAATAAAGAAATAGAAATTGCTCTATTTTGATTTTCTTTTTGAATTTTTTTTATTTTAAATTAAAAACGCTTAAAATGACTTTTTGTCATTTTTCATCTTTTGTATATGTTTATTTTCTATTTTCTAAAATAAATTTTGAAAAATAAGTGACCAAATGCGTTTTGAGTTTTTTTTTTTATTTCCAAAAGTGTAAAATGAAAAATAAGTTCAAAATAGAAAATAAAAAATAAAAAAATAAATCAGATGAACCCTAAGACACCCAGAACTAAGATTGTGTGCCTCTATTTATATTGTTGTAATTATACAAGGTAGCAAAACTCATGTATCTTTTGTTTATGTTGGTCAAGAGATTAGACTTGATTGAATGGTTTGACACACCCTCATAGGGTTGTCTTAGATTATATATACAGTGATAAAACACTTGTACAATATGAAAAATTTGTATGAGAAAAAAAGAATAAAACAGGTAGAGAATAATCACTGTTACTCTGTTTAAAAATATTCCTATTTCCTATCTTAGAATTGGTTTGATTTTAAAATAACGAATGGATTTGATAAATAAAATTTTGTGTTTGGAACATATGTTTAAATTAAAAATTGAATCAAATTGATTTACAAGAACTATCAAATATAACCATATTAATAGGAAATAGAAAATATAGTAAACATAATATGTAAGGGTAAATTTGTCCATTTATTTAGGTGGTAAAAAAAAATTAAATTTTCATGAAATTTTATTAATTTTTGGTTAGATTTCAAATGATACGGAATTCTTAAATTTTAAGTTATGAAATAAAAATAAATTCAACTCATAAAATTTTATTTTAATTTCAAACATAATAATTGATAGAAATTCTCATCAAATAAAATTAAATCTTATTAAATCTACCATTTTAAACAAAGTGTACTAGATAACAAGGCTTTAGAGACTTGAATTTTGGCTGACCACCTCATTAGGGGTCACTAAAGCCAATATTCGCCTTCCCTCCCATCGAGCCCTAACTAGATACATCTCCCAATTTCACTCTCATCTCAAACCCTCACCCGCACACCATCACTGATGAAACCACCATTGCTAGGAACCACCATCATTGCTAAGGGAACACCATCATCGCTAGAAGGCCAGCGCTAAACAGAGCAAACACCACTGTGATGCCATCATTGCCACCCATTCGTAGATACCTTGAATGATTTGTATATACTTTAGACTCCAACACTCTACGACGACCCCTCTGTGTGTGTGTGTGTGTGTGAGAGAGAGAGACCTTTCAATTTCAAATTGGTACAATCGATATATGTGCGTATTTAAATATGTATCTCTAATTATATATCTATTTATCTTTATATTTCCATATATAATTCTGTATCTGTGCATATTGTTTAGATTGTGTGGTTTTGATTGATTTTTGATTAGGCTTACCCTTTATTTATCGGTGAAGATTTTTCTTTTCTTGTTTGCTATTAAGATTTTTGTATTTCTATATTGATTTAGTTTTTATGTTTTTGAATGGATGAGTCTTTGTCATGTCTTCAATTTAAGTTTATTTTATAGATGTTTATAATGTTTTTTTTTTTTTTTTTTTTTCTAGTGGATTCTACCTTTCCCTTTGTTTATTTATTCGTGTGGATATGAAATCTTTAGATACAATTGAATAGTTATCATATTTCCAAAATGGTATTCCATCATCAACCAATTCTTTTTTATTGGTTCTTTATTGAGCATATTAATACGGAGTAACATCAAATTTTAGTGAGACTTTTAATATCTTTCTTTAAAAAAGTTATAGAAACAAGGAATATCTAATGGTTATATTTGATTCTTGCTAATCTAATTACTTTTAGTTTTTATGTTCCCTAGTGAAGGAGATGTTTACCTGTAAAAACAGAGATAAAATTAAGTGCCCTTATCATTGAATAATCATTTTTTATATGGATATAATATTTTTGTAGAAAATCAAAATTTGGAAAATATCATCTTAATTGATGAGATAGCAGGATAATTATTTTTTCCTCATTTTGTCTTACTGAATTTGATAATTTGTTGCGAATTGTAACATTTGTGCGTAAATATAGTATCATAGGAAACAAGGGACTTTCTCTTTGTTTTAATCTTTTAGTTTGTTCATTTCTTTGTTTTTATGATGCCTCTACTTTGTGTAACACCATAAGTGGCTACTAAAATCATACAGTTTGGGTGTACTTGTATAGCTGCATTCTATGATCATGGATTTTATCTAGTTCTGATTCAGTATATTCTATAAGGGTAATTATATCCATATTTCCTTTCGAATGAAGTTGGCATTCATGCTCTAGAGTACCACTAAATTTGGTTTAACGTTTGATGTCTAGATAGCCTCTCATGTGTATTTTGAAGCCAAGTGTGTACATGCTTTCAAGGATAGTGTATCATCAAACTTTAGGTAAGTTATATGTTCAACACCACAACTCACACACTAGTATTTCATCTATGTTATCCATGTTTATGCATTTTTATAAGTTTTTTTTTTTTATTCATCTCATATAAACCTTTACTAAGCTATCGGACAAGCCTTGGCACTTATTTTGGTGCTTTGAAAGATCATGTTGTAGTTTAATGCTTGATTATTAAACAATTATTCTATTCCAGTTTAATGAAAATTAGTGGTGTGTAACGTGTTGAGTGGCCAATAAAAATTTGCAAATGAAGTTTGATTTGGATGAAAGTTGAAACTTTCTTTCTGCATCTTTATTCATGTAACCCATTGAATGCCCTTAGAAACAAAAGGACTTGCTGCTACTCTGTACCATTGACACCAATATTAGACTCCCCAGTCCTCCCCCCAGAGGAATTGTGTGCAAATTCTAAATAATAAATAAACAGTCTTCTTTTATTTGAAAAGTCTAATTTATAGTGATACTTATATATATCTTGATCAAGGTTACAAAACCAAGTGAAGATAGTTATCTCGCTCAAGTTTTCTCAAACTAATTTCAATGAAATCTATATAATAAAACAGAACGGATTTTGAAAATATTCCTCTCACAAACTAAAATTCAACGGCTAAAATTAAGTTTTATTTTTTAATGAGTGGCTGAGATCTTTTATAAACCAAACTTCACTTCAAAACTTTTGTTTCTTTATCCCACATCGCCAAAACATTACAATTTTAGTTTTCCCTTTACTATAAAGGTACTAAAATTATGACATATAATCTTAATAAATGTAAAAAACTTATGGGTTCTTGAAAGGGACCCACCTTCTTATAGTTTCACGAGCGAACTCACTCGCTTAAAAATTTAATATTGTTATTAAATTTATATATTTCAATTATATTAGTAATTAAATTAAAAATACAAATTAGAAATGGAATTAAATTAAGAAACACAAATTGAAAATGTTTGAATAATAATTACATTATTTTTCTTCTAACAACTCTTAGTATTTTTAATATTTAAAAGTAGAAAAAAATATTGAATATTAATTAGGCTTGGAGGTAATTATTTTTTAAAATTTTAATTTTAAATTTAAATTAGTCGTATTGACTGTATTTGTTTTATTTTATAAAGCTCATATAGTTAATAATAATAATATTTTTTATTTGAGTTATTTTTATAAAACTAATTAAAATTATATATTCCTTGTTATATTTTTTTATTTTTACAAATATTTGAATAAAATTAGTCTTTGCGGAGTGATTTTTTTCTAAATTCTAATTTTAAATTTAAATTGATAAGGTTGACTATATCTATGTTTATATAATAAAACTTAACACATTTCAAAAATGCCCCTCTTACAAACTAAAATCCAAATGTTTGAATTGAGTTTTATTCTTCAACAAATCACTAAAATCTTTTTCAAACTTTTCATTCAAACTCCCATCTTATCTTTGTGTCACTTCATATTTTTATAAATCAGTTAATTGAATTTAATGATGATAACTAAATAGTTACATTGAGAAAGACAAAAATTTTGCTTCTCAATATTATGTTATCCAATAGAGAAGAAGAGAGGGTACAAAAATACTTGCGTATTTTATTTTAATCGAGAAGTGTCGTAGGCACAAATTATTCACTAGTTGTTATATAATTGCGATTCTGTAGGAATGTAGTATTACTTTGTAGTCATAGGTGTTTTAAGATACCCCTTTATTAGTTCAATATGTTGCATCCTAATTATCCCCAGTGGTGTGTTTTTATTAGTTTCAAGTTTAAAGTTTATACATTCATATTTTATTTATTCCATTTAAGTTTTATTATGATAGTTTTTTGACTAATTATATGTTAAATTTTCAGGTTGAATTTTCATATCTCCACGTCCATATTAGAAGGCCTTTTTTTTTTTGTTTTTCAATTTATAATTACAATATTTTAAATATTTCATTGTATTTGTTTTTGAATGTTTCTTTTTGTATATTAAATAATATTAAATATTTATTTCAATTCAACGATTGTTTAATTACATTTATCTTGTTAAATTAAATTCGTGAATGCAATTGAGGAAATACGAAATACGTACATGTGTATATATATATATATATATATATGAGAATATATATAATGCTAAGAAAAAAATGTTGCTTTTAGTGATCGCTTTTGATGGTCATTATAGGTTTTTTTAGCAACCACTTTCCAACTTTTAGTGACCATTTTTGATTATTGCTATAGGCCTTTCATACTTTTAATGATAATGTTTTAGTGACCACTTGAAGCCGTCATTAAAAATTAGCGACTACCCTAAGTGGTCACCATATCTTTAATCACCCATTCTTTAGAGACAGCCATAAAGCGGTCGCTAAACAATCACTAAAACTTAGAGACAGCCATAAAGCGATCGCTAAATAGTCACTAAAACTTTTTAGTGATTGCTTTTGGCTGTCGCTAAAAGTTCTATTTCTAGTAGATATGTATAATATCCCTAAAATGTGTCCCTATTATATTACTATATTGCTATATTTTTAACACTATTTCAAGTTAGAATGTATATATTACATGATCCAAATTTGTTACAAAGGTATTTAACTTAAGACCCTCCCAAAGCTTAGGTAAATAAATTAGCTAGTCAGTCTTAGACATGACGTTGCTAGTTTTGATTATATTTTGCAGAATCTTCTCTTTGACAAAATTGCAATCAATTTCTATGCGTTTGGCCTTTTTTTTAAAAAATTGGATTGGAGCCAATGTGAATAGAAGTTTGATTATCACATAGGAATTCCACGTGTTTGTGAATGCAACCCTAATTCTTCTGATATATGTTATATCCAAATCAATTTACATAGATGTGAGCCATGGTGTTATACTTGGACTTGACACTTGATTATGCTACT
This sequence comes from Vitellaria paradoxa, assembly GCA_019916065.1. Taxonomy (NCBI): domain Eukaryota; kingdom Viridiplantae; phylum Streptophyta; class Magnoliopsida; order Ericales; family Sapotaceae; genus Vitellaria; species Vitellaria paradoxa. The sequence continues at coordinate 23,868,907 of CM034241.1, read as the reverse complement.
AGTGTTTGGTTTTTACTTTTTCAAACAATAAATTGCCTCTAATAAAAATGCAATATCTAATTATAGACCTTATGTCAAATGTTGACCCAACCCGATCACATGAGTATCCTTTGATTGATGGGTATGCATTGATTGGTACTACAGAAAGATGCCACGTGCATTCTTCAGATACCTCAAAATATGGATAACTGCGTTCTAGTAAGTAGTATGAGAAAATACTAGGAACTCAATAATTACACTCATGGCAAAAGAAATGCTTGGTTTGGTTATTATCAAATACAACTTCCCAAAAAACCTCTGATACTGACTTGGATTATGTAACACTTCCCCCTTAACGACAATCAATTAGGTATTTTGAACCATAGGGGTCCATAGGTTTACACGCTAATGTACATGTCTTATACAACAAATCAATTACATAGTTCTCAGTGATAAAGTTGTTGTGACAAGTAGATTGGATCTTCAATTGCGATGCTGGTATTTGTGATTGCCCGATTGTGACATATAATGTATTTTGAGATGTGAAGTTTGAATAGGGCCATGATACAGAAGTTTAGAGTCACCACTTGATACTTTCAAAACATGGTGTGTTGAAAAACCTAGATTTTAATCTTTGATTTGAAAGTATTTTTTTGTTATGATTTTAAAATATGACAAATGGCCCTTTTTTGGTGACTCTTGACTGAGGTCACAATAAGGGATAATAGATCTAGGGTTTGGCTGCGTATGAAAATCATCACGCCTAGATACCTAGGTATATCCAGAGTCTTTTTCTAATCTTCAGAATCTTAATATGACAATATAATATCTGGTTTGCAATGATCAATATAATACAATTCCATACATGATCAAAATGTATATGATACATAAAATGTGAAGCGATCAAAACATGCAGGGCTACCTACGTATCTCATGGAGAATTAGGTCAATCATAGTTCAAGTGTGCTAATGTAGTGAAATGTCTATCTAAATGACAGTGATATTCCTTAAGGGGTTCTATATGTTGATAAAAGACTAATTGCAATTTTAAATGCTAGAGTGTTAAATGTTTAGCTGGGGATACTTTATAAAATGTGAGATCCACCGTGGATGATGTCATGCAACTATGAGAATCTTACTTAGGGAATTGGATTTATATAATCCTTAAATTTGCAAATGATAATAATCACTTCACTAGGTAGGAATGATGTGAATAGTGATATGATGGTTGTAATCCTGTGAAGACCAGTGTAACTTAGCTAAGGAAAATATGGTCATAATGACCATGGGGACTTCAAGAATACACAATCACAAAGACCGTGGTGACTGAACTTTGGTAGAATCCAAGCTACCTACGTATCTTCAAGGGGGTCAGGTTAACGTAGTTCGAACCTAAGATAGTTCAAATTACATGTGTATCTGTATGCTATGTTTAGTATGAGTAGTGAGCTGATTATGTGTATACGTTACTAGAATAACATGGATGGAAACTTGGTGGCCTAAGTAGTCATCATCACTCTAATAGGCTATCTAGATATGAATGTGAGTATGTAAATGTATTATAATGATCAACTGTGAAATTGATATTGACTCCTCTGTGGAAGACTTGGTGTCATATGCTACATCTAACTTAATAAGGAGTTAGGTTCCATGTTTAATAGACTGACTAGCAGTTAGCCACTTATGTCATGTAGGTATAAATGCTAAGGTTTGGCACATGGGCACTTACACTGTTGGGGAAGGTAAAAATCAATTTGCCTACAAAAGATATTTTTCATACTATATATGGCTTATAGAAGGAAACTCTAAAAAAATCCTAATTTACCCTAAAGAAACCCTAATTTAATCAAATCCTAATTTAACAGTAATTTAATCAAAGTCCAAAACTAAGCATGAGTTTAAGTTAATTAATGTCTGGCCCATGTCAAATGAAACATAAATACAAATAATTTAAACAAAGCCTATACCACATATTTAATGAAACCCAATTCGCTTGAAGCCCAATTCACATGAGCCTTGTATATCTTACCTTATGTCACATACTAAACGGCTTCGTTTCTTAGATCACATGGATTAAATCTTGGTCCTCCTTTGAGCCCAAGTTTATGCTTGACGCCACCTTTAGAAGAAGTCCTTGAAGCTTGCTGAGTCCAAATGTCATGAATCAGCCCATATAATGCCTCTTTGATCACCTTAGTCCTAACCTTTATAATTGGTCCAATGGGCATATGCAGTAGATCCTTCGATGTTCTTTGTTGATTTTCATCAGTGATGATAATGTCAAATATGACCCATATCATGGTGGTATGTCATGGGTCATGTCACATATGTCCTATGATGTCTCAAGTCATCTTAGTCTTCATCACCCACTAGGAATATATCAAATGTAAGAGTCAAGCCTGAGGTGATTTTATGACTTGGGTGCCTTTTATTGACAAATGTTCTAATCACATATTAGAGAATTCTATCATAATTATGCAAATAAAGGAATTTAATAATTTAAATAAATAAAAAATCATACCAAAAATGAAGGTTGTTGAGTATAGATGCTGGTGAAATCCTTGGATGCTTGAATGCAACTTGGATGCCTAGAGGCTTGGATGCTTGGGTGTGATGTGTCATGGTAATTTAAAATGGAATGAGAGGGGGCCTATTTAAAGGCACAATTTTGAAGAAGAATAACTTTTTGAATATATATATATATATATATTTTACAAAATTCCCTAGGATGTGTTTTTGCAAAAATCTTCTAAAATATGTATTTTGCAAAAAATTCTACAAAATGTGTTTTCTAGAAAATGTTTAAAAACAAACTATACAAGGAATCTTGCAAACCTGAAAGTCGCACTCCCATTGTGCATTAAGGGGTGTTTTAGTCTTTTTGGGCCACTTGGGCATCTAGCTCCATGTTTGAGTATCCTCAATGCAAGAATTGAAGTTTTGAAAGATTTTTAAAATCGCTAGGAGTTTCTCGGGCATGTTAGAATGAAATCAAGGTTTGTCAGGGTTGATTTGGTCAAAATTAAATTTTTCATAACCTAATTACAATTGTTCAAAAATTGTTACGCATAAATGGCTCGAGATGGTGATAGATCCCTCTTGATTTCTTTAATTAATCCTTGTAGCCACTTAAAGGTGGCTCATCTTACCCTTGTGGACACAAGAAATCTAATGGTGTTCCCCGATCGACTCCTAGGATTTCTATTAGCATATGTGTTGGTATTGGCAATTTTAGGCATGCACTTGGAGGTGTTTACCAGAATTTGATCTCATTTGTTTTAACTAGATGATTACCTTAAGAAATGTGTCCTTAATGTTTCTGTGGATATTTAAGCCATTCTGATATTAAATGAAGGTCCAATTTATGTTTAAAACTTTAGTTATTCCACTTTTATTGGTAAGAACTATTTTGGGTCGTGATCTTGAATGACCTTGCCAGCTGGCTATATTGTGCTCTTTCTCATGTTCCCTCCTATGTCTTTAACAATTTTGCAAATTCCCAACAGCTCAATTAGTACTTTTCAAACCAAGTATCATCTTCAAATTCATAGTTATATTAGATCCTATTTATAACACCTTACTAATGAGTATTGATGAAAACAAAGTCATTGATAAGCATGGAACAATGACTAGTGAGGACCATTTACAAGAACAAGTTTATGAACCTATCCTCAAAGAGTTAAATAACTTGAATAATGTTGTGTTTTGCATCACTGTACCACTTAAAGAGGATGGCAAGTTCACAAAGAGAGAAGGTAAGATCATCATTGATAATGGTAAAAACATAATGTAATATTTTCTTGTATCATGTCTTATCTTAGGTTGAAATCTAAGCCTCAACCCTGCAGTGTTGCTTAGGATTTTGTTTTCCTTATAACAATGCCCCCTCAGCAATCTGATTTATTTTTTAGTGCAATTTTTTGGACTTAACAAGTCTCTCCACCAGGAGAGTTGGTGGGGGCACCAAGTTCTAATCATCTATTTCACAAGAGTATGAGCTGTGGGAGAATCTTGTACACCTGTTTGGTTCATGGCCTTGTGATTGAATACTAGAACGTTTGGTTTTATATCAACTGAGTCAAGCTTCTTCCCACCTTAGGATAGTTGATGAGGACATCCCTTAAATAAAGGCATTCTTCCCTCGTGGATTGTCGATTGGGATACCCTACAATAGACTCTTTGAATAAAGACATTCTTCTACTTGGACTATCTATTGGCATGACCTAGGATATACTTTTTGTATTTTTAAAGTTGGTCCTTAGGCTTTTTTTGTTTTCCATATTTAAATATTATTTCTATGTTGGTTATAAAGGGACAATTGATTACACTTGAAAAGTGTAATTGTAAACTCCACTTTTGCATAGCTATTAATGCATTTAAGTAGTTTATTTTGAAGTTTTATCATTATTTTATTACTTCTAGCAATTATTTTCTTAATTGCAGGGAAAAGGGCAAAATAAGTGAGATTAGCAGCGATGAAAGTTGCTACCGAGGAGAGAAAAATGGTCTGAAGTTCAAGATGGTTGAAGTGGTGTGCAGCTGAAGTTCCAACTTGATACCTTGTCAGTATTTTGACCATATCTTTTCACTCATAAGTTAGATTGACCTGATTCTTTTTGGGTTAGAAAGAAGACTCAAAGGGCTACAACTTTTGTGTTTTAGCCGAAGCCTGAATCCATCATCTTCAAGGTCAAAATCGCATTGGAAGTTGAGGACAGAAAGCTGTCAGAAACAGCAAACGAGAAGCAGAACTTGAAGAGCAAAGTTTCTGTGGTCCAGACCCCCTGCCAAATGGTCCGGACCACAGTGTGTTATGCGTGCACAGCTTAATTCCGTCTTTTAGGGTTTTCCTTGTAACTTCTTTATAACCCATGCTACATGGCTGACCCTAGGAGAGCCATAGTTTAGTTTTACATAGACTTAGTTTAGTTTTTCCATTCTTTTTAGAGTTTTAGATAGTTTTTAGAGAGTTTTAATGTTCGTGTAATGCTTTTACAGATCTTCGAAGCCTTCGTAGTTTTCGTTATAGCTGTAGTCGTTTAATACTCCGTTTCAGCGTTGATTTCAGTGTACGTTTACTTTCGTTCTTCATTTTAATAATATTGTTTCTTCATCTTATTCTTTAGATTCTTTAAATATGTGTTCGATGATTGATTTTATTTCGTTTAAAGTTATGTTAGCGTAAAACCCTAGTTCTTGATTCAACGAATCAAGGAAGGGTACGTTATTGTGATCTATCGGATGTGCGTAGAGACCTTCGCATGGTTTGCAAAAACTCATGCGTAGGGATCTACAATTTTTTAAAACCTAATTCAATTCTTTCAAAAGCTTTCGAAAACAAAAACCTTTGACTATATTCTCTATAATCACTGGTAAAGGTTTTCGATTAAAATTTTCTTAATAATTTTGAAGAACTGAAAATTCAGGTTTTGAATCCTAATTTGAATTGGTTTATTTCAGAAACATTCGAAAATGAAAACCTTTGACTATATTCTCTATAATCACTAGTAAAGGTTTTCGATTAAAACTTTCTTAATAATTTTGGATAAACTAGAAAAATTGGATTTGAATCTGAATTCGTATTGGATTGTTTGAGAACCCTTCGAAAACAGAAGTTTTTGACTATATTTTCTGTAATCACTGATAAAAACTTTTGATTAAAACTTTCTCAATAATTTTCAAACAAATCCTAACTTAAGTTTTAACGCAAGTATTATAACACATCCCATAGTGAAGACGTAAGCTACCCGAAATTGAAAGTTGAATCAAGAATTGCAAATTATCTTGAATGTGTAGTGTTATTGCTTTCGTTTTAGTTTAATTTAATTGTTGCTATTTATTTTATTTATTTAGTAGTTAGTAATTAACACTTTTCAAAACCCAACATAAATTTTTCTTTTCCTATTTTTAAAACAAAACCAGTAGGTAGAAGAACTTAGAGAATCTTAGTGTTCAATCTCATAGTTTCCTGTGGATTCGACCTCGGACTCACCGAGTTAAAACTACACCGCACACCCTTGCACTTGGGGGTTAGTTTAGACGCACTATTTAGAAGCGGTCAAGTTTTTGGCGCCGTTGCCGGGGAACTTAGTTTTGATTCACTAGGGTAACTCTAGGTTATTCTTCTACTGTTTTCAAAAAAAAAAAATTTAAACCTTGAACATGGATTATTTTCCTTATAATTCTAGTTCACCAGACACCATTCACCCACTCATTAGTTATTTAGGCAGCATTTATGGAATTGAATTTTGCATAGAAACTTTTTCTATGCTACCTAAATTTTATGGACTTCAACATGAGGACCCTAGAGTTCATTTAGAACATTTTGAGTCAGTTTGTTTTATTGCACGAGTGGTTACATAGATAACACACTTAAGTATAATTTTTTCCCGTTGTCATTATGTGGAGTAGCTGATGATTGGTGTCGTGCTGCTACTTGGTCCGTTAATATTTGGGAAGAGTTACAAAATGATTTTATTGCTACCTTTCTCCCCAAATTTCAAAACTTCACTTTTCACTTTCAAATTAAAAATATTTGTTTCAAGAAGGGTGAAGTATTTTATAAATGCTGGGAGAGATTTAAAAACCTTTTAGAAACTTTCCCAAATCATGGACTAGAACTATGGTACATTCTAGGCATATTCTACAATGCTCTACCTTGTGAGTTGCACCGAGCATTTGATAAAAGCTTGGGTAGGGAATTTCTTGACCTTACTCCAGAAGAGGCATGGTCATTTTTTGAATTTTTCTATGAACATACCAAGCCACGGGAAAAACTTGAACCTAGTTTTGAACCTCATTCACTTGAAAGCCACACGGATTCTTTCCCACATACTCCTACTTCACTTGATTCTTATGATCCATCCTTAGAAAGTGGAGTAGGTGTGGAGCCCGATTACTTGGATATTGCTTGTCCCATCTCCACTCTACTCACCGAGGGCCAGTCTGAGGAACCCCTAGATCATTGGCTTACTGAATCTAGCAATACACAAGTTGAGTCACTTTGTGAGCAAACTCAACATAGGGAAGAAGTTAACTTAAAAGTAGATTCTAGTGCACATGAGACTTCCACACATATTGACTCTACATTAGATGATACATTGTTTGAGTCCACAGCAGGTCCTTATATTCGTCCATGCACTGAAGCTGAAATAGCTGAATCTAGGGCCTTTTTGTTACTTGCACAAGAAAGTTCTAATTCAAAACCTAGACTTTGAGTGGAGCGACTATTCTGATAATGGTTGCGATAATGAAGGGAATGAGCCCTTTGACTAGTTCCCACCAAACTCTAACGTGCACGAGACTTCATCTGTTGAGAGTCTAGAGGACTTGCCAACCAACACCACCACAGAGCTTGAAGCTTATCCCACCCTGACAACTTAGATGACCTTGGAAAGTCCTAAGACTTATTCTGACAGCGTTAATGCCAGAGGTTCAGAGGAACACACTGTTGAGCCAGTCACTTTAGTTTCATCATGTTCCACTACACCACTCACTGAGACCACTTCTGATATATCTTTTCCTATTGGGGCTAGTACACTTGATGACTTACCTGTTGAGACCCCTATATTTGAGCGAAAGTATGATTCTAATTATGGTTGGGTTCCTACTTCAATTACACAGGACTCTCATGAGAATGAATTTTCTTTATCATCCTTTAAGAGTTTGATAGACAAGCCTAAGAGTGAGAGTGGTGCACAACTCTCATCTTTTGCTGTCGCCCCAACTGGGAATCTTACTGAGGGAACTAAACATGTTTTGACTAAGACTGACCACACATTTAGGAAAATGGTGTCAACCAAAGAGATAGTTTGCATTGACTTCTTAGGTGTCAAGGGGATACTAGAAAACACACAACCACATTCCATGTTCACATATGCATATAACCTTGGGCCATATTTGAGATTCAAGGATCTCCACAAAGCCATGCATTTTCTAGTGTTTTCTGCACTAGGAGCACACTCATTCTCAGTACCTCCTAGGCCCAAGGAGAATATTTTATTCCTAAAACCATTTGGTGAGGCTTTGGAAAAATTAGGAGTTGGATAGTCTACTTTTGCATTAACCCTTGTATAGTAGTAGATTAGATTTTTCTTTCTTTATTTTTTGATTTATTGTTAGTTTAGCTTTTCTTACATTTTATTTTTATTTTGTCTTTCTACTAACTCTTTACTTCTTGTTTTATTTTTCTTTTATTTTTATCTTCTTTTAATTCTAACATATTGCTTGTATAGTTCTTTTGTTTTCTTCAAATAAGGAAGCTCTTGAGGTAATATCCTTCCGCTCTCTTTCATTTAGTTTTGCACTTTCAACTGGTACTTCATAATATATTTGTTGTTGTTGGGAGTACTGTAGAATCTAAGTTGGGGGGAAGTATTGGGTGATGCCTTAAGTGGCTTGAATAATGGGTGCATGCTTGGTTTAATTTGTGCTTTATTCTTATTTGTGCCTTTTGTGGTTATTATTTCATGCGCATCATCATGCTCACTATTGCACACTACGGACCCACATATGCATCATGGTTCTCACATTGAGGACAATGTGAATTTTAAGTTGGGGGGTAGGGTTTGCATGATGACCTTTTATGCCAAAATTGCAAAATTTTAAACTTTTTGAGCGTCTTTAGGCCTAAATACATGAATTTAACATATTTGTACCTACATGTCAGCCCTTTTTGGTTTGGTTGATTGTGGAATTGAGTGAGAGAGTGATAAATGAGTTTTGTTCAAGCTTTAATAGGAAACTTATCTCAAGTTGATTGTATAATGACCTTGTGCACTTTTTTTTTTACTATCATAGAGAAGAGTTTGTGCGCTTAGGAGTGGATTTTGTTTAACATTGGTTAATTGAGCATTCTTGGACTAGATGGAGACTTATACCCCTAATGGTGAGCTTTTGAGCCTATTTTTTTCTTGAGGGGTTGCACATAATCACAGCTCTCATGTTCTTCACTTTGGTTTCCAATGCACCAATTGCATCACACACACTTGCATGAGTTTCACTTGGCATATTATGAGTTTTTGCAAGCTTTGAACATGATGCTAGGCCATCTTTGCTATTGTTGGGCCTTTTTATCCTTTCTTGGTTATGAATTATCCTAGGAACCAACTTGAAGCCTTTTAAATAAAGTGTGTGACATATTTATATATATATTTTTCTTGGTTCTCACCTCATATATTATCCCTTAGCCTTATTCACACACTTTTAGCCTTACCCTCACGTGTCTTGGGTTGTGAAAGTGCCTTAATGTCAATGATGTGAATGGGGGTTGGGAATGGAAATTTTTAAAAGCATATCGAGAGGAAATATTGGGTGAAGAATCTAGCTGATGTATTTTCAATATTTCAAAAAAAAAGAAAAAATAAAAAATAATAAAAAAAAGAGAAAAAAAAAAAGAAAAAAAGTTTGTCATTCCTTTTTGTTTGTGTACTTTTGGGACTTGTGCATTGTATTGTAATTATTGAGAATGTCCCATGAGTGGTTTGTAAGTTTGTGAATGAGCTTCTTGTTGGGATCCTTGTTGCGGTTTAGAAAGGAAATGGGTAATTGGGGACTTGTGCGCACTTGAGCATTTTGATCCCAAGATATGTGCTTTGATTTCCATATCCTCCATTGTTAACCCTTACCCTTAGCCAAGTTACAACCAAAACAAAGACCTAGTGGATTCTAAGCAAGCAACTCTTGTATTTTGCATGTAGTGGTCCTATGTACTCTTTGAATAAAGACATTCTTCTACTTGGATTATCTATTGGCATGACCTAGGATATACTTTTTGTATTTTTAAAGTTGGTCCTTAGGCTTTTTTTGTTTTCCGTATTTAAATATTATTTCTATGTTGGTTATAAAGAGACAATGATTGAAGATTATGATAATCAATGGCTTCTAGCCTAATTTCCTCCATTTTTCTATTCTTCTCCCCCTTTGGCTTCTTCCCTTCTCTGGATTCCCTTTGTAGAATTAATCCATCTCCCTTAATTATCTATTAGATTAAAGACAGTTTCAATAAAGTTGTTTAGTTTCCTTGGACAAACCTTTGATATTTCCTAGGATAGTCTTTGATTTCTATTGTATTTCATAATTTAAGTGTTGATTGTAAGTGGATGAAGGCAAACTTGGTTGAATATTATTAATTAATATTGAAATGAAGTTTATGAGTTGATTTCTCCTGCTTCTCTCTCTCCCTCTCTCTCTCTCTCTCTCTCTCTCAGGTATTTGTCCTATCTTTTGCTTAAAATTCTTTTAGTGTATCACATCATATTTGTATTAAAGCCCAAATTTCTCTAAACTCAAACTAAGTACTTGTTATAAAAAGAGTATTAATATTCTCTATTCCCCTTCATAAGTGGAACCCATGAAACCCAAATTACATTGGTATAACATAGCTAGACATTACTTTACCATTATTGTTTGATGACGAGGCAACTACCATCTTCATATTTGGCCCCATATCGACAGTACACTCCACTCCAACAGCCCTTAGTACAACCCCCTCTAAGGAGGCTTGTTGACTTTGCCATGCGACAAGGTGGTTAAAATTTTGATTTTAAATGTTAGGTTAAGAAAAACTTATTAAATCGTTTAAAAAATCTTAATTAGGGAAAATAAGAAAAATTTTAATTTTGGGACGTAAAATATTTAAAATCTCAATTTTATATGTGATTTTACTAATTTAAAAAATGAGGGGTTTTTGTATAATTTTGTTAGAGAAATGATTTGGTTAGTTGTCAAATGTATGATTGACTCATTTCAATTGTTTATCTTTATCAGGCCCACGTGAGACTCGTGTGAAATGAGCTGTTTAGATGTGACACTAGCATTTCTCTAAATGTTAAACCTTTTTAATATTTTTTGGTCGCAAGATGGGTACCCATTCATTTGACGAGTACAACAAATCTACACTTTTCAAAAATCAGTTCCACATTTCTAGCTAGAAAGCAAGTTTTTTTTTTTCACTAAGATGATATGATCACATCAAATTGGAAGTTCCAAATAAAGAAATCTTAGTATAATATAATGTATTTTCATACGATAAACCATAGGTAATATCGTACATTTACTGATTTAATTTTTCAGACCTACAACTGGTTTTAGGTAGAATCTTGATTTTATCAACCTTACTAGGTGACTGGCCTATAGCCGCCATCTTCCATTATTTTCACAAACAGCAAATGTTAACACGAAGCCCTAAGACCTAGAAACTACCATCAAAGAATTTGGGCACCATACTAGAGGACAACAGTAGAATCATTTCCATTTGTTGGGTTGCCCAACCAACAACCCCATTAGTATCCTATTGCTCTGGCAAGTCCCACAAACCCAACCAAAAAGTCAAACACTGCCTAAGGCCCTGCCATGCACCTCTACAATTACGAGTTAAGTCCACTCTCAATGTACTCTTCCAACACGTTGACTGACCCTGAAATTTGTTCGGGTTCTATCTCTCAAGTGTAAGAGGGTGGTTGTAGTTTTACTCAGTGAGAACCGAGGTCATCTCCACAAAGAGGGCTTTGTTAAAAGCTCTAAACTTGTTCTCTTAGTTAATAAGTGAACCTAAGTTAATCTAAACTAACTTTGGATTTATAAGATGCTTAAGCATGGCTGGGTTGAGAATGATGGATTCAAGAAATTGTGATATTAAATGAAAATGCAAATATTAAAAATAAAATAATTAAGATAATCTTAGCTTCAAACCAAATCCGGTAGTGGGGTAGTGGTTTACTCAAAGGTGTTGATAACTCAACCTAGCAAATGCACATGCATTGCTAGGTCGGAAAATATTTCATTACAACCTAATTTATGGAACTCAAGGTAAGTAGAGACTTTTGAAATTAGTTTTAGACTCACTGGGACATTGAATCGAACACCTACTGTGTACAAGCATCAACTCATAACTAGGTTTTTGATTGTAATACGGGTGAATCAATTTCTTAAAAAACCTCTGCTTGTTTTTGTTTAATTACCTCACTCCAAGATAAAAGCTCAAATGAAAATTCAGATTATAAATTCAGATTTAAAGAAAATGTTAAGTGAGGTAAATCAAGACAAGTTTTCCCCCAAGTGCAAGGTGTCGTTGAAGCACAAAATAACTGGTAAGTCCCAGGTCATTTCCACAGGGATCTAGGGAGTAATGAAGTGAATGACTCTAATGGAGATTAATTTGGCAAAATACAACTCACAGAAAAATGTAAAATGAAAAATTAAAATCTGATTTGGTTGGTTGATAATTTTGAACTAACTTTCCAAAAACAAAGTGAATTTAAACTAAAAGATTAAGTGATGAAAAGGTTGAGCAAGGCAAGTTTAATACCAATCCAAATGAATTTCAAGTGCCAAGAGCTTATAAATTTACCAAATCAATTTGTACTGATTTTTGAGAAAATTAATTTCAATTGAAACAAACCATGGATTAAACACTCAATGTGCATAACCTATTTTAAGGACAATAGGAGTTCTAATTCTAGCAACCCACATACAACAATGTCATGAGAGTTCTAAGTTAAGCAACACCTATGAACTCATCAATAGGATATACAAAGTTGGATTAATCGGGTCTTGAATCAATGAGTTCTAATACACCCAGCTGCAAATTGACTTGATAACCATAAGAACTCAAAGTAAATCCATGAAGTTCGGCCACTTGAGATTCATTGGAAGGGCATTACCCTTGCCTTGGCTCAAGAAAACTTAGCCGAGCATGTTGAAAAGAAGAAAAACAGAAATGAAAATCTGATTCGAAGACATTGCAATCTGAAATTGAAGGTTTAATGGATTTAGACTTGACAATCTGATTACAGAAATTAGAATGAATTCAATGTGTAAATCTCTAAAACTCTAATGCTGAATTAAAATTCCAATATAAAACTCTGAACTCTCAATGAAAAACTCTCAAAAACTCTCCTCCTGAAATCTGAATTTCTTCCCAGCAAATGCTCTCTGTTTTCTGTCGCGTGGGTCTCACTCCCCTTCTTTCTTCCTTTTCTCTCCTCCTTTTCTCTCTCCTCTAACCGAATGTTCTCCTCATGATGGCTTCTTCTCTCTCCTATATCTTTTTTTTCCTGATTTGCCCTCCCTGGATTGCAGGTGACATCATATGGGGAAGTTGGGGTCACATGGAATTCGTTGCTGTGAAGAAGCTTATATTCGAATACAGTAAAACCATATTCGAATACGATCCCCTGCTGCAGAAATTTCTAGAATAGTGATTCTGATCTCTTTGCACTGATTTCAACTAAATTTTCTTATTCTTCTGAAATAGCTTCAACCCTTTTGATGTGTTGTGCAGCATGCTTTCTTCTCAACATCCTCAATGTAGCTTAATTTCTTGTTCTTGTGATGGAAATCAACACACATTCCACTTTGTAGATATGGAGATGAAATCTGCACAAAACATAGATTTTATGTCTTTTTATGATGTGTGCAAGTGTAATTTGAATGTATAAATATGTATCAATTGATGTCCAATCAACCTCATATTAGGGTTTTAGGAAAATAAGCTCCAAATCACCGATCCATTGAATCAAACACTTGGTATGAACGAGTGGCCAATCATAACCAAGCTATGATTATAACACGGGTGATTTAATTTCGAAAGAACCCTAGCTTACTACGAGATTCCAATTAGAAATCTAAAGGATATTTCATTTAAAAATATTCTTTTACGTTTGAATTCACCAAATTATCACACCACCTTTAATGGCTTGAAGCCAAGAACAAACCCTAGCCTAGCATGCTTGAACTTCGAAGAGGAAAATATACTTGCAAACCATTTATTAATGCAAAATGAAAAGCAAAAACAAAAGAAGATATTAAAGCCTAAAAAATGAAAAGAAATATGAAATAAATCTAAACTTAAAGCATGGAATTGAAATAATTAAATACGAAGTAACTTACGTACATAAACCATGAGAAAAAGAAAAGCGAACACCTTACGAAATTTCAACTAAACCAAATGCTTGAATCCAAATCTTCAAATCAAACGTAATGAAAACTCTCTAAAACTAAAAGAAAACTATCAGAAAAATAACCCTAAAACATATGAACGACCCCCCAAAGTCTAATACAACGTCTATATCTATAAAAGAATGTGAAAAAACCCTAAAATCTAAACCATCGAGGCCGCCGTCGAGACGCCAAAAAGCAGTAAAGAGAGTCAGGAGCTACTGGTGTTTGCCGTCTCGACATTATCGGGACACCAGAGGACAGTGTTAAGCTCCACCATTATATTGTAGCCCTTCGATTCTTCTTTCTAACCCAAAAAGAATCGTATCAATCTGAGTTGTGAGTAAAAATTTATGGTTAAAACATTAACAGGGTGTCATGCTAAACCATCTGAATAATTTCAAATTATGCAACTTTGCAAGCTGCTTGCAAAGTAAATGTAGACCTCTTTTGGACTTGGGTTCTTTGTGAAAGTTTTAGCTTAAAATGCACACTTGATTTTGGGCTTTTGAATGACCTCAATTGGATCCCGGAAGCTTAAGATATTTCCCACATTGTAATCAATAGGCTTTCTCATTTCTTTCCTGATTTGCTTCTTTAAGCTTCCAAGTTGCCTTTCTTTGGGTGTTTTCCTTCCATACTCTTGCAAAATACATAAAAATAATATAAATAATCAAAATATGATAAAAAATGAATTTTACTTGATAAAATGTTCCAAAGAAAAGTGCAAAATGAGGTTAAAATCAACAATGATTACGAGTAATCACACCCCTCAATCTAGACATTGATAGTCCCTAGGAATGGAAAGAATTATGATTGAGGGAAGATGAACCCATACCAAGAAAATCCATTTCATTTAACTAAAAATAAATAATAAATAATTCTAACTAAAAGGGCAATTCGTTTTTGTAGGAGACACACAACTACACTTAGCGCATGAGGCAAGCCCTTTAAACCCTTAGGTTTCCTTTAGTAGATGAGTAAGGTCTCATGGGGGATTGCAGTGATGCTACCCACAAACATCTATGGAATGGTCTCAATATGTCCAAGAGTGATTAAGATAAAAAATGAATCAAGCTCAAGCTTAACAAGTCACAAAACCCAAGTATTATGTGTAATTCCCAAGTACTAAGCATACATGCATGGGCTATCAAAGTAGGAAGAGCATGTGTACAAAATTGTTTCATTCATTCAATAAAGTTGCAAGAGTATAAACGGAACAAGGTTTTGACTTCAAATACCCACAGGATACCACTCATATAAAGAAATTCACTCATCAAGGGTTCACACATACCTATTAGCATATGATGCCATCCTCGTTGCACATAACTCCACAAAAAATGAGTTAACTATATTGAAGTTCAAAGTGGACAGCTCATAACTATGTTCCAATGCATATGTAAGGGGTCACACCACACAACATACACAAGATCACTACATGCACAATATACAAGAATTGCTTGCTTAGAATCCACTAGGTCTTTGTTTCGGTTGTAACTTGGCTAGGGGTAATGGTTAACAATGGAAGATATGAAAATCAAAGTACATGCTTTGGGATAACGATGATCAAGTGCACACAAGTCCCAAACTACCCGTTTCCTTTCCAACCCCAATAAAGATCCCAACAAAAATATTATTCACACTAAATACTACCTTTGGGACAATTGTAAATATTGCAAACAATGTACAAGGCCTGCAATTTTATAAACAAAAGGAGTGATGAAATTTTTTTTTTCTTTTTTTTTTCTCTTTTTTTCTTTTTTCTTTTCTCTCTTTTTTTTTTTTTTTTTTTTTTGCTTTTAAAATAATGAAATACACATCAGTTGAATTTTCCACACAATATTTCCTCACAATGTGCTCTCCAAACTTTCCATTCCTAACCCTGGTTCACATCACTGATATTAAGGCACATTTACAACCCAAAACATGTGAGGATAAGGCTTAACGTGTGTGAATTAGGTTAAGAGATAATATATGAGGTGGGAACAAAAGAAAAAGTGTATATATGTATCACACACTTTATTAAAAGGCTTTAGTTGGCTTCTAGGGTAATTCATAACCAAGGAAGGATAAGAAGGCCTAAAATAGCAAAGAGGGCCTAGCATCATGTTCAAATCTTGCAACAACTCATAATGTGCCAAGTGAAACCCATGCAAGTGTGTGTGATGCAATTGGTGCATTGAAAAACAAAATGAAGAATAAAAGAGCTGTGATTATGTGCAACCCCTCTAGAAAAGAATAATAGGCTCAAAAGCTCACCATTAAGGGGTATAAGTCTCCACCTAGTCCAAGAATGCTTAATTAACCAATGTTAAACAAAATCTACTCTTAAGCACATAAGCTCTTCTCCATGATAGTCAAAAATGTACAAGGTCATGACATACTCAACTTGAATTAAGTTTCCTATTAATGCTTGAAACTCAATTCGATAATCAACCAAACCAAAAAAAGGCCAACATGCAGGTGCAAATATGCTAAAATCATCTATACAAGCTCAAAAATACTCAAAAATTTTAAAATTTTGTAATTTTTAGCACAAAAGTCATCATGCAAACTCTACCCCCCAACATAAACTAAACATTGTCCTCAATTTGAGAACCATGATGCATATGTGGGTCCGTAGTATGCAAAGTAAGCATGATGATAAGTATGAAATAATAGCCACAAAAGGCACAATTTTAGAACATAGCATAAATTAAACCAAGCATGCATCCATTATTCAAGCCCCCTAAGGTATCACTCAAAACACCCCCCAACCTAGATCCTATAACACTCCCAACAACAATAAGTATGTATATGAAACACCAAAATTGGAAGTGGAAGATTAAATAAAAAGGGAGGGGAAGGGTATAACCTAACGAGTTTCATTACTTGAAGAAAAAAAAAACTATATAAGAGAAAAAGGTTAGAAATAAAATAAAAGAAAAAATGAAGAGAAAATAAGATAAAAGAAATAGTCCGTACAAAAGAAAAATAAAAAGAAAAAGAAAAAATAAGAGTAGAAAATAAAACTAAAAAGAAATAAGGAAATAAGAAAAAGAAAAATCTAATCTACTATACATAAATGAAACAAAGAAGAAGGTTTATCCAACACCCACTCTATCCCATGCATCTACAAATGGTTTAAGAATAAAATGTTCTTTTCGAGCCCACGAAGCATCAAAGATGGATGCCCTTCAAGTGTAAAATATGCCAAGGGATAAAAAGACAAGTGAGGTTCATAAAACCTTGGAAGTGGCGAAAATGTGAGTGTGCATGTGAACATGGTAGGCTCAATTAATCTCTTGACACCCAAGAAATCTATGGATGTGGAAATGGTGGGCTTTAATGATCTCTTGACACCCAAAAAGTCAATGCAACTTTCCCTGTGTCTATTACCTCTCCCCAATGATGGTCGGCCTCATAGTATCACTTGCAATCCCCATAGTAAGACTCTTGGATGGGGCTAAGTCATGAGGTGGGAGGTGTGCACCACTCTCAATCTCAAGTGTGTAATGAAGTGAACTAGGGTCAACAGACTCAATAATGTGCCCCTCAGGCCATGTGACATACAAATGCTCAGTTGGAGTCAAAGGACTCTCAATAAGATCTAGGGTAGTAGGGGTGGGTTGAGCGTCAAGCTCGGTAGTAGGAAAGGATTGCATGTCTCCTTGACTCTCAATAGGTGGTAGAGAAATATCCCGCATGGGAGAGTCCAAAAGGAAATGAGGAAGATGCTCATTCCAAAAGTTATCTCCAATGTAATTAGGGCAAATGTCCCACTCAGTGCCTATGGTAGTGCCTAAGGTTGAAGACTTAGTCATGTTCACTTGACCTTTCCGGTTTGGAAGTGTTTGTGTAGGGAGTTTACCACTTCAAATGGTGCTTATTACTTGTGTCAACCTAGAAATTTTCCCTTTGATGTCATATAAAGCTCGATTTATATTGTTATTGATGCTTAACTACTATTGCATGAATTGATAAAGAATGTCCTCAATAGGCCCCTTTTGTGCAGGTTGAAATGCAACAGGATTAAGCTATTGGTATTGAGGTGGTGGTGGAGGAATGTGTTTCTTGTCTAATTTAAATTGTGCATCATTAGGTTCACTAGGCCAATCAAACTGGCCCTCAGTGAGTGGAACAAAGTTGGGACAGGCAAAATTTGAATAATCGGTCTCCATGCATATGCTACTTCTAAAGGATGGATCATGAAGATCAAGCAAAGTATGAGCATATGGGAAAGGTTTGGTGTGGCTTTCAATTGCATGAGATTCAAAGCTAGGCTCAAGTTTTCCCTGTGGCCTGGTGTGTTCATAGAAAAATTCAAGGAATGACATGCCTCACCTAAGGTGAGGTCAAGAAACTCCCTACCTAAGGCTATATCAAACACTTGGTGTAACTTACAAGATAGAGCATTATATAATATGGCTACGATGTCCCCTAACTCTAATCCGTGACT
The DNA here is from genome assembly GCA_019916065.1 of Vitellaria paradoxa. Lineage (NCBI taxonomy): Eukaryota > Viridiplantae > Streptophyta > Magnoliopsida > Ericales > Sapotaceae > Vitellaria > Vitellaria paradoxa. The sequence continues at coordinate 23,850,552 of CM034241.1, read as the reverse complement.
TGGGAAAGTGTCCAAAAGTATATTAAATCTCTCCCAACATTTATAAAATACTTCACCCCTCTTTTGATCAAAATTTCTAATTTGAAAGCCATTGGTGAAGGTTTGATGAATGGGGAGGAAATTTTTAATAAAACCTTGACAAAATTGCTCCCAAGTGGTCCATTCACCAAAATTATAACACTAGTCACCAGCCACATCTGTAGAGACAAAGGGAAAAACATGAACCTAATTCTCTTACTCATTCTAACATCATCACATAAGCCACGCACTACCTCAAGCCTATTGAGATGAAGACATGGGTCTTCCTCCTCTTGCCCAAAGAATTAGGGAGACATATTATAGGTATCGAATGCAAAATCATATCCAAAAAAACCACTTAGATACTCTATGTAATCTTGGATGTTAAAAGGGCTATGTACAAAATCACCAACATCCATGTCCAAGATCAAAAAATAAAAATGAAACAAAATGAGAAAAGAGAAAAACTACACTAAAATACAACCTAAGTTAACTAACATGTAAGCTAGATTATATGAAATGCAAATGAATATATAACAATGGAAAAGAAAGAAAACTAATAATAAAGAGATAGAGAAAAGAAAGAATTCACCCAATTTCTCAAGTGAACTCCCTTTTAACTCCCAAGTCTAGTGTTAAGTTACCCTCCTCAGCAACGGTGCCAAAAACTTGACCAACCCCGAAATGTGTTCATGTTCTACCTCTCAAGTACAAGAGGATGGTCGTAGTTTTACTCGGTGAGAACCAAGGTCATCTCCATTGGGCGGGCTTTGTTAAAAGCTCTAAACTTGTTCTCTTAGTTAGTGGGTGAATCTAAGTTAATCTAAACTAATTTTGGATTTATAAGATGCTTGAGTATGGCTAGGTTGAGAATGATGGAGTGAAGAAATTGTGATATTAAATGAAAATACAAATATTAAAAATAAAATAACTAAGATAATCTTAGCTTCGAACCAAATCTGGTAGTGGGGTAGTGGTTTACTCAAACACATTGATAACTCAACCTAGCAAATGCACATGCATTGCTAGGTCAGAAGATATTTCATTACAACCTAATTTATGGAACTCAAGGTAAGCGGAGGCTTTTGAAATTAGTTTTAGACTCGCCGAGACATTGAATCGAACACCTAGTGTGTACGAGTATCAACTCATAACTAAGCTTCGATTGTAACACGGATGAATCAGTTTCTTAAGAAAACCTCATATTATGGTTTTAGGAAAATAAGCTCCAAATCACTCGGCCATTGAATCAAACACTTGGTATGAACGAGTGGCCAATCATAATCAAGCTATGATTATAGCACGCGTGATTTGATTTCGAAAAAACCCTAACATACAACGAGATTCCAATTAGAAATCAAAAAGATATTTCACTTAAAAATATTCTTTTACGTTTGACTTCACCAAACTACCACACCACCTTCAATGGCTTGAAGCCAAGAACAAACCTTAGCCTAACATGCTTGAACTTCGAAGAGGAAAATATACTTGCAAACCATCCATTAATGTAAAACGAAAAGCAAAAACAAAAGAAGATATTAAAGTCTAAGGAAATAGAAAGAAATATGAAATAATCTGAACTTAAAGCATAGAATTGAAATAATTAAATACAAAGTAACTTACATGCATAAACCATAAGGAAAAGAAAAGCGTACACCTTACGAAACTTCAACTAAACCAAATGCTTGAATCCAAATCTTCAAATCAAACGTAATGAAAACTCTCTAAAACTAAAAGAAAACTATCAAAAAAATAACCCTAAAACATATGAACAGCCCTCCAAAGTCTAATACAATGTCTGTATTTATAGAAGAATGCAAAAAAAAATCCTAAAATCTAAACCATCGAGGTCAGCCCTGGGACCCCAAAAAGTAGTAAGGAGAGTCAGGAGCTAATGGTGTTTGCCATCCTGAAGCCATCAAGACGCAAGAGGATAGTGTTCAGCTTTACCATTATATTGTAGCTCTTCAATTTTTCTTTCCAACCCAAAAAGAATCGCATCAATCCAAGTTGTGAGTAAAACGTTATGGCCAAAACACTAACGGGGTGTCATGCCGAACCATCTGAAGAATTTCGAATTGTGCAACATTGCAAGCAAATTTCGAGGTAGATGAAGACCTTTTTTAGACTTGGGTTCTTCATGAAAGTTGTAGCTTAGAATGCATACTTGATTTTGGGCTTTTGAATCACCTCAATTGGATCTCAAAAGCTCAAGATATGCCCCAAGTTGTAATCAATAGGCTTTGTCACTTCTTTGCTGATTTGCTTCTTTAAGCTTCCAAGTTGCCTTTCTTTGGGTGTTTTCCTTCCATACTCCTACAAAACACATGAAAATAATATAAATAATCAAAAAATGATAAGAAATGAATTCTACTTGATAAAATGTTTCAAAGAAGAGTGTAAAATGAGGTTACAATCAACAATGATTGCGAGCAATCACAAATGTACACGCGTCCTAAATTTAGTTAAGCTTTAGTGACTTCTATGATAGAGGCCTCCCTCTGGCGGCCATGCATGTTGGCATCCTTTGGTGGCTAGGTGATGACTCTTTCATAAGGCCTATGACACTTTTAGGATTTGGCAGCAGCATTCTAGTAGCCTTTTGGTGACACAACAATGAACTTAATTTTACTCCCTAGTCCAAACTAAGGATATCCTATTTCAGAGTTGGGATATCCTATTTTAGCATAGGGTCACTCCATTCCAAATGAAGATATCTTTTTCCTATTTTGAAAATCAAAACAATGATACATTTTTCTGGTCAAGTCCTTCAATTGCAGTGTTAGGGACATGCTATTCCAATTTTCAATCATTCTTAATTTCAATATCATAAACCTTATCCAAGTAGAAGCATCAAGTAGGTAGATAATTCAATGGAAAGATCAGTTAATAGCCATCTAATTTGAAATTGCTTCTAGGCAAAATTTATCATAATTTGTTCACTAGGGTGGATTCCCTTGAGAGATTTCACCATTTTTCAAACACAAATGCATCTCATAATTAGAACTGCCATGATAGGATTGATAAGAGTCGTTGTAGGCATGGTTATGGGTATAGGGTCAATTTCATAGATCATTGAACTCCTCTTGGACTAAGCAATTGTAGCCATCCTTAAATTCATCTAACCCAAGATCTGTACTAGCTCCTCCTCCTCCGCCTAGTGCCCCAACAATAAGTGCCAACAGAGATAAAAATGTCATGATTGTAGCAGTACAAGGCTATTAGTTGCAAAGGGTTTAAGCTAGTATCAACCACTTGTTTCAAGAATGCTTCATTCATTGAAGAATATTTACCAGAGACTAATAAGGATTATCTAGAAGAATTGGTTTATGAACCTCACTTTAAGGAGCTTGATGATTTAAGTGATAATTCTAATGACCAATCAATAGTGATATGGTTGATGTTGTACTTTGCAGCATTACATCACCTAAAAAAGCCATCTCAATCATTGCAAATGTTTGTAAGCTCTTCACTGATTGTTGTGGTTACATTAATGCCATCTCTACTTAAGTTGTGGCAAAAGCTTGCACACCCCTTATGTTCATGGCTAGGTGATTGGAGGAAGGAGCGTGTGGTTCCAACTTAATAGAATTATGTTTCTTCCCATTACAAGGGAATTGATTGGACACCAATTGTTAATCCATCTCCCTTAATTATCTCTTGGATTGAAGGCTATTCCCTTTTCAATAATGTTGTTAGTTCCTAGGATAAACATTTGGTATTTCCTAGTTTGGAATTTGGATTTTTTTTTTTTTTTTTTGGTATTTCATTATTGAAGTTGGTTGTAAGTGGGTGAAGGCAGACTATGGTTGAATACTATGAATTGATATTGAAATGAAACTTATGAGTTAATTTCCCCTGCTTCCTCTATGTTCCCTCTCTTATTCCTTTTGTCTCTTGGCTATTTCTTCTATTTTTTTCTTAAATTTCTTTTGTGTATCATATCAAGTCACTCCGCATCTTTGCAAACTTATTCAGAGAAGTATTGTAACAATAGTAGCCCTTTTTATGATAGAAAACTATGGAAGCACTAAATTTCTAGTTGATATACTCTCGGTGTACGATACCAATTATTTTGCTAAAGTACAGCATCCCACTTAGGGGAAGTCAAAGAGACTAAGTTCAATCATGGACAAAAGGCCTATTGCTTGAGAAGACAAGGAAGATAACTTAGATCAGCCACACGACCATCGGCATTGATGGTAACGAGTAACACGACACAACCATCAAAATCATTAAGAGAAGAAGAAACTACAAACGAGTCATAATGATCTACTTGGAGGAGTTGAAATGGGTCATTAACTACTTGGAGGAGTTGGGATGGGTCATCAAGATATGCAAGAAGGCAAAGGAAGTTGGCAGTAACAGAAGGACAATTAGGGGTCATCCTCTGCTCTCGATTTTGTCTGAGTTGGAAATGGGTTTTGGAATTTCATTTGTTCAATCCTATAGACCAATGCAAAGTTTATATCCAAAAAGTTTAGAAAGATAGAGGCTGGGATCTCTTTGTGAAAACCCTAGTGCTATTCAATCTTGATGGATATGTTCTGGTGGCGTCAGTAGTGTGGTTGCTTGTCCTAAACAAGGGGATTTAGGGTAACAAAACCAGCTCCCTCTCAACTCTTACTATTCTAACAAACTATTCACTAATTAACTTACCGTTCTAACAAATCAACTCCATCTCAACACTCACTCAACTCGATTAACAAAATCCATAACCCACCCATACATAACATTTACTCTATGTTTGGATGGACAAATGGAAAAGGATGAGGATGGACGATCTACTTCCATCCTTATAGATGATCCATGAGGATGGAAAGTGATTTTCCCCATAGTTGTTTAGTTGAACTTAGGAAATGATAGAAATTAGGAAAAGTAATTTCTTTCCATTGTTTGGAAGGATGGAAAGAAAAGAAAAGAAAATAAATCAATCTTTTTATTTTTCCCATTTTGCCCCTACCAACTTTTGGGATGTAGGTGTTTGGTAAAACATCAAGGTTACCAAAATTTTTACCAAACACACAAAAAAATTGCTAAAAATTATTAAAAATTACCAATAATTTTACCAAACATCTAAAACTTGTCAAAATTTACTAAAAATTACTACTTGTTTTACTACACACATAAAATTGAACTTCCAAATGGATTCATAATTGGATAACCCTAAAACTACAAGTTAAACGTTTCTTTTGGTTAAATTTCTTACAACATTAACATTTCTCGAAAGTTTTTTTTTTTTTTTTTTTTTTCTGATGTAAGATGAATTGTAATAAGAATGCCCTACATCAACAAGTATATATATAGTATCATACTATATTGAATTAGCAAGAAGCTTATATGATCTATCTCAAATATCAAACACAATACCAAATTGACAAGTTTCCACATTAACCATTCATCATGCAAACAAGTGGGAAATGTATTAGTTCACACCACCAATTAATACAAGATTTTTGTGGGTTAGGTGGTGTTTGGTTGGTTAAAAAATTAAAAACAAAATTGGGTAAAAGTCACACGGTGATAAAATTTAATTGAAAAAAATTAATAAAAGTTAGATTTTTTTTCTTTTGATAAACCAAACACCCTTAATGACTTATATACTGTTGAGCTTAACTAATTATGGTATGATTAATGAAAATATAATCCAAATAGCAAAAAAGCTGAAAGGCATGTGAGGTTTAAGAACAATCCACTTGATTTCACTCACTCATTGTACAAACATAAAGGGTATGTATTGCTTTCCTAATCAAAAGATAAGAGAGCACCCCTTCTCCCAAAGTTACAAGGTCATTTTGCCGAGTTCCCACAACATGGTTCTCTCAAGTGCCCTAGTATACTCTACTTGTTCACCTGTGTCAGTTTAAGGTTCGGTTAGGTCACTGGGAGGATTGCCCTCCCAATTCAAAGTTTTTTTCCTGGAAGTTTAAACCTTGTTGACTATGACAACAGTCGCGACTACAAAACAGACCTGCGACTGTGGCAGGGCGGTACGCTCTACTCTCTCGCAACCCCTACTCTAATCAAAAGACTAAAGGCCCCTACTGAAGATTCAAAGGGCAAGCACTGAAATGAGAAAGGCTTTTAGACTCATGACGCTGAATGACACATTCTAAAGCCAAAACGCACACTAGAAAGTGCTTCAAAAGGTGTTGACCGCATCTATATATTGTGTCTAAACTAACACCCAAGTGTAAGGGTGTGCAGTGTAGTTTTAACTCGGTGAGACCAAGGTCGAATCCACAGGAAACCTATGTTTAGTTTCTAGGTTACAATAGAAATTATCAATTTTAAGTTCAATGAAATTGTAGAGTTTGATGAATGCTAAATTTCTAGGGTTTTCAAAAAAATGAAAAAATAAATAACACACTAACAACTATTTAATGAAATTCAGAGAACAAATTTTTTCTTTCAACAAGAATAATGATTACTAATAAGAAAATTCAACTAAAGCATGAATTGCACAAAATAAACAAGTTTAAAATTTCAAAGCAACCAATTAATCATATAAAGAATTAATTCAAATAACAATAACAATATCAAATATAGTTCTTGATTCAACTTTCAATTCCAGGTGGGTTAATCACTTCACAAAGGGATTTGCATACAACTACGATCTAAAGTTCACGTAAAGGAACAAATAGATTGGAAAGATTTCTTCGTTAAAGGTTCATTATTAACCAAAATCTCAGTTTTATACTCACGTTTAGGATCATAAAACCGGAAGAATATTTTGTGATATTACTTGGGTTCAAATCCAATTTCATTTTGTTCAAAAATATTAATGCCAAGTTTTAATCAAAAACCTTTTACCAGTGATTACAGAAAATATAGTCAAAAATTTTCGTTTTTGAAGGTTTTGAAACAAAAGAAATCACATTTGAAAGAAATATAGATCCCTATGCATGAGTTTTCGCAAACCATGCAAAGGGTCTACACACATCCTATTGATCGTAATAATCCACCCTTCCTTGATTCGTTGAATCAAGAAAGAAGGGTTTACGTTAGCATGATTTTAAGATGAATAATAACAAACAAATCATATATAAATCACTAAATAAAGAATGAATCAAAAAGATAATATTATTAAATTAAAAAGCGAAAACAATGTACTTTAGAACCGAATCCGATGCATAACGATGAAAAACGAAAGCTGTAACAAATCCTACAAAGACTTTGCCAAACTTTAAAAGCTTTCTTCACATATTAAAAACACTTTAAAAACTCTCTAAAAATATGAAAGAATGTAGGGTAGAAAGTTGCCAATACGGCTACAAAGGATGGTATTTACAATCATAATGAAAACCCTAAAAAGAGCTGGCAAAACACGCGTAGTAGCCTTACTGTGGCCCGGACAGTCCGGGCCATAGAACCATTTTCTTCTAGGTTTTGCTTCCTTCTATCAACTTAGCTTTTGACTTGGTCTGGACTACCTGAGGAGGTGTCCAAACCACAGTGTTCTCTCCATCCTCTGAACCATTTTCATTGCTGTTAATTATGATTATTTCACCATTTTTCCTACAATTTAGAAAATAAATTCTATAAGTAATAAAATAATAACAAAACTCTTAAATTAATTACTTAAATGCATGAATAAAGGTCAAAATATGGAGTTTGTAATTACACTTTACAAGTGCAATCACACTTGCCAACTTGAGCATTACTAGTCCCTAGCAATGCCTTTATTGAAATGAAATGAAACTACTATCCTATTTCTCTTTTCGTTGGACACACAGCTACACTTAGCAACGTGCAGCAAGCCTTTTAAACCCTTAGGTTCCCCCTATTGGACGAGTGAAGTCTCGTGAGGGTTTGTAGTGAATCTACCCACAAAATTCCTAAACTAATCCAATAGATGGTAACTATCATTTCAATAACTCCTGATTTAAGTTCAAAATGAAATAAGTAACAAAATTTTAAACGTCATATAAATTTTTCCAGGGTGTATTTAACTCACCTACTTTTTAACCATCTCATTTCAAATATGGCAATTCATATCATTCAATCAAAATAGTCATCAAACATACTCAAAAGACTACAGTCTCAACTTCAAATCTCACCAGGTTGGTCGCTCAAATAGAATAAAGTCACTCGAAAAAGGTTACTCTCATGGTTCATGCAAGATTACAATGCCAAATAAATGTAATGAACCCAATCAAGACGTGACTGAAAGAATTCAAGCACAGAGAGTTTCATAACTTCATGAGTAGAATGTATCAATGCTTAAGCAATACAACTACCATAGATCACATAAAATAAATCAATGCTCTTCTAAGTGTTTTTCACCTAAAGTCCATTAGGTCTTTACTAGGTTGTAACTTGGTCAAAGGGGTATTGGCTAGATAAACAAGGGATAAGGAAAATCAAAGTGCATGTCCAAGGATAGTGTAATGCAATATCCCCCCAATTTTTCATTTTTCAGCTTCTTGAAAGCCCAACATTGAAGCTCAATCAAAAAAAAAAAAAAATTTACATAGGGCCAATGCTAATAAACTCATGAAGTAATAGATCTCTCTCTCTTTTTTTTTTTTTTTTTTATATTAACTACCACAATTTCTAATCACAACTCCTCTTTTCATTACCCTTGTTAAAAAAATTGCACCAATATCCTAAGACATGCTAGGGTTGGTTTACCTATGCATCTAAGGTTAAAAGAGTCATAACTGTGGCTAAACAAGAAAATTTTCATTTATTATTTTATTTCTTTAAAGGCTTCAAAGTGGCTCCAAGGGCTATGTAATCAAAGAAATGTTTTAGGCTTTTAAATATCAAAAAGATGGCCTAATATCACTCTCTAGTTTAATAACACTTTGTCAAAAACACTAATCTACACATGTAAATCAGCAAATAGTGTCTTGTGCATTTAATACCAATGCAAGTTAATGTAATGAAGCTATTCATGGAAAGTGAGATGAAAGAAATTATAAAGAGCATTGTAAAACCCTTAAAAATGAAAAGTTAGGCTCAAAAGCTCACACAATGTAAGGTTTTAAGTCTCCACCTATGTCTTGGCATATTTGAATGACTAAATCTCATAAATTCCAATCCTTGACACACTTTCAATTCAATGGTTTTAAGTGATAAGTTTGCAACACATTAGAAAATTTTATACTCAATTTTAAATTAAGTTCCCTATTCAAAATTGAAACCAAACCATTTGTTATTTACATGAATAATACGATCATTGGATTAAGTGCTAAAACATTCACTAGTCACTAATATATCATGGGCAATATAAACACATAACCACACCCCAACTAAAGATACATAGTGTCCTCAATGTGTGTAAAGGAAGAACAATGGTGAAAATGCAAGGTAAGAAGTGCATAGGTCATGGTTCCCTCCAACTAATGCTCAAGCGACTAATGATGCCAATGAAATAACATAAATAAAATAACAAAATAATAAATAAGCAAAAAAGAAATAAAAAGAAGGGATCAAGAATTACCTCAGGTTGGCTTCAAATTGATCTAGTGAATTATGAAAATCGTGAATAAATTGCTCTGAAAGATCTAAGTCATCAAACTGCGCTGACTCACTGGAAATTTCATTGCTCTCAGTAGACTCAGTATTAGTGTCATGGCTCTCAGTAGACTCATTCTCAGTATTAGTACTATCAGTGGCAGGCACATCCTCCAGTGGTGACATATCATTGTAATCAGAAAGTGAACTCTCCTCAGATCCTACTTTGGTTTCAGTGTCAGTATTGTAAGTAGGTGCATCTGACCACTCATCATATATGTCTAGTTCAACCCATTCCATTTGTAAAAGAAGTTCGAGGTCAACATCATCCCATCCTTACCCCTTAAGGAATTGGTAAGGTGTGATATGAACAAGGAGAGGGAAAATAAGTGGCAAATGTAGTGAATTACTGTCTAGGAAACACTCATCAAGCCACGTATCTAAATCAACCTCTGAGCTCTCTAAGTCACTCTCATCACAGGATATATAAATTGTAGGTTCCCACTTATGTTTCCTACCAATTAAAGTATTAGGGTTTTCCTTCTGATTAAGTTTATCCTCATTAAAACCAGACATGAAGTACCCGTTCTTAACAAAGACAAAAATAAAAAAGTTGTGCCAACATAAAGCAATATCAACACTCAACATGGATATATAAAGAGAAAATAATTCAAGAAATAGAATAAGAAGAAAATAAAGGCCAAAATGCAATTAACAAACAATAAGTTAACAACGTCAAAATAGTTAAAATATCAATACACCAATACAAACCACTAAAGTTAATTACAGAGTTTTAGGAGTATCAAATAAAGTAGTGAAACTAAATCTTAAACTCTCAAAATATCAAAAAGAAAAGAAAATGACTAAAAAGAAACAAAATATCCAGTCATTGAGGTGGTGGAGGCGAATGTGACTCGCATATAATCCAGGATACTCTAGAGAAGATGACCCTGAGTCTGCTATGTCTGATGAATGCGTAGTAAAAGCTAATGGTCATCTTCTTGATTCTGCTTCAAGTGACTGATCCTCTCAGCTAAGGCACCTATCTGGATGGCTAGCTCAGCATTAGTCGCCTCTTGCTCCTTTAGCTCTTCCTGGGCATGTGATGGTCCGCCTTCTTCCATAACATTTTTTTCTGTCTGTTTCTTCTTCTTCTTCTTTGCTAAAAGACATCAGAATTTTGAACAAGAGCTGATGTTACATGGTTGCAATCCTGAGACTAAGGGAATGTCATCAATAATCTGTGCCCCCTTTCATCTAAATATCTCTGTGAAGGCCACTCCAAATGGTAAAGCAACTAGAGCTCTTGGTTGCTTATAAGTATATGCCACTTGGTGCCAAATGTATGAAGGTAAGTCAATGGTCATCCCAGTCCTAATGGCATAGATCAATCGAGCTCTAAGTGGGCTACAGTCAGAGTTTCTATTTTGGGACAGCAGATTAGTGCATGAGAACATGTGAAATGCCCAATACTTGTCCTTAAGTGCAGAAACTAGCTTCCTATACTCCCTTGTCCACTCCTGATCCTCAAACAAAATCTCAGATGCTATAACAGGTAATAGTAGGGTGTCGTCAGCAGGATAGGAAAACTCTAGATTTGGGACTCGAGGCAACTGAAATACTTGTGCAAAGTAGTCTGGTGCGAGTGTTATTTTAGCCCCTCAAACCCAGCTAATAATTCTTTCCCTACCCCTCCTCCTAATAATTGACCCCTCTTTGATATTAGCAAAGAATTCCCTCACCACATCAATCACACAATAGGCATGGAACTTGGTAATGTTAAGCCATTGACGCCCTTCAAATTTTTGTTATAACATAAATTCCTCATGGCTAAAGAGGTTAATATGCTAGAATCGCTCAATCAATAAAGGTTTATGTCCCCAGATATCATCGTATTGATTTTCAGCCTCCTCCATCCAAAATTGGCTTCTATCAAAAGAGGTAGACCCTAATCGCCGATTAGCATTACGCTTAACTCTTGGGGCCATGACAACTACAAAGACACAAAGAGAATTTCTTGAATTAATTATAAAACACAATCCCCTATGTCCACACAAGTTTAGTGGCCCATTTTTACTGACAACAAATTAAAACATTAAACTAAAGAGAATGGGTCATTGGGTGTCATGGCGGCAATATAACAACCACCTAAAAGGGGTCCATTGCAAAAATTTGTAGCATATTTTGATAAAAAAAAAAAGTAATGGAAGTTAGGTGTTTGAGAAATCGACAAAAAATTGTGAAGTCCAATAGGACCCATGGGGAAAGGGATTGCCCACGTTGGAGAGAAACTAAAAGGTGCAAATCAAATTGATTTGAAGGTAGCAATCTCCACCAAAATGTTGTTTGAAATCCATTATAGGACTCAAATTAAATGGAAATTAGAACCCTCATTGAGCATGAGCATGGGTTTAAAGAAATTTGCAAATGGTGACCTAGGGTTTAAAATAGAGAAGAAACTCACCTTGGACTGGTTACTTGAAGAAATTAGAGCAAAAATCCAATGTATAATCCTTAGGAAAGCTAGGGCATGAAGGAATCACAAAGAATTTGAGGTGCGATTGGGAGGAAATGAAGAGAAGTGTGAGAAATTTTGAACTAAAATGGCCGACAAGCCTGTTTAAAAAGTCGCAGGGTCCAGACCACCCGCGGGGTGTTCGAACCATAGAAAGTTGATTGCTAATTTTTTTCAAGGCTAGCATACTGTGGTATGGACCATTGGGTCAGGGTGTTCGGAACACAGAACTGGATTTTTGAAATCTTTTTTTTAAACCAAGAAGACTCAAACTCACAAATTAAAACTAAAACCAAAGAAAAAATTAAAGTCTACGCTAAACCTAAATATGATACGATTACAACAATTTGGTGATCATGGATCACTCATACGGTGGAGGATCTAGAGGATCCCACGATTCAACCAAACCGATGAAATTTTCTAAATAAGGTTTAAATCCATGTCCATTGACTTTAAATCGATTCCTATTTTTCAGATTTTCTATTTCAATAGCCCTATGTTCAGAAACATGTTTCATAATAAATGGGCTAGACCACTGGGATTGCAATTTGCCAGGAAACAAATGAAGTTGTGATCGATAAAGAAGTACTTTTTGACTTTCGTGAAATGAACGTCTCGCAATATGTTGGTCATATACTTTCTTCATCTTTTGTTTGGAAATTTGAGCATTCTCATAAGCGTCATTTCTTAGTTCCTCAATTTCTGTAATCAAAAGTTTACATGAAAGGCCAACCTCGTCGATATTAGCATTGAATTGTTTAATGGCCCAGCATGCCTTATGTTCCAATTCTACGGGTAGATGGCACGGGTTTTCATAAACTAATCTATATGGTAACATCCCTAGAGTTGTTTTATAAGTTGTACGATATGCCCATAGAGAATTAATCAGTCTTAGTGACCAATCCTTGCAATTTGGGTTAACTGTTTTCTCAAGAATTTGTTTTATCTCCCTATTAGCAAGTTTTACTTGGCCACTTGTCTGTGGGTGGATGTACCGACTTTATAAACTACACCATATTTAAGCAATAGTATTCCCACAGGACGATTGTAAAAGTGTTTACCTCCATTACTAATAATTGCCCGAGGTACTCCAAAACGCGAGAAAATATTCTCATGGAGGAATTTAAGCACAACTTTATGATCATTAGTTCTAGTGACAATTGCTTCAATCCATTTAAATACATAATTAACCCCTACTAAAATATACTTATACCCACATGAAATTGGGAAAAGACCTATGAAATCTATTCTCCAACAATCAAACACTTCTAAAACAAGGATAGGGGATAAGGGCATCATGTTCCTACGTGTTGGACTCCCCAAGTGTTGGCATCTATCACATGTGGTGCAAAAATGATGAACATCTTTGAACAATAAAGGCTAATAAAATCCACATTGGAGGATTTTTGCTATTGTTTTGTTTGTGGAAAAATGACCATCACAAGCTTGGGTATGGCAAAACTCAAGTATGCTAGGTACTTCCCACTCAGGGATACAACGTCGAATCATTTGATCGGGGCAATACTTGAACAAGTAGGAATCATCCCAAAAGAAAACTCTAACATTTCGTAAGAATTTCTTTTTCTCTTTATAACTCCATTCATTTGGGATTTTTCCTATCACTAAGTAATGAGCAATATCAAAATACTAAGAAAGATTGGAGGCTATTATTGCTTCTATGTTAAATAATTGTTCATCTGGGAAGCTATCATTTATTTGAGTTTCATCATTTAGGTAAGCTTCTACCGATAAATGTGACAAATGATCTGTGACTACATTTTCAACACCTTTCTTATCTCTTATTTCAAGATCAAACTCTTGCAAAAGTAAAATCCACCAAACTAACTGTGGTTTGGCCTCTTGCTTGGTCAACAGGTATTTGAGAGCTAAATGGTTAATGAATACTATAATTGTTGAACCGATGAGATAAGAATGAAATTTCTCAAGGGTGAAGACAAGTGCTAATAATTCTTTTTCAGTTGTCGTATAATTTTTTTGTGCATCATTCAGAGTTTTACTTGTGTAATAAATAACATGCGCCTTTTTGTCTTTCCTTTATCCTAGTACAGCTCCAATGACATGGTCACTCGCATCACACATAAGTTCAAAAAGAATTGACCAAACAAGAGGTTGAAGTATAGGAGCTGCAGTTAAACAATCCTTGAGTTTATCAATAGTTTTTGACATTGGGTAGTCCATTCAGATGGTGTATCTTGCATTAATAATTGACACAAGGGCTTCGAAATTTCACTAAAAGATTGAATGAACCTTCAGTATACCCAGCGTGCCCCAAAAATGATCAAATATCCTTCACAGATTGAGGAGTAGGAAGTTTTTGAATCAATTCCTAACACAAATCCTTGAGTAACCATAAAATGGAACTTTTCCCGATTTAGCACTAAATTCTTTTCTTCGCATCGTGTCAAAACTAAATCAAGGTTCTTTAAGCACTACTCAAATGAATCACCATAAACTCTTGCAATTTTCCATGAGCACCTCAACAATTTCTTCTACCATTTTACTGAAAATACTAATCATGCAGTACTGAAAGATAGCAAGAGCATTGCACAGTCCAAAGGACATTCTTTTATATGCAAAGGTGTCGAAAGGATAAGTAAAAATGGTTTTAGCTTGATCCTCTAGGGTAACCTCTATTTGGTTATAGCCCGAATAGTCATCTAAGAAATAATAATATGTGTGTCCAGCTACTCTATCTAGAACTTGATCGAAGAATGGAAGAGAAAAGTGATCTTTTCTTGTAACTGCATTGAGTTTTCTATAATCAATGCACACTCGCCAACTAGTTTGGATTCAAGTTAGGACCAACTCATTATTCTCATTCCGAACCACTGTGACTCTTGATTTCTTAGGAACTACTTGTGTAGGATTTACCAATTTAGAATCAAAGATTGGATAGATTATTCCTACATCTAATAGTTTCAAAACTTCAGCTCTCACTACTTCTTTCATGTTTGGATTAAGTCATCTTAGCATTTGACAAACTGGTTTGGCATCCTCTTCTAAGTATATACGATGTGTGCAAAAGAGGGGACTTATACCTGTTAAGTCTGCCACTGACCATCCCAAAACTTTCTTATGACTTTCCAAAAGATCAACTAGCATATGCTCTTGATGGATGGTCCATTTTGAAGAAATAACTACAGGGTATGTTTTTCCCTCACCTAGAAAAGCGTATTTCAAATTATGGGGTAGAGGTTTCCTATCAGGATTTGGAGCTTTTACTTCTGAGGACTGTGCTTTATTCAAAAGCAGTCCTAGATTTTCAAAGGCTGATACCTAGTTTCCTACGAACATGATTGGGCACTGACCGCTATTAGAAAGTGCGTCTAAATTAACCCCCAAGTGCAAGGGTGTGCGGTGTAGTTTTAACTCGGTGAGTCCGAGATCGAATTCACAGGGAGCCTATGTTATTTAGTTTATAGGTTATAGTGGGAATCCTAAATTTGAATGTAAACTAAGTTTGAAGATTAATTAAAACTAATTCCTAGGGTTTTGCAAATTTAAAATTCAAATTAAAACAACTCAACAACCTATTAACAAAAATTCAGCAATTTAACTTTTTGATTTTTGATTTCAATGAATTAAATATTAGCTAAAAGGATATTTTTTTCTTCTAATTTAAATGCGCTTCAAAATAATATAATATAAAAACTGCAATATAATTACTTAAATTAAATCAAACGAAGGTAATTCAATTAATAAGCAAATAAATTTGAGAAGTCCTTGATCCAACTATCAATTCTGGGTAGTTTACGTCTTCACTATGGGATGAGTAGTAATACTTACGTTAAAACCTAAATTAGGGTTTGTTCGAAAATTGTTGAGAAAGTTTTAATCAAAAGCTTTTACCAGTGATTACAGAGAATATAGTCAAAAACTTCTATTTTTGAAGGGTTTTCAAACAATCCTATTCGAATTCGGATTCAAATCCAATTCTTCTAGTTTATCGAAAATTATTAAGAAAATTTTAATCGAAAACCTTTACCAGTGATTACAGAGAATATAGTCAAAGGTTTTCGTTTTCGAATGTTTCTGAAATAAACTAATTCAAATTAGGATTCAAAATCTGAATTTTCAGTTCTTCAAAATTATTAAGAAAATTTTAATCGAAAACCTTTACTAGTGATTACAGAGAATATAGTCAAAGGTTTTCGTTTTCGAAAGTTTTTGAAAGAGCTGAATTAGGTTTTAAGAAGTGTAGATCCCTACGCATGAGCTTTCGCAAACCATGCAAAGGGTCTACGCAAACGTCTCAAAGTTGTAGGCTCCTACGCATGAGCTTTCGCAACGCTGCGAAGGGTCTACGTACATCCATAGATCAGAGTAAACTACCCTTTCTTAATTCGTTGAATCAAGAACTAGAGTTTCTACGCTAGTGCTTGTAAACGAAACAAATATATTCATCGAAGACATATTTAATGGATTCGCTAAATCAAACAATAAAACAAGATTATTAAACGACTAAATCAAAACTAAACATGCGAAATCAATCAAACCTCTATTTCAAATATTCAAATAATATCATTAATCCAAGGAAGAATTGTGACGTACTCAGAAATAAACTTCGAAATAAAACTCTGAATAGTAACTACTGAAACGAATGCGATGAAAGCTCCGAAACCACGTAAGAACGTAAACAAAACAAACTCTCAAAAATTTCTAGAAGAATGAAAAAATATAGAGAAAAGAAGAAGAAAAAGAAGAAGAAGGAGCCTTCCCAAATCGACACTCAAGCAGTCTTTTTATATCTTGTAGAAAAAACCCTAAAACTTTAAATTGCCCGCGCGACGTTCCACCATACTGTGGTCCGGACCGTGTGCCAGGTGGTCTGGACCACAGAAGCCTTGTTTTCTGCACTTTTGCTCCTCATTTGCCGCTAAGTCCTTGGGGTACTCCGG
This sequence comes from Vitellaria paradoxa, assembly GCA_019916065.1. Lineage (NCBI taxonomy): Eukaryota > Viridiplantae > Streptophyta > Magnoliopsida > Ericales > Sapotaceae > Vitellaria > Vitellaria paradoxa. The sequence continues at coordinate 23,833,638 of CM034241.1, read as the reverse complement.
GCCATCCTGAACGAAGTTGGTTCGATATCCTCCCCTTCATCTCCAAAGTCACTATCTTCTTCATTTAATTCACCGTTTTTCCTGCAATTAAGAAAACAAACCTTATAAGTGACAAAACAATGATAATTCTTCAAAATAAAGTACTCAATTACCTTAATAACCATGAAAACGTGGAGTTTGTAATTACACTTTTCAAGTGTAATCAGGCACATCTCCAACCAATCAACGACTGCCCCTAATTCATGGTTTGACATCGTGGAATTCAATTTTTCCTCCCTAAAACAAATTGCTTTTTCTAAAGGACCATCAACGAATTCACAATCAATGTAATCTTGGACTATAGTTTCAGCTAAGTCCACTTCTTGTACATTAGGCACCTCTTTTGGTTGTTTTGTAACGTGAAAGATATTTGTTTCAAATTCAATATTACCAAAGGACATTTTCATGGATCCATTCTTGTAATTGATTAAAGCATTCGATGTTGCTAAGAATGGTCGTCCAAGAATTACTGGTGTTTGATTTGATGCAGATAAACTGGTAAGTGGTTGAGTATCTAGAATTATAAAGTCCACTGAAAAATAAAAATTTTCCACTTGTACCAGTACATCTTCAACTATACCACGTGGGATTTTAATTGATCGATCTGCAAGCTGTAAATTTACACGGGTAGCTTTTACTTCTCCTAAGCGCAATTGTTCATACACTAAATAAGGAAGCAAATTTACACTTGCTCCTAAATCAAGCAGTGCTCTATCGATATAGCACTTCCATATATAGCAAGATATAGTGGGACAACCAGGGTCCTTCTATTTCAGGGGTTGGAAGTTGAGGAACTAGAGGATGAGGAGCATGATATGGTTACAGTATTTGGGCTCCCTCATTTCTCCAACTGAAATTAGGATGGTTTCTTATAGCTAGATTATATATCTCAGAATAAGGATTTCCCTCTAAATTTTGTCCATGATATGATGAGCAGTATTGGTTTACAGCATGGATTGGGAGTTCACTAGATGGCTGACCTTGCACAACCTTTCTACAAATTAGGATACTAGGGCAATCATCTGTTCTATCAGTTTGGCTATCATACTCTATGCAATAAACATTTGCAACAGGTTCCTTTATGGCCTGTGTGTCCCTTTTAATTTTCATGGTCTCAATTTCTCTTGTGAGTGTTACTAGTTTTGCTTTAAGGTCATCAATTTCACTCAACTAATGCATACCTCTGGTTGGGGTAACACTAGCATTTTGGGTGTTTTGAGATCCCATGATAACCCAGGTTTGTGCATTCTCAGCTAAGAATTTAAAATATTCATAAGCTTCCTCAGGTGTTTTATCATAAAACTACTCATTGCACATTGTTTTCACAAATTGTTTTAATTGTGGCGTCAGTGAACCATAAAAGATACTAGCAAGATGTCAAACTTCAAATCCATGGTGTAGACAAGAGTGTAAGAGAGTTTTAAATCTCTCCCAGCTCTAATAAAAAGTCTTACCATGTGGTGGAGCAAAATTCAAAATTTAATGTTGTATAGCATCAATTCTGTTGGGAGGGAAAATTTTCTTTAAGAATTTGGCTTGCATTTCATCCCAAGTGCAAATGGAATTAGATGGGGAATTCAAACCATCTAGTAGCCCTATCTTTCAGAGAAAATGGGAAAAGTTTAAGGAATACTAAATCTATTTGACATCCCTAATCCTTAATGGTGACACAAATGTTCCTAAACCGAGTGAAGTAATCATATAGATTTTCAGAATCCATACCATGAAAAGTAGGTAACAATTGTATCATGCCAGGTTTGAAATTGAAGGCTCTCTGATTTTTTGGCCAAACTATACAAAACTCAGGGGTATATCTATCTTACTGAAAGATATCCCTCATGAAACGTCTAGCCGCAACAGCTTGATCTTCAGCCATCTCTAAAGTTGAAATAGGAAGTCTAGGACTTTGAATTTCTACTAAAGGGTTTTTAGGTTCAAAGGAAAGATCTAAGGGTTCATGATGCCTTAATCTACTGTCTCTCCCATGAATCCAAACACTCATAAGCTAGGGAGATAACCTTTGTAAAAGTATTATGGTCAGGACCAGAAGCCTAGTGTCCGGACCACAGAGTGCTACTCTGGGACTTAGAGAAGGATTTTGAAAATTTTTTTTATATGAAATAACAAATTAACTTGAAAATGAAAGTAACCTAAAAACTAAAATTTGGCTCCCTCCCCAGCAATGGCGCCAAAAACTTAATCGCATCTAAATATTGCGTCTAAACTAAACCCCAAGTGTAAGAGTGTGCGATTTAGTTTTAACTCGGTGAGACTGAGGTCAAATCCACAAGGAAACCTACGTTTAGTTTCTAGGTTGCAATAGAAATCATCAATTTTAAGTTCAATGAAATTTTAGAGTTCGATGAATGCTAAATTTCGAGGGTTTTCAAAAAAAAATAAAAAAATAAATAACACACTAACAACTATTTAATGAAATTCAGAGAACAATTTTTTTCAACAAGAATAATGATTACTAATAAGAAAATTCAACTAAAGCATGAATTGCACAAAATAAACAAGTATAAAATTTCAAAGCAACCAATTAATCATCTAAAGAATTAATTCTAATAATGATAACTATATCAAATATGATTCCTGTTTCAACTTTCAATTCCAGGTAGGTTAATCACTTCATAATGGGATGTGCATATAACTACAATCTAAAGTCCATGTAAAAGAACAAATAGATTGGAAAGATTTCTTCGTTAAAGGTTCATTATTTCTCAAAATCTTAGTTTTATACCCATGTTTAGGATCATAAAACTAGAAGAATATTCTGTGATATTACTTAAGTTCAAATCCAATTTCATTTTGTTCAAAAATATTAATGCCAAGCTTTAATCGAAAACCTTTTACTAGTGATTGCAGAGAATATAGTCAAAGATTTTCATTTTTGAAGGTTTTAAAACAAAAGAAATCAGATTTGAAAGCTATAGATCCTTATGCATGAGTTTTCGCAAACCATGCGAAGGGTCTATGCACATCCCATTGTTCGTAACAACCCACCTTTCCTTGATTCGTTGAATCAAGAAAAAAGGGTTTACGCTAGCATGATTTTAAGATGAATAATAACAAGCAAATCACACATAAATCACTAAACTAAAGAATGAATCAAAAAGATAATATTATTAAATCAAAAAGCAAAAACAATGTACTTTGAAATCAAATCCAATGCGTAACGATGAATAACGAAAGTTGTAACAAATCCCACGAAGGCTCCGCCAAACTTTAAAAGCATTCTCCACACATTAAAAACTCTCTAAAATTTGAAAGAATGTAAGGTAGAAAGTTGCCAATACGGTTACAAAGGACAGTATTTATAATCATAATGAAAACCCTAAAAAGAGCTGACAAAACATGCATAGCAGCCTTACTGTGGTCCGGACCACCCTCAAAGGCTAAGCTCGAAGAAGGAAGCAGAACCTAGAAGAAAAGAGTTCTATGGTTCGAACACCCCGGGACAAAACATGCATAGCAGCCTTGCTGTGGTTTGGACCAGCCTCAAAGGCTAAGCTAGAAGAAGGAAGCAGAACCCTTTTCTTCTAGGTTTTGCTTCCTTCTTCCAACTTAGCCTTTGACCTGGTCCGGACCACCCGCGGGGGTGTTCGGATCACAATGTCCTCTCCGTCCTTTAAGCCACTTTCATCGCTGCTAATTATGATTATTTCACCATTTTTCTTGCAATTTAGAAAATAAATTCTATAAGTAATAAAATAATAACAAAACTCTTAAATTAATTACTTAAATACATGAATAAAGGTCAAAATATGGAGTTTGTAATTACACTTTTCAAGGAGTTAGTAGTAAATGAAGCCTATTGTTTTCTTTGGCCATCTTAAAGCAATTTGTCAGCTAAATCCATCCAAAACAAATGGTGTTTCTTCTGACATCCAGAATCATGCAATGCAAATACAAGACACCAGCATTTATCTCTAGCTTTCCATTACAAATGAAATATATACTATTAGTTTGGACCAATGCATCCATTTACTAAAAGGCAGGTAAATAAAAAAGCACATGTACATTTTCTACAAATGGGTAAAGTAACATAGATGTGTACATTTTTAACAGAATCTATCTAATCACCATCAAAAGTTATATCTAGAAAACAAACCAATACTGAGTTATAGAAAATATTCCAAATTCTTTTTTGTTTGCTAATGTTGCGCTTCCTACTGCTTCCTTTCTCATCTGATGAAGCTGGCAAGTCAATGAACATAGTATCCAAATTTAATATTTTCTTCAATGGATAGCGCAGAAACATTCCTAATACATGTTCTATAACATTACTGTTAAACATAATCTTATCCCTATTTGACTTTAGAAAAGACAAAATAAAGTTATAATTTTTGGTAATCCCCACATCAACAATTTTCCTCAATTCTACAAGGCTTTAGAACAATAATGTAATGGGATATTTAAAAATACCTAAGTCACCATAAAACCATTACCAAGATCATTACCCATCAATTACACGTACAGGAGTACATAATTTCCAAGATCATTACGAAAAAAACTATGTAAATAAATTAAATACAAACATAATATATATCAACTTGAGATTGTTTCAAAAAATAAAAAAGAACTGAATAATGTCTAATTTTTAACCTACCACCATGTAACACTACAAAACGGATTTTAGCTAGGATCAACAAAAGCATAATGTACATAGCATTGAGTTGTGAACCAAAATAACATACTTACGGCATAGCAAATTCCTAAAGAGAGACATGGCCACATTCTTCAAGAACTATCCCCACCACATCATTTTTGTCGAAACCTCCAACCGTCGGTATTTTGGAATAGCAAAGAAAGCTCTAGTTAAGGGTATATTCTTGATTTGGAATAACAATGCTTCTAATTGAAAATCTTCTGGAACTCCAATCTCAACGAGCTTTGCAAACATCTCCTCCTCACTATAACACCTTGGTTATGCTTTTGTTGCAATTGCATTTCCCTCTTTAATTGCTTTTGCCACATGATTAATTCTAGATTTGATCATTTCTATTTGTCTCTGAAGTAAATCAACCGTTAAAGCCTTTCTTTTTTATTGTTTTGATGACGTAGCACTATTAAAGTTTTTTTAATAAACTATGTCTCCATCAAAGAAAGTGGATCATTATTGAGATCTACTTCTTCAATTTTAAAGGATTAAAGAGTTGCCCATTTTTGTACTTTTTCCTTGGCACTCACAAGTCTTTCTCCTGTTACTTTATCTTTTATGAAAGATCATATAATGTCATGATGGCATATTTTTGTGTGCTTCTACTTTCCAGCAATTGATTTCCCCTATTATGTAATGTAAACAGAAATTTAACAAGTTATCAAAAAGCATACAAGTATATATTATGTGTGTATGCAATACATAAAATTATTAAAACATCATATCTCTATCAGTGCATTCCATACTTCATGTTTGCCTTCAAACATCATGGTAAAGGGACTCCATGAAAATCCACCCAAACATCTAAAAAGTTCATAACATGCATTTTTTAGAGTTTTCATTCGATTTTTTGTATGATCTTTCTCAAATAGGATACCAAGTTTTTTTGCTAAGATCTGTCACAACATTAGAATATGTAATTGATTTCCAAGTTCCATCAACCCTATTTCCTTTCATTTATTCTTTTAACAAAGCATCAAACAAGTGTTCATCATACGTGTACTCCACTTGATACAGCATATATTGAATTCATATGTAATATTGCATTACTTTGTTTCCTTACCCATGTCAAACTGCATGTTTTTAAAGATATTTAGGAAGAGAAATAAGTTTTACATAATACTTAAAGATCAATACAATTGAATAATATAACATCGAACTGCACAATATTAAATGAACATGTACACAAGTATCAGTTCATAATGAATATGTAACAAAACTTACTATAATACAGTTTAATGATACAAAATTATATTTTCAAATAAATAGCAAATACAAAATCATAATATATCAGATATCCATCAATAAGTACAAGCAAAACACGTCACATTACTTCCACCAATGTAATTTCATCAACTAGGACTAAACAAATAGTCTTTCCACATAGTAGTTGCTATACTATCCCTTATAATTTCTCCTTGCCTAGCACTACAATCATTTTGATTTAAATCACACTCCTTTTTAGGTTGGTTACCACTTTCCATAAGTTCTTGGTCTACTTCTGCAATCAAGCTTTCATCTGGATCCACAGACATTAGATAATTGTGAAGGATATAACATGCCAAGACAAAGTCAGTGACTGTATCAACTGAATAGTATGTTTCTACCCCACCATCAACAATTGAAAAGCTCTTTTTAAAAACTCCAAATGCTCTCTCAATTACATTGCATCGTGACAAATGACGATGATTAAATATTTCTTTAGCATTTTTTGGTGCACGATTAGAGTACTCTTTGAAATGATAACGCACATCTCTACTACTGTAATAAGTCCACTCTTTAACACATATCCTCCGTCCACTAGATAAAATTTTCCTAACAAGGGAAAAAAAAGGGTTAGGCATCACAACTTCTAATTTCATTAGAAATATTAAAGGAATAATTTAACTATAACTCAAAGTTACCTTTAGGGATAGTCAATCTATCTTTTATACTTAAGGCAATTTTTTAGGACACATGAATCTGAAATAGCCCATTCCTAACTCAGTAATACATATGTGTATTTTATGTCAAATGAACACATAGCTAACACATTTTGTGTTGGAAAGTTTTTCCTTCCTCGATACCTAGGTGCAACACTCATAGCTACTTTTCACACGGATCTGGATTCTATCAATCACACGAACATAATTCTGTACAAGTAAAAAATTTCTTCAAATGTGTAATTAATAAAATTATAATATTTCCTTGAGGTATTATAGGCAATTGGCTATTTACCTTGAAATATGGATAGAACATATTATTATTGAAAATTTGTTGGGCGACTTCAAAACTAGTAGGCTACTTCAGAAATTTATCTTCCAAACAATGATTGCTCTTAAAACATAATCAAAATGATAACATATGGTCTCATCAGATGTCACGCCTTGAATCTCATAACCCAAAGGGTGAGTGACTTATGGCATAGGTAACATGCGTCAAATATACCCATTCCCTGATTAGAGCCATAGCCCCTTTGGAGCAAACAGTCATAGCCCAAAATGATAATCTAACAGTAAAGTAATAGGAAGGTCTTTATCTAACCAAGCCACAATGTTCCAATTACAGTCCCAACACAAATAAAAATATATATATATATCTTAGCCTTATGGCCTTACAGCCCAATCAAACTAATCTAAATAGAATATTAGTACAATCCAAATTGGTTTAAAGTAGGTGCATAAAAAAAACTCTAGGGTTAGTCCAATGCAACAGCCCCACCGATTTGCCAGGTTCCACATCTGCAACACAATCTTTAGGGACGTGAGCACAATCCACTTGTGCCCAAATGTATAATAAAAACATATATGATATGTAACAAGATAATATGAACAATAATCCATACCAGATTAATCAACAATCATAATTCATCATAATATATCAACATTCAAAATCAATACTCAATATTAGTATGAATCTTAATAGTAATTCTGGTTTATTAGTCTTATTAATCTCATCATCATCAAATCACATCCACCATTATATTCACATGCACATTCATAGGGTGGATACAATCAACGTCGTCTTTTATGGGTCAACACCCAATGGAAATGATAAACTAAATACGTCATTGTCATTTAGGGCCAAACCCCGGGGCCATGATTAACCAATTAAATATCATGTTGTAGGCTACTAACCTACCAGCATGAATACCAATTGCTACATAGGTTTCGAGTCTTTCAACCCCAAGGTAATCTCTATACCCTTCCTATTTTACCCTCCATCCTCATATTCACAATCTCAGTCTCATTCCATATTCTCTTTCCATAAATATTATCATACCTATTTCCATTATCATTAATGTCATTTCATCATAAGCAATCTATCATATGCAAAATCATTTCATCGTAATAATTTATCATAACCATTGTCATCATCATTAATATCATCTTAAAACCATTCGTAAACAATCCATCACAAATAATACCATCTCATTCTAACAATTTATCAAAATCAAAGTTATCTCATCATCTTATAACGAGTTAATATTTTATCATAATTCACTAATAATATCATCTCATACTAATTCTTATCACAACAACTCATCATCATCTACAATTATTACACTAATATTTTTTTTTTCATTTAATATGAAGCTCTTTCATAAGGCATTTTCAATTTAAAAAAAAAATCATCCGAATATTTTAAAATCACACATTTCTTATGTATTTAAGAAAATACTCATCTTTATTAAGTCTTTTTGCATTAAGAAAATTTGACCAAAGGATATCACTAAAATAAAAATATTAGAATTATCTCATGAGCCAAACTATAATTTCCCATAACTCTAAGGGTAAAATTGTAATTTCTCCCAGCTTTGGGGTAAAATAGTAATTTTTTTAAAAAATATTGGGGCCATACCAGAATTACTCAAACTTTGGGGTCATTATGAAATTATTTAAAACTATTGGGCCTACAAGGTAATTCCAGAAACTTCCATAGAATATGCTTCAGCATATTCTCTCACATATAACTTTCCAGTCAGCTTGTTTTGTTTTTCCTTGACATTTTGGTGCTCTGACTTGGACTGAACTCACACAATATAGTCTAAATTTAATTACACTTATGCAAAATAAATATATAAAAATTTATCAAAATATTTTACATCTCATACATGTAAATAAAATACATTAAATCCCAACATTAAACTTTTAAACGAGTGTCTGTAGGTTGCCCACAACCTTCTTTTATGCTTAAGTTATTAGCCCTAGCATCAAACTAATTTTACCAATGTTCTCAATATATTTTTAACTACAAGACCTCAGAATATTTTGATATTTGGTGGAAGTTTTATACACTTACTCAGTATTATGTTGCTATTCTACACTCTTAACTTCTCCTGTCTTTAGCCGAATGAGATGTCCAGAATTTCATCTCACTTCCTCTTCCTCTTTCTTTCTCTCTCACTCTCTTTTGTTTCGAGTTATCTTTCTTTTACACCCACCTATATACCTGGAGATGCTTAGTGACCAAGTATTTGTGTGCCAGGAGTTGCTCTATTGCTACCCCCTACTCTGCATGATTTTGACTCCCCCCTTGAATGTCTATTTTACTCATTTAGAAAGTCATAGGCTACAAAGGCAACCTGCACTGTTCGGATGCCATTTTTTTTTTTCAAATGAGACAAAATAAAATAAGGAATATATACATATATATAGGTTTTGTAGCTTCAAAGGTTGTAAGCTTAGCCTGCAACCATCCTTTCTTAGGAATATTATTATTATTTTTTTAAGTAGTATTTCAGGAAGAAGAAAAAGTAGGTTATTACATCAAATAGACGAAAAAAGAATTGCATTGTACGGTTATTTATAGTATGTGCTAATGTATAAAGAAACATAGCCATTTGTCCTTCAACAAGCACATTCTTATTACCTTGAAGATGATAGGTACTTCGAAGTAAGTGACACAGTTTAGCAAATACGTATGGACCCATACATAGTATGTCACAACGTTTCTCATTAGAAAAAAAGTTGTTTCATGAGTTTTTGGTGCACACTCTCGTGTTCTTTACTTTGTGTGGCAATTGACCAATCAACATATTGTGAATGGTAGAGCAGTCCTATAAGGTGTAGCACATGTACTACATAATATATAAGTTGAACCACACCTATGTGTTCATTTTGTTTCCTACTATGAAGAAATTATGAAGCATATTCTTCCTCTGCATTAGTATCGACATTGTTATCCCAATTTTCTTCACAATCCTCTTCCCAAATCCCTCTTTTATCCATCTAATAAATTTACATTCATATAAAAAATGTAAAACAAGATTCAATAAAATAAAAAGGAAAGTTTTAGAAGTAACAATTACTAATAATAATAGAAGATAAAAAAAAATATTTTTCTAAGAAATTTAGAAAAAAAAAAGAAAAAAGAAAGACAATGAGCATTATTTGAACTCGAAGCTATGTATTAAAACAACCACTTGGCAACAATTCGTTTACACAGATTGTAAATGAATGTCATAACCTTTGTTCATTGTACCCTGCAACAAATATATATATGCATATATATATATATATATATAATACTCATGTTTTAACTAGATAAAAAATAAAAACAAAAAACTATATAAAAAAAGCATACATATGCATGTGAGGTTTCAGATTTCAAATACCATTCATGAACTAAACAAGCAAGTAATGTTATGTAGGTTTCAAATATGTTTCATAATTTCAACTCTTTGTTTAAGTTACTTGATTTTGTACAGGGAAAATCTCAAATTATTAATTTTAACAAAACAAGAAAAAAAAAATAGATCAAGATGGAAATAAAAAATAAAAATTATCCAAACAATTAAGGAAGAAGACTTCACAGAGAATCTCTAAATTGAGGAAGCAACGTGGATGAGATTTTTTAGTCATTGTTCTTCAAAGGAGAAAAAGAGAGAAGATCAGATAGAAATGAGCTATATATGAAGTAACTCTGAAAATAACACTACAATGGCATATATAAAGGTAAAAAATAGAGTATACTTATAGTTCAGAAAGTGAGACTGGAAATAAAAATGAAGGATTGCTTCACCTTAAGCTTGGAAACCAGTAGGTTTTGATTTCTCTTTGAACAAAAATTTTGGGAAAAAATTGTCGGTAGCATTTCATTAGATCAACATAAATTAAAACAAAAAAAAAAGAAAAATATTACATTTTTTAAATGCCCACCTTCAACCCTTGAGATTGGAGAGATCAAATAGAAGTTTGAAGTAAGCAAATGTCAAATTTTCTTGAGTTAGAGAGAAAACAAGAGAAAGAAAGAAAGAAAGAAAGGGGGAGAGCTATGAGAAATTTTACAGGAACTACACATATGAGGGTAAAATCATAATTTTGTTCCCACCAACAATGTGAAATTTTTTTGGCTTTTTCCCGCACACTTTCCCAGCTCTTTTCCACTAGATTTTGGATGGGTAAAAATAAGGTTGGACCAAAAACTTCCCCCTTTCCCTTTATTTTCTTTTTCCCATTTTCGATCCTTCTTATTTTTCCTCTCTTACCAAACAGAAAGAAAAGCAACTTCCATCCTAGTTTTCATCCTTTCATTTCCTTCCTTCTGACTTTCCACTGAACTAAACATAGTGTTAAATAGCTAAAAGTGGTAGAATAGTGGGAGACTAAGGAGGACAAGTAGACTAGGGTTAGATCCACGTGGACAAGATATTCCTTCAGTAGAGAGGCAACCAATGCAAGGATTTTGTTTATATATATAGAATAACAGTTAGTCGAGTTTGAAAAAAGAACTTAGACCTAGTACTGTTGTTCGAACACTTGTCCGAACAGTCTGTTGTTTGAATGGCCGTGCGCACAGGTCTTTGTGTGAACGAGCATTCGCATAGGGTTTCTCGCTTAGAAAAATTTTCAAGTGTTGAAATGTTTAAAATCTCATGCAAAACGACAATTTTACCTAAAAAATGTGGATAAATAATGCTGAATTGAAGTGAAATAATATAAAATAATTCGAGTTAAAACAAATGCTATTTAGAAGTGATACATTTATACCTAAATTCTATGTTGCTTTGTAATAGAGTTAAGGGTAAATTATAGTTTGCACCCTTGCCCTTTACTCATAATCTCACTTTAAGATTTTTCTTTTTCTTTTTTTTTTTTAACAATTAAAGATATTATTTTTTTTATAACAATTAAGCAGCTCAATAACCATTTTGCCCTTGAAGCCCTCATGTATTATTGCCGTTAACTTTTCAATTTTTAATAAAAAATGATTACTGTTCTCCTTAATTGTTACAAAAAAAAAAAGAAGTCAGATAGTTTATGAAAGAAACTTAGGTCCTAAAGTGAGATTTTGAAATAAAATTTAGGAATGTAAAGTGTAATTTATGTTAGATTTAATTGATTATTGTTTTTTATGAAGTGATTCATTCAACTCAAGTTCTCGTATTACGATAATGAAGTGACATATTCAGACTTAAATTCATATTAATTGTTATTTTATATTTTTTATCACAAATAAATTTTTTGTCATTATTACCATCTATATACATATACATGTATATCCAAAAATTTGCTAAAGATTTAGGATTACATAATAGGTTGAAAGGAAAGAATATTTAGACAAAATCCACACTTCAAAAGAACCATTTTAAAGTTGTTTTTATGTTTTTATGGGCCAAGAAAGTTATTTTTTTATTAAATCTTTAGTGGATAAAATTATTTTTTAATACTTCCATGCAAATGACAACTTCAAAATAAATACATCTTTTGTAGTAATAATTTTAATGGATGTGTTTGAAATTGTATAAATTAATGTAAATTTATAAAAATTGTAATCTCGTAATTTATATTATGGGTAAAAAATTTAAATTTTATAAAAATTTATATAGATTTATAAAACTTCAAACAAACCAATATGTGCATTGTAATATATTAATCATTCTGTTTGCATTGTGCGAAACCTTGAAAGTAGGTATGCCTTAGGAGATGTCTATACTCAAGTTTAGTTTGGGGAAAGAAAAAAAAATTATTTATTTATTGGGGCAACTGGCTAACTTTTAGACAGATAGGCACTGTACCTCTACGCGGCATTGCTCTCAGCTATAAAATGCCTTAAAACACGCAAAATGTTGGAACAGGAAGCCCGAGGTGGTTAAGCTGAGTCAACTCCAAGTCCCCGATTGAGTCATTAGAACAGATGTGGCTGTGGTTGTACCCACCAACTTCCCAGTAAGTGGCCGCAACTGTCGGTTTCTTCGTTACCGTCTCCACCCTCTTCCATCGAGCCCATCTGTATTTCCCCAACATAGCCCCTCAACAAGCTCGCCCCCTACTTTTAAAAAAAAAAAAAAAAAAACAAAAATACAAGCTCGCCCCAAGGCCCGGAACGACTTTAACAAAGACCACATTCGAATGGTTCTCCGAGATTAACCCACAAAAATATCGGAACCCCATTTGCTTCAACGCCTCGCTCTTAAGACGTAATAATCCATCTTCAACTCTTTCGACTGGGTATTAACTCGTCTGCATCTACACTTGCATGCATATTTGCTTGTATCGATATATTCATACATGCCAGTATTTGCAGATTAGTGGTATTTTGTTTTTGGGTTCTGTTTCAATTTCTCTGTTATTGTTCATCTGTAGTAATTTTTTTGTGTAATAAATTTTCTTTTTCATGCCAATATTTGCGGATTAGTGGTATTTTGTTTTTGGGTTCTGTTTCAGTTTCTCTGTTATTGTTCATCTGTCGTAATTTTTTCGTGCAGTACATTTTCTTTTTCACTCAGTGACTTTAGTGGTTGGGATCTTCTTATTCATTTGATTGTTATTGTTGCAACCATGTTTGTTCAAAAGGCCTGAGTGAAGTGATCTAGATTACAACATTGTTCTGGTGCCTAGGTGTCTTAGCTGTAGGCAATTTTCTAAGTAACTGTTGGGTGCAGCAATAAATATAAATATGAAATGTATTGCACAAGACACTAAATTTATATGGTTTGGCAAAAATTTTCCTATGTCCATGGGCCAACAAAATAACCTTCACTGAATAATGGGTATGTAAAATGCTCTCCACAAATGTGGATATATCGGCACGCGCTCTTTTGTTCTACCACAACACAGGAAAATCTTCTCCAGTGAGGAACGCATTCTCTCTTTCAAGAGCACCTCACTCTGTATCCAAAGACTCATAGCTTCACTTTACCACTCTATATGCCTTGCACCTTCATATATTTATAGGCAATCCAGCGCAACCATTTCAATGTGAACGATTGTAAAAATTTTACACGCAACTCCTTGGTGCCATACTCCTACTTACTAGGCTGGTGCAATGACTGCGCAAAAAAAAAATAAGTTGCCTGAAGCTATAGATGCGTGATTTCTTCATTCTATTTAATGCTGTGAGCCTTGGACAAAATTGGTGAGGAAAACCCACTGGCCCTTGGAGAAAACATTGGCCGCATATGGGTCTAGGATGTGATTGTACTAATGGCTGTGGACCCATCAAATTTGCCCCTCCACACCCATAGGAGGGAACACCAACTATGACTTGTTACTTGGAGTCCATGCTGGCCATGCTCCGGCTGAATGTAAGTTTTTCTCTTAGAACCACCTTTGGCATCATAACCTAAGGATTCTTTTATGCATGAACCTTTTGCAACTCCAATGGTTGCATTTCTATCACTGTATATTCAATCATAGCAAAGATCAATGTGCTTGGTGATAGAATAGTACTCGGTATTCTTGCTTAAGTCAATCATACTTTGGCTGACGCAATATAAAATGGAACTTTCCTGCTTTATTCCCATCTCTTCGAGAAACCGCTTCACCTAAAGCATTTCTTTTCATGCTTCAGCATCAGTAATTTACCCTGCCTTGATTGTAGATAAAACAACACATCTTTGTAATTTAGACTGCCATGACATAGCTCCCCCTACAAAAGTGAACAGAAAACTAGATGTGGGCTTCTTACAATTTGGGTTACTTGACAAATCAACATTTATAAAGCCTTTCAAGACTAGTTTAGAACCCCTATAAGACAAGCACCAATTGGGTGCACCCTTTAGATATCTAAGAATCTATTTATCTACTTCCTAAGCTCATTTCCGGGGTTGGAAAGAAATCTACTCACAACTTAAACTACGTGAGCAATGCTTGGCCAGGTGAAGACCATTGCATTCATTGGACTTCTTGTTGCAAAGGAGTAAGGAATGGCTGCAATTTTGTCTCTTCCTTCATTGATAGATGGACACGACCTCTTACTCAACTTGAAATGACTGGCTAAGGATGTGCTACTAGCATAACATCATCCATGATGAACTTTTCAATCACCCATTCAATGTACTTCTCCTACAACAACCATAACTTTTTAGCTTTCCTATCATGAATGACCTTTATGCCTAAAATTTGTTGTGTTAAACCTAAGTCTTTTGAGTCAATTGACTTGGACAACTCGCCCTTGAGCTTACTAATCATCTTAACATTTTGGCTAACAATCAACATATCATCAATATAAAGTAATAGGATAATAAATTTACTATCAAGTAACCTTCTGATATAAACAAAGTAATTTGCAGATGTCCTCTTAAACCCATGACCCACCATGAATGAGTTGAACTTCTTGTGTCACTGTCTTAGTGCTTGTTGCATAGACTCTTCTTTAGCTTGCAGACTGAATGCGCTTTCCCTTTCACTTCAAATCCTTTTCATTGCATCATGTACCTCTCTTTCTTTAAGCCACCATACAAAAAGGCAATTTTCAAATCCACTTGCTCAAGCTCAAGATCCTTGCTGGCTACTAATCCCAAAATCATTTAGATGTAAGTCATCTTCACTTATGGTGAGAAAATCTAGTCAAAGTCGACCCATTGCTTTTGCTTGTAAAATTTGACAACAAAGCGAGTTTTGTATTCCACTAACTTTTCACCATTATTTTTCAACTTGAACACCCATTTATTTTAATGCTTTCTTTCCCTTAGGTATGATTCTTCTACATGGAACTCATCTCGTCTTGCATTTCTCTCATCCATCATTTTGCATCTTTATGAGTGTGCCTCTGGGAAATTCTCTGCGCCCCCCCCCCCCACGTCAATGAGCAAGATATGTTGTCCCGAGTAGCAACACTATGGGGGCAGGGTGAATAGGGCTTTTTGAAAAAGTTTTTGCAAATAAAAATTTCAAGCTCTAGAACAAATATGTCAAAGATAATCAAGTATGAAACAATCTTAATAAAATAAACAATCAAGCAAAATATTCAATATTTGTGGGTGAAAAGTGAGTATTAGTGTTTACAATAAATATAAAGAGAAAAGAAGAGAAACAAACACAATCGGTTTGTAGTGGTTTGGCTTCAATGTTGCCTACGTCCACTCCCCAAGTCCTGCCTTGAGATTTCTCCACTATTCTTTGAAGAACTTGTTGCACACTAGCTTCTCAAGGTACTAGCAAACCTTTCCCAAGTGATTCTATCCTCAAATCACTCACACTAAAGTAATTCTATCCCCAAGTCACCCCACAAGTCTCTTCCAAAGAATATCCCTGTCTTGGTTCTAACACTTGAACTAGAACCAACAAGAGTTCATTCAACTCTCACAAATCAAGAGCGTTGTAAATTTCCCTTTCTTACAATTATAATGATGAGTTTAAAACCCAATTAAATCAAAATACAAACTCTGACAAGTTGAATGTGAAAGATGAAACATAAGTGTAGAAAGATATCACTCTTATGTTTGCAAAATTATGTATTTTCTTATATCTCTTTGTAAACACTTCTTTCTTGCTTGCTTGCTTTCTTTATCCTCTTGAATCCGAGTGTTAAGCTCTATTAAAAATCTCCAAATGGCTGTTATTAAGTGAAAAAAACACTTTTGCCCTTGAAAGAATTTGAATTTCCTTGCTTCCAATGTTGATTTTCAAATCCAGATTTTCTAAGATCACTTTGTGACCATTTCTCACCCTCTTAACGTTCATTTTTGACATTGGCTCATATGATGACTTTGTATATATGTAAGTCAACTATCATTTGTTCAAATTTGAGCTTCATCAAACGGTTAGATCTTCAGATATAGCCTCAGACCCGAGACTAGCTCCTGATGGCAGTTTTTGACAATCTAAATCTGTATTTCCAATTAAAGCTACTGTTTCACTATGATACTTTTGGAATTTGAAGAAACTTAAACTTCAAAAGTTGTAGCTTTGTATGTTTTCTTTTCACACACCAAAAATCAGAATTTGTAAAACTGTAGAGTATGAGTTATGTTTCAAAAACTGAAACTAGCTCTAGAATTCATAATTCAATCCTCTTCTACAATGACTGACCTTCTAGTTCATTTTTGGACATTGTAGCTTTAGATCCACAATACTTTCTACCTAGAAAAATTGTTGATAATGAAGTCTAGTTTATTAAAATTTCATACAAATTGAACCGTTATATCAGAAGTTATCATTCAAATACTAAAATGTGTCTAATTTGTCTGTTCATCCAAGTTAACCTTCTAGTTCAAGTCTTCATCTTACTTTGATTTCCATTACTCCAAATTTAGAAATTCTTTTATTTCTTATGTAAACATACCTGAAAAATAATATCAATCTCTTCCAAGTATATTATCTTAAATCTATCAAATTAAAATGAATTGTAACCAAGGTTGTTAAAATTGAGATTTTACTTAAAATCGGTGGAGGTCCAAAAAATCGAATCGCAAAATCGTAAGATTTTACCAAATGCCTATAATATAAAAACATAATCTATTATGTTTCAATTCTTTATTTAAAGCTTCCTTTTTTCTTTTTTTTTGATAAGTAAAGAATTTTATTAATAATAGAAGAGAGCAAAGAAATGCATCAAGCAACTGCCACATACAAAAACTTATTTATATCAATAAAATAAATTATTGACAAAGTTTGTAAAAAATTCTATATAGGGTTTTATACTTCGTTTACCCAACCACATAAGACCTTTAACCTATATAATTGACATTAAAATAATAATTTCATTTTATTTTAACTATTTGTAGGAGTTGATTTGTATTTATAATA
Organism: Vitellaria paradoxa; assembly: GCA_019916065.1. Classification (NCBI taxonomy): domain Eukaryota; kingdom Viridiplantae; phylum Streptophyta; class Magnoliopsida; order Ericales; family Sapotaceae; genus Vitellaria; species Vitellaria paradoxa. The sequence goes on along the minus strand of CM034241.1, from coordinate 23,815,983 downwards.
TTTTATTTTGGTATCTAGATTTCCATCATAACTACTATATTTAATTTATGGTAGTCAATTTGGTAGAACAATACGCATACTCATCAACTAGTATAGCATAAGAAATAATAGTGTTGTGGAATAAAAAAATTCTACAAAAAAAAAAAAAAATGACAAATGAAATAGTTGTGGCCTATCACTTCAAAAAAAATCATAAAAATATATTTTATTTGACAAAATTAAAAAAAAAAATTGCTTAATTTTTAAAATCGGAAAAATCGCATATAAAATTGAAATTTTACTAATTTTATATCCCAAAATTGAGATTTATCTATTTTAATCCTATTAATATTTTACATAAGATCGAAAAAGGTTTCTCGTTCTAATATCGTAGAATCGTAAGATTTTAAAGTTTAAATCTAGATTTTAACAACATTGATTGTAACATTTCATACAATGTCTATTTGAAAATTAATTATGAAAATTTAGTTCAATGTTTGTTATCATCAAAATCAAATATAAAACTAATGTTTTAAACCTTGGCTCAACAAGATATACTCATAAATTACTATTTTGGTTGATTTTTGTGTTCTCTAGTTGACATTCTCAATCAAGGTTTTGCAATCTCCGGTGGAAGGGGCTACTCCCCTTGCTTAACACTCTCTACATCTGACACATCATCACCCTCCTTTGTATCTAGAATTTCTACTTCTGGGAACTCTACTCCACTCATGGCATCTTGTGATGGTGAGGAATCTGGTATATGGTTTGAAGCACTAGCAATATTTATACGTTTTGTATATTTCAAAAAATTTAGTTGGGATTTGTCTTTCACGAAATATTACATTTATGCTTCTAATAGTTTTTCTTATTCTCTTGGTTCCAAGGTCTATCGAAGTGTTCATATCTTTATCCCACAAAGGCACATGGGATGGTTTTGTCATCAAGCTTGGATCTTTGCTTCTTTGGCACATGTGTAAATGCCTTGCAACCAAATACTCTCAAGTGAGAGTAAGAGATATTCTTATCAGACGAAACCATTTCTGGAGTGTGAAAATCCAAAGGAGCTAGTGGAGATCTATTGTTCAAGTAACAAGCAGACTGAATGGCTTCACACAAATGATTTAGGAAATCTTGTCGTTTTTGAGCATGAATCTAGCTCTCCACAGTAATACGATTCAATCTCTTGGCAACACCATGGTGTTGTGGGTACAAAGGATTGTCTTCTCACACCGAATACCACAAATATCACACTCAGCTTCAAACTCCTTTGAATTGTACCCTACCAACATTATCTATATGGACACTTTAGCAACTTTCCAATTTCTCAATAAACCATAGCATGAAATATTTGAGGAAATTGAAACACCTAGTCTTTCATTATTAAGAAATACCCCACACCTTTTATGATACAGTCATCAAATTATCAATAAAGGTTGCAAAATATTTGTTGCCACCTAGAGAAAGACTACTTATATGGGACCGCAAACATCAGAGTTTACCATACTAAACAACTTTGATTTTCTCTTAGTGGAGGAACTAAAGTAAACTCTGTAATGCTTGTTGAACTAGTAGTACTCACATGGGTTCAAAGTAGTGTCTCTGGCAAAGGAAATGAGAGAGCTTTTTGTTAAAATGTGCAACCCTTTCTCACTCATGTGAGCAAGTTTTCTAGGCCACAAATTTGGTGAATATTTATCTTCGACACCATTTAAGCTATAAGAGCACGTCATCACCTGAGTCTTCTACAACGTACAAGTTTGTCCTCTGATAATAATTAGGGAGCTCTTTATCAACTTCCACTTGTCGTTGCTAACATAATTCTCATAGGCTTGTTAGTCGACAGCAATTCTAGATATAAGTTTGCCGAAACAATTCTCATAGCATTCCAAATAAAGAGCAATTGTAGACATAAGATTAAGGTGTAAATTGATAACATGTCTCACATCTTTGAACACCATGTTGCACCCATCATTGGTTTTAATGCAAACATCACATTTCCCCACGATCTTTGACTGGCTTATGTTGCTCATCTTCACAACGTCAAAGGCACTAGCTTTGTATGAAGTGAAGAACTCTCTCCTAAGAGTAGCATGGTAAGAGCCAGCCCGTTTTGTATTTTGATCTTCAAAGTAAAGGCATTTATTCTCTTCGATAGATAGTACCATCACATCTTTAGATAGGGTGGCAATGGTATTATTGTGTTTGGGCTTTTTCTAATTTAGACCTTATTTTTACTTTGTCTTCAATATTTGATATTTTTTCTTCATATGACCCTCCTGGCCACAATAGTAGCACTTGACATTGGGTTTTGACCGGTCCTTGTCTTTGGATTTGTTATGGTTGTTGGTTCCTCTGTTGAATCTCGTCCTAAGTTGGCACCTTCCTCGGCTTCTGCTTTCTGCGACAAGGGCAAAGGCTTGGAACTATTTTGATCTCTTCTCCTTCCTTCTTGATTCTTCATTGAAGAAGTCATCTTAGAGCATGATCGTGGTGATTCTTCCCTCCAAAGTAGAGTTACTGAGTAACATAACCAACGTCTCCTAGTTGTCTAGTAGAAAGCATAGCAGCAATAGGGCTTGCGTTTCTTACCAAAATAATAATAATAAATAAAAAATAAAGGAAAAAATAGGGCTTGCATCTCGTCGTCAAGTATTTTTACAACAACAACCAACTAGTCCACTAAGGTTTGGAAATTACTCGTATGCCCAGCAACTGAATTCCCGTCTCTGACTTTCAATTCACAAGTCTCCTCATCAGAAGAGCCTTTTTGCATGCAATCTTCCTCTTGTATATAGCTTCCAATTTTTTCTAGAAACTATATGCATCTGTCTCTTAAACAATGTGATGGAACACGTTGTGATCAATCCATTACTGGAATTTTCCAACATTTTTTCCGTTGATTTGTTCCCACTCCCTCTTTATCTTGTCTTCTAGCTTGACTTCTTCACTTTCAATTGGATCAATCAGATCTTTAAAGAAAAGGGTATCCTTCATTTTGGGCTTCCAAATAGCATAATTTGATTATGTTAATTTAATCATGTTACTTGGTCTCTCCCATTTTAATTCACACGAAAAGGAACTCAGCTTTGATACCACTTGTTGGACATAGCAGGAATTACCTTTTAACTCATGAATTAAATCATTCAAAAATTGATAAATTGAACAAGAAATAAAAGCATGGAACTTACTACACTAGACACTAAAATTACGCGATTCAATACAATTTTGCCTACATTCACGGGTCCAGTGACATAACCTCCACTATTATCAAATAATGTGTATACAAAGAAACTTTCCACAAATTGGGTATACAAACACAATTTCATTGGTTCTACAACACAAAGGAAAAACACTTTACAGAGAGGAACAGACACACTCTTTGGTAAGCACCTCACTCTCTACCCAAACACTTATAGCTTCAGTTCACCACTCTCTCCCTTGCCTTGCAACTTTGTCTTTTTATAGGCAATCCAGCATGACCATTTCTGTGTGAATGATTGTAAAAATTTACATGCAACAGCTCACTGCCATTACTCCTACTTATTAAGGCTTGCACGGGAAAAATAGGCTACCTCAAGCCAGAGATGCATGATTTCTTCAGTGCATTTAATTTTGCGAGCCTTGGTCAGAAGAGGAAAACCCATTGATGCTTGAAGAAAAAATTGGCCACGTGGGTCTGCCATCTGATTGAACTAATGGGTGTGGGTGGACCCATCAATAACGTGCACATTATCAAAAGCACTGATTGATCCTCTGAATAGTCTACCTGAGTTGCATTACAGATTTTATGACAATAAACTTCTATTTTTGGCATGTATTGTGAAATACAAAGGGAAGTTCATGTTTTTATTTATTTATTTTATGTTTTTTGGTGCATAGGAGGGGATGGGGAGTCAATTGAACACAGTGCCATGGCCTAAGTGGGAAGAATTTACCACTGGCTTTCCCCTCCATAAAAATGAGGAATGTTATAAAATGACTGAGTTAAATGAACGCAGTGCTATGGCCTAAGTGGGAAGCATTGACCACTGGCTTTCCCCTCCATAAAAATGAGGAATGTTATAAAATGACTTGAGGTTTTGTTTTACACTTGAACTGAAATAAACAGCAATAGTAGCAGCAAGATCTTTGTTTACATAATTTAATGACTTCTTTAGCTGTTTTTTCCTTTTATGTTTTAATTCTTTCTTGGTGTTCAATCTCTGTGTGCAAGTTGCATAGTAGGATGGATATTACATTGACATGGTACACATAACGCATATTTATATATAGAAAATCCTAATGAAACTAGCCATAGATGTTTGTTTTACGTGTTTCTTCAAAGTAGCAATTTGATTGATGCTTCTTGTGCTTGTATTCTGAAGGTTAAAAATCCTGTAGAGATTGCTGCCTATGTGTCACCTAACTGGCTTGTAGTATGGTTATCTATGAAGCTATTGAGTTGGCATTATTAACGGATAAAATTTTTTTCGAGGTTATTTCAACCTCCAGACAGCTGCCATAACAGACTAGCATGCATTTTAGACAGTGTCTGTGGTTCAGCAATTTTTTGTGGTCAGAAGGTTGCAAAATGGTTTCAACAAAATGGAGATAAGGGGCAGGGAGAGGGAGTTGAAAAAATAGGATTATGTTGCAATTGTAGGCTATGGTGTATCATTTGAAAGTTTTGCAGATAAATTTCAAATTTTAGTTTTCCGAAATGACTTTTGGAAACACTAATTTTTAGTATTGTTATTATTATTATTATTATTTGATTGGATTTTTGGAAATATTGAATCTCAGTGATATCACCAGCTTGGTGAATTGGAGAAGAGTTTTAGATTTGTGTTGCGATGATTGGATCCAATGTTTTATTTTTCTTTATTTTTCTTCTTATAAATTAAACAGGCTGGTACAAGTTTGATGTCAAATTATTGTGTGTGGTTCTAGATGCTATAGCCATTGTCTTTTTTGTGGCTACTTGAATTTAATATAAGTTTAAGTCATTTTTGAAGTAGCATACAAGTTTTACTTCCTGTAGCCAATTTAGGATAAGTTTTAGGATAAATCCATTTTTTGAAATATTATACAAGTTTTACTTCCTTACAAAAATATTTGAAACTAGTAGAATCTTCTGGATGGTTTGGGAATGCGACTTCTCTAGATTTTTCTGCTGAGAGATTATTATCATGATAATAGAATTTCTAGTAATCATGCGCAGTTATATGAATTCTTTTATTTCCTCTACTGTCCTTGTATTCACTGGATATGGCAAGGTTAAGAGTATATATCCGACTCCTACACCTAAATTAGACACTTGTATCCTTTAATTTTCAATGACATTTGAAAAAGCAGCACTTGCTTCGATGGCAAGAAAAATTGTCTAGCTTTTCACATAAATGGAAGATAAATTCTTTTTTTTTTCTCTCTATAAATTCAATTTAATTTCAAGCACATACAAAATATTTGAATGTTTACAACAGCCCATGTATCATCACCCAACTTTTGATTAGATTTTTCAATATCCAAAAATTAAAATTTGGAAATGTCTAACAGTTGAATAGACATCCACACTAGATACTAACATCCGAGTTCATGCAACATAGGTCATGCAATTTCATTCACAAAATCTCCGAATGATATTTCTTGGTCAACATAATTTCCAATACATTTGAGGCTGTTGTTTAATGTGAAGTTGATCTAGATTGAGCAGGTATTTATGAAACATTATACAGCCATATTGAATGAGTAGTTCTGTTTCTGAATAGTTTATCATTATTATCCTAGTGTGCTTCTTTTTTTGCAGTCAGATACGTTAAGCGCTTCTCCGCACCAACTTAATGATTGAATGGATATGAGCGTTCAAACTGCTTAAAAAATAATTTTCTGTTAGTCTAAGTTTGCAAAAATTTGAACCTCCTTAGACTCCACAATATGGAAGTCTTGTGCACTAAGCTGCTCTTTTCTAAGGCTTCAAGTTGTTTTCATTTTATTTTATTTTCAGTCCTAACACATGAATTTTTTTTGCTTTCATTTCAACAGAATTCTCAAAGCTAATGTTTTCTTTGGCTTTAATTCAACACCTGGATGCTGGTACCAAGGCTCATGGTTAATTAATTTTTACCTACACCTGCCACCGTAGTTAAGCTACAATTAAATGCTGGATCATGGGATATCAGCATTGTCAACAAGAAGACCAAATCCCCCCTCCTCCTTCCCACGACTGCAAGGTAAAATTTTAGCTTATCCTCAAAAACTCGTTTACTTCTAAAAAGAAAAATTATAGACAGAAAACAGAGATACAACTCGAAGTGAGCACAGCTGCAGCAGTTGTTAAAAAATAGTAAAAATTAGGACATGACATGATAGGGACTTGAAAATAAACATATAGATATATTTATAGTTGGGTAAACTTTTTGATAAAATGCTCTCGGCACAACTTAAGGGAAATAGAGCTAATGTGTGCCATCAAAATTTTCTTGGGATTGACGGCAGGAAATGGTCTGGGGCAGCCATTACTAGACGACGGAGTGGCTTAGATGCGCGAAATAGTTAATGGCAACAACAATGATCAATATAGAAGAGGAACAAAGAAGGGTAATGCTGTCAAAATCACCAAGAGAGGAAGGGTCTACTACAGGGTGGTGGTTATTTCTGTAAAAGAACTCAGATGGGTGGTCAAGTTATGTGGCAAGGTGATGAAGACAGTAGGGGGCAACCAACAATTGGAAAGTTTCATGGGGGTAAAAGGACTCTAATCGTTTCTAGGTTCAGGGATGGAGGTGTTTGGAGGCAGGAGCTCAAATTATTTTCTCCCATGGGCAGTTTCACAATGTTAGTTCCAAAGCTATAGCGAGGGGGAGGGGATAACTTTTGTGGAAATGCTAAATGAGTTCAATTTGAGGAGAAGCACCGAAAACCCAGGAACATGGTTAAATGTATGTAAATGCAACACAGCAACTAGAATGAAAGGAAGTTAGGCAACGGTGTAGGCAGATGAGTTCAGGGGGAGAGGAGAGAGTGGTTGTAGGCCTTGGAGTGGTTGAAAGTAGTAAATATTTCAATTGCTGTTTGGTTGGGAGATTTGCGGGGTCAAGGGAGAAGGCAATTAAGAAGTTAGGGTTTAGGTGAGTCATAGATGGCAAATCCCTGGTAGAGTCGAGGTGAAGGAAGTAGGTCAGGGGGGGTTTTTGTTTGTATTCCTATCAAAGGAGTTATGAGAAGCTGCTCACTTAGAGAGGAGTCGTCTAAGAGGTCTTCATCTTTTCCTCGATTGTTGGCATAGTTAAGGGGTGTTGTGAAAGATAGGGATGGGAAAGTAATATGGTATGGGTTACGGTGGTTGGTCTCTTGCGATTCCTTTGGCTACTGGGTTTTGCAAATGTATAGACGATTTTTGTGGTGTCTTTTTGGAGGTGAAAAGTGATATGATGCAGAGGGCAAAGCTTTCGTGGGCTCAAACCTGCGTTAGGTGAGATCGGAGGAGCATCATGACATTAGTGAAGACCGAAGTGGGCAAGACGATTTATGACTGCCTTTTGTGCGTGGAACGAGGGGCATTAGTGGATTAGGTCAAAGGTTTTTTCAGTTGTTCCTTAATTCACAAATTACTGTAGCTTGAGAAGATGATGGCGCTTGGATTCCAAGCTGTGGAGGTGTGTGGGGTTGCCAGACTTCGTGGTGAAGGAAGGGAGTGGGGGCACATGGCGCTGGTTAGCAGACATCTTAGAAATATCAAATGATTGTGAGTGGAGCGGCTTAGTAGATTCAGGCTGGGCTAAGCAAGATTGTAGCCCAGTCAATCAGGCCATTTACATTAAGACCCAAAACCATTTCTAGGAGTTGGGCTATTTGGGGAACTCAGATTCTTCAAGGAATGGGTCAATGTTGAGAGAGTCATTTGCTATTTTTAAACAGACTTCAACCTTGTCAATTGGATTGGAAGCCAATCATCAAGGAAAACTAAAGCTCAACATGGGTACATAGAACAGTCAATGCATGGACTTTTTGGAGAGGCCTCTTCTCTTGAGGGTTTTGCCCAAAACAGTCAACTAAAACTCAAAATTCCACAAATAACTCAGTCAAAAAATCATTTCCCTAAATTAGTCACCATTTAAAGTTGTCTTCGCAAAAGACGTATTTACTTTGAAATTGTCATTACCAATAACATATTCACATTTAATTAAAAAATAATTTTATCTATTGAAGTCATCATTGGTAAAATGACCTTAAAGTCATTATTTTAAAAAACAACTTCTATACGAATATATTTCACTGTAATCCCTAAGCAGATTTTTGGACATATAAATGTACAATTGAAAAGTATAAATTTAAGTTTGAATGTATTACTTAGTTATCTTATCTGAATTTTGAGTTGAATGTATCACTAAATAAAAATAAAAATAAATAAAAAACTAATTGATTGAATAGTTTTTTCTTTTTAACTGAAAAAAGGTGACAACACCTTTTTGAACTTATTTCTTGTTTTTGCATTGCTCTTTTTGTATTTGCTACACTTCCTATCTAAAACACACTCTTATACCCTATATATACTATTAAATAAAAAATAATAATAAAATAAATATTTAAAATTATAGCAGCACGAACAAATATTTATGCAACCTGAATAAATATTTTATTTTATAATGAAGTTTACAAAAATTGGGGTTCTACTTCTCCAAAAATTTTTATTTGTAATTTTATAGATAAGTTTTCTCAAATGAGCAATATAAATAAATAAAATTATCTCTTCCTATTTAAAAAAAAAATTTCCTTATTTTTCTTTTTTTCCCATTTTGACCAAACTTTGAATCATTATTTTTTCAAAATCAAGGTTGATAATAAAATCTCTAATACCACTTCAATTTAAACTCTATGACATAAATCATCTATAAATAATTAATGTTATTCAAGGTTTTGATCCTTAATAAAATTCAAAATATTTATATATTATAAACAATTGTGGAAAAACAAAATCATGTCTAAATATTGTCTAGGCCTTGATTTTTTTTTTATTTATAAATATTTATTTGGATTGCATAACTATGTGTTTGTGTTTCTATAAATATTTACTTTTTTGCATTTTTATGTCAGTATATAATTCTAGATGGTATAAGGTGTAAGAGTTTGTTTTAAATATGCTATTTGGAAGTGATACATTCAAACTCAAATTCTCTATTGCTATATAATAGATTTAATTAATTAGTTCCCCCCCCCCTCTTTTATCAAAGTGATACATCTAATTCAGACTATCAGATACGATAACGAAGTTACATTCAAATTTAAATTTAGATTATTTTCTTTTTTTTCCTAATCACCCCTATCATCGTTTGCCTATTATTTCAATAATATACACAAGTCATTTTTCAAAAATATTAACTTTAAAGTTGTCTCTATCTATGACAACTTTAAAATAACTACAGAAGTCGTTTTTTAAATATTTATTTTGTTTGTTATTTTAAATGCTTTATTAATTTTAATTTTATAAAATATTTGTTTATATTGCTATGATTTTAAATATTTATTTCTTATGGTTTTTTTATTTGTTAGTATATATAGAGTTTAAGAAGGAAGTATGGAATTTGGTTCCAATCTGTCTAATCTAGACAGTTTGGAAAGAGCGCAATAGAAGAATCTTTGAAGTCGAGGAAAGTAATGTAGTGAGAATTAAAAGTCTGTTTTTTAATTGTTTATTTACTTGGGTCAATGCTGGCAAAGAGGTAGATCTAACTTTTTTATTGTACTTCATAGATTCTTTAGGTAAGACTGGTATGTAGTCTGTTTTTGGTCTTAATTGTAGATTGCATCTTCTAGATGCTGTATCTATTATTTCCATTTAATAAATTTTACTTATCTTTTCAAAAAAAATATAGAGTTTAAAAGTTTGTTTTAAAGAGGAAATGTAACAAATACAAAAGAGCTATGCAAAAACAAGAGATAATTTCAAAAGGTGTTGTCACCATTTTTTAATTAAAAAAAATATTTAATCGACCAATTTTTTCTATTTATTTTTATTTTTATTAAGTGATACATTCAACTTAAAATTCCAGATAAGATAACTAATTAATATATTCAAACTTAGATTCAGATTTTTCAATTGTACGCTTGCACATGCACATATTTGTGTCCAAAAATTTGATAAGGGATTATGGTGAAAGTGTATTCATATAGAAATCATTTTTTAAAATAATGACTTTACATTAAAGTTGTTTTTAACAATGATGACTTCAATATATAATATTTTTTTTAATTAAACGTGAAGACGTCGTTGGTGATGATGACTTCAAAGTGAATTCGTCTTTTGCAATAACACATTTAAACGGTGACTGGTTATAGGGAAAAGATTTTTTGACTGACTTATTTGTGAAATTTTGAATTTTGGGTGACTGCTTTGGGCAAAACCCTCCTCTTCTCCTCCTCCTTTTTATTCTTCCTTCCATTTTTGTTTGGAGGAGACTGATTTCTCTATACTTTTGGTTGGTGAGCAAGACTTGTGAAGTGAGAGGGAGAGGAAGCTGGAGGAAGGAAGTTTTGTGGCGATTGATGGAGGTGTTTTTGGTAATTGGGAGGGGTCAGACAAGGAAAACAGGTTCTTGGCTTTCGTCAGAGGCGGAGCAATATCAAATTTGGGTAGGGTTAAGTAAGGAGGGGAGGAAGCAGATTGTGGAGTGCAGCCCTTTGGTGTGCCAGGGGCTGGACATTACTAGGGAAGATGAGGAGGGGGTTCTGCTATTGGGTGATTGTGGAGCTGACCAAAACAAAATCTCAGCATGGTGTTAAGAAGAGTTACGTCATTGATGAAGATTTTGAGGGATTCGGGTTAGGGTTTTGAGAGGGAGATCATGGAGCTGGTGAAATCCATCGCAATTCTAACAAATCTGAGGAGGGTTGCTTGAAATTGGATGGCAAAAAAGGGGCAAGGAAGTTAAGAAATTTAGAATGGCCAATTTTACCATGAGGGCAGGAGTATGAAGAGGGGGGCAAGAACAGGGGAGGGGGGCAAATTCTCTCACTTTGTTATTAATGAAGCCCAAAGTTATTAGTTGGAATGTTCGGCGATATGCAGAGGAGATAAAAGAATGACAATTAAATTGTGCCCTAAAGTGGAGGCTAGATATAGTTTGTCTTCAGGAAACTAACTTGAGGGAGGTGGATGAGTGGTGAGATCTTTGTTTTTTTTTTTTTTTTTTTTTGTTTTCTGGTGTTTTTGGGGGGGGGGGGTGGGTGGGGCAGAAGCTGGACCCATTAACTAGAGTTAGTGACTGTGGTGGCTTTAGGGGGAATTTTGGTGATGTGGGACAACATGGTGTTGGTAATGGATGATTTTGAAGTGGATAGTTTCTTAGTTTCGTGTTTGTTCAAGAGTGTTGAAGACAACATATAAGTGGGCTTTTATTAGGGTGTATTGGCCTACAAACTGTTACCAGAAGAAGGCCTTTTTAGTGGAACTAGGGGATGTGTTCAGGTGAGATGTCCTGTGGTTCATTGGTGGTGTCTTCAATATGGTTAAGAGTCTGACAGAAAGATAGGGAGGTGGAACTGTTACCGGTCCAATGGAGAGTTTTTCTGATTTCATTGAGGGGTTGGGATTTGCCTTCGAATGGAGGGAGGTACATTTTGAGCAACACCAGAACTAAGTTAAGACTGGACAGGTTCTTTATTTCTCCAGAATGGGAGGATTCTTTTCCAAAAGTGAAACGGATGCTGCTGCCTAAATTGGTCTCGGACCACTTTCATATTTTGTTGAATGGGGTGGGAGTTTGAGGGGTGGTCCTAGACCATTCAGATTCGAGAACATGTGGCTTCAAGTTGAGGGCTTTAAAGATGTGATAGTAGAATGGTGTAGTTACAGTTTCTCTGGAAGTGCTGGCTACATCATGTTTCAAAAGCTGAAAGTGTTTAAAGGTTGATCTGGTTAATTGGAATTCAGATGTTTTTGGTGGAATAGAGATTCAGAAGACGGTCTTGTTGAATGATGTGATGACTTCTGACCAGAAAGAAGACTGGGGAATGATGCAGAGCAGGAAAGGTAGGAAAGGGAGGGGAAGATCCAGGAGCTCAATAGGCTGATCAAGATGGAGGAAATCAGTTGAAGGCAAAAATTCAGAATTTTGTGACTGAAGGAAGAGGATAGAAACACGAAATTCTTCCGCAAAAATGTGTAACACACATAAAAGAAGCAATTATATGAAGAAGCTAATGGTGATGGCATCCAGCTAGAAAGAACAGAATCAAATCAAGAGTAATATCCTGGATTTTTACAGCAACATCTTCACAGAGGAAGAAATATGGAGATCAAGATTGGATGACCTTTAGTAGGCCATTTTTGGTTTGGAGATTTCTTTCTTTAAGGAGGAGGTCTTTTAGCTATGAAGATGTTGAATGGAGACAAGGCCCTAGGGCCGGATGGATTGACTTTGACCTTTTTACAGAACTGCTAAGCGACACTCAAGGAGGATCTCATGGGGATTTTTAAAATTTTGAAGAATTGCACTTGAATGAGAAATTCATGAGAAGCTTGAATGTGACCTTCATTGCCCTGATTCCTAAGAAAAAGGGGAGTCATGGAATTAGCGACTTTAGACAATTTAGCTTGGTTGGAGGCCTTTACAAAATTATTGTTAAAGTCTTGGCCAACAGGTTGAAGGTGGTATTAGGCATTCTAGTGTCAAACACTCAAGAGACCTTGTAGAAGGGCATCAAATTTTGGATGCGGTCTTAATGGCCAATGAGGTTCTTAATTCAAGGCTGAGGGGAAGGGAACCAGGAGTTATATACAAACTGGACATTGAGAGAGCTTTGGATCTTGTTAATTGGGATTTCCTGATATATCTGTTGGTTACAATTGGTTTTGGTGGTAATGGAGAAAATGGGTCTTTTGTGTATCTTTGCTACTAAATTTTTGGTGTTAGTGAACGGAACTCCAAAATGTTTTTTTTGAATCTTCAAGGGGCCTTAGACAAGGGATCCGTTGTCACCTTTATTGTTCATATTTGTGATGAAAGCTCTCAGTAGGATACTAAGTAGGCCAGTGAAGGAGGTTTCTTGGAAGGTTGCACAGTAGGATAGAGAGGCTAGGACCCCACGGTGATTTCTCATTTGCTCTCTTTCGATGACTCTATAGTGTTTTGTGGGGCTGATGCTTTAGAATTAGGGCATTTGAGGCATGTTCTACTATGTTTAGAAGCTGTTTCAGGTTTGAAGATCAATTTGAGGAAATATGATTCTTGTGGGTCAAGTAGAAGAAGTGGAAGCTTTGGCGGCGGTGATGGATGCAAAGTCGGTAGTCTTCGTTCTTATCTAGGGCTCTCTCTCAGGGCTTCTTTTAAGGCTAAGCGAGTTTGAATGGCATGCTTGATAGAGTTCAGGGTGGATTGGCTGGGTACAGAAGTATCTTTCGAAAGGTGCTAGGGTGGCCTTGATCAAAAGATCTCTCTCTAGCATGCCCACCTACTTCATGTCTTTCTTTAGAGTCCTGGTTTCAGTGGTAAAACACTTCGAGAGCTACAAAGGGAGTTATTACGGGACGGGAAAGGGGAAGAATTCAAACATCACCTGGTGGAGTGGAAGTCCTTGTGCCTTCCAATGTCAGGAGGAGGAGTTGGGATAAAAAAAAATTTGAGAATTTTTAACGAGGCCATGCTAGGGAAATGGCTTTGGAGGTATGCAAAAGAAGGGGACAGACTTTGGCAGAAGTTGATCGCTTCTAAGTACATGGACGAATGGGGTGGTTGGTTTTCTACTAGTTGCTCTTAACTCATGTAGGACGGGCCTCTGGAAGGGTATTAGGAAATGACGGTCGTTTTTTAGTATTCATCTATTATGGAGTACTTGGAGAGGGGATAGGATTGTTTTCTAGAAACACAGATGGAAGGACGAAGGTAGATTAATGGGCCTTTTTCCCGAAAACTTCAATTTAGCAACGAATAAGGAAATATCAGTAGCAGAATATGTCGAGGAGCTCAAGATGAAGGAGGAGGGTGCTATGTGAATTTGAGAAGAAACTTTCATGATTGGGAGCTATAGAGCTTTGTGCAGCTCATGGAACTTCTGTATTCCACAACTTCTTAATGGGAAGAAGATTTGTGTCCTAGTTGTGTTCTAAAAAGGGGGAGTTTGATGTGAAATCCTTTTGTAGGGTTCTTGTGGGCAGGATGAGAGTGGCGTTCCCATGGCCCAAGATTTGGAGGGCTGGGATGACACCCAAAGTAGCCTTCTTTGTTTGGTGTGTGATGAGGGGCAGAGTTTTAACTTTGGATAATCACCATTCAAAGGGGCACGTTTTGGTTAACAGATGTATCTTATGCAAATGCCAGGAGGAATCTATTAATCATCTATTTATTTATTGTCAGTGGTCAATTGAGTTATGGGACCTGTTCTTCTCGAGTGATATGATAAACTTCTTTATGTTTTTGTGGGGCTGCTTTCTAAGCCCAACTAAAAGTGGGGCCTGGAAATTAGCTCTTTTTTGTATTTTTTGGATCATTTGGAGAGAGAGAAATAGGATGTTTTTTTAATGGATCCAGATGCCCATTTTATAGAATCAAAAGTCACGTAATGTCTGTACAGTTTTTTTCTTTTTTTTGGGGGGGGCGGTGGGGGTTGGAACTGGATTATGACTTTTTTTTTTTTAATTTATGTTGGGAACATGAGTTGTTGAGGGTTTTGCATAAGGGCATTTTGTATTTTTTGGGGCATTTTCTTAATGCCTTCTCTTTTCCTTTGTTAATAGAATTCTTTTATTTATTAAAAAAATAAATAAACTTATAAATATGTATACATCAAAGTAATAAATATTTATTCATTCATTATGTTACAAATATATTTGTATTTTTATTTACATTAGAATAATAATAAATTATTATTTTTTTAATCTGCATATTAGAATAAAAAACAAGTGAGAACAAAAAGTTATAATATTTGTTTTAGAAAAATTCTGTTCTTAAAAAAAATAAAAAATAAATAAATAAGTAAATAAATATATGAAGTTTTGGGTTTTATGATTGCAAAAATTTTAAACCTTTCTAATGAAGGGGTCAACAGTTATGAATTCATATTGTTTTTTTTTTTTTTTAAATTATCAAAACTTGAATTGTTTCTTCAAATTTGCATTATACTTTTTAAGAGATGGACGTGCGTCTATCAAGTGAAGCATGTCCAATTTAAATAAAATTAAAATTAAAATTAAAAATAATAAGATACGTTAGAACCAGTATTTAATGTGGACGCAGGACCTTCTTAGAATTGCCTGTTCTTCGATTTGTACTGAAAGTTAATGTCTAATGTATTTGTTTAATTGTGTGCATAAACTACAGGGAGTTCATGTGACGATACACTGAGTTCAATCGCTCAGCCCTCTCCCACTGTCAACCTCACGGATGAATACACCCTTGCGATCCAAACCAATTCCTACAGTGAGATATGGTCCAAGATTCATCCCAATGATCCTTCGTATGAATACCCAGACATAGGGCGGGGGGAAGCCCTTGATGAACAACAGTTGTTGGCACAGGTCCTCAACCCCAGCTGAGAGTGTGTCCAAGAGGCACTTCAGGTTGCTAGACCCAGCACGCTCAGCCGCCTTGTTTCTGCCTATTTTGACCACAGTGAGACCACGACACACCAGTGTCTTGTCCTCCATGACAGCATTCGCCGTGCCCACTCCCTTTACCATGGCCTTAATAATCTCCTTGATGTTCTCCCTCTAGACTCTGGTCCCAACTTGCTCACCCAGTCTCAGTGTGATTGGGCCTTTGAGGTCTTCCAACAATTTGACCGCCTTGACAACCCCTTCCCTAGCCCTGAGTCTCACAACTTCCATGACATGCACCACTGCTTCTCCCAGCTCAATCAACAGCTTCACCACCAGCTCTGCAAGTACCGTTCTAAAGTCCGCTTTCTCTGCCGTGCAACATCTTGTTCTGCCACTTGTTTCATTGGTACTGTTGTTGGTGTTTCCTTATCGATTCTTTTTTTTTTTTTTTGGGTAAGTAATTATCGATTCTATTGTGCCTGTTGCTTCTCTCATTGCCTTTTTTGCAGGTCCATTACTACCTGCACTTGTTCCTTCCAAGATTACTAAGAAGGAGATGGCCCATCTGGCACAACTTGATGCTGCAGCCAAGGGTACATATGTCCTGCACAATGACCTCAAAACAATTGATCGCCTGGTTGAACGTTTATATACTGATGTTGAGAGTGACAAGTTTCTTATTCACCTTGGATTAGAGAGGGGCAGAGACAGGCATTACATCCATGAGTTTGCAAAGCAACTTCAAAAGAACCATCGTAATTTCCATAGCCATCTTATTGATCTTGAGGAACACATATGCCTATGCTTTGCTGCTATAAACAGGGCTAGATCACTCCTCCTTGAGGAGGTTTATCTTCATCCGGCTTATCATTCCTAACCAATTTGCTGCATGAAATGGTGAGTTACTTGCTATCCAAATTCATGGTTATATTGATTTTGACATTATTCCTGACCCCCTGGCAGTGCTGTATACAAATTTGGAATTTGCCTCATCTATATTTAATGTTTTTGTTGTTATTCCTCTTTACACGTCTTCAAATGTTTAGTACTTGATGCATCTACTTAAGTAGTTTCTTTATGATATTTTGATAGTTAGCAAGCTCTACCAGTTCCTACCTGTTACGACATTCTCAGTTCCTCTTTATTGCTAAAAGAGAGAAAAGGAAGATGATTAAACTGAACAGAAACTAATACTTTAACATGAAGGAGGAGCTAGATCCTTCTTTCAGTTGTTCTCTGCATTTCCACATTTCCTTACCTCTTCCCTCAGACATGTTCATCTTGGAGCCCAGACATCAACAATTATGTAAATGTTGTGCATATGTCTCTTCTCATCCATTTGCTCCAACAATTGATGAAGCATCAATTAAAATAACTGAAGGTCAGGAAGAAATCTCCCTGCATATGCTGCATTTTTTTTTAAAAAACTTGTAATTTCCCTCAAATTTGCTACATTTTAAGTATCTTGTAATTATTTTCAACAAACAAGGAGAAAGTCATGGCCATTTGATGTTTACTATGCAAGATTGTAGCACAAGAGTTGCAACATAGTTTTGGTCATGAATCTACAATAGAACACATATGCAAGGTGTCTAAAATGAAAGGGTTATATGGACCCTTCTAAATTTATAAAGTAAAAGTGTCAATACACTCCAAAAGAATGGGATATGCGTCCAATGTATTTAGTTTGACCTGCGCCTAACTAATATGCATACAATTCAGTTCACCATATAAATATGCACAGGGCATCCATTTTGTGGATGAAATGCTCTATTTTATATTGTAATCAATATGTTATTCTCTCTCTCTCTCTCTCTCTGTCTCTCTCTCTCTCTCTCTCTCATAAACAAATTATGCTTTAAAATAAGTATGTTTAAAGAAAAGAGGCAAATGGTGAGCAAAGAAATGAAATCTATTCTCCTAACAAATACATGAAAAGAAAATTGATTCAAAAAAAATTAGGCCTAACCCTGCCAAAAGTTAGCCATACAAAATGGACAAATTCAAAATTTTCAATCCATACATTGGTTGCTCGGTTCGTTAATTGTTTTTTTTTTCTTTTTTTTTTTTTATTTCTTTCCCTCCAAATAACCACACTTGGACAAAAAGAAATGAAGTGGCTTAGACAAATCTTTTTGTCGATAACCTCAGACCAATCAATTGAATGTTGATTAATACCTAATCGATCAAGCAGAGAAAAATTGGTCAATCTCCAAACTTTCCTTCTCCACCTCTTTGCCATATGCCTCCAACACAATTGAGATTCAAAAACCTTCGAAGGCCTATGATATTCTAGAAATAATGAGAATGATAAACCGAAGTTCATGCACAATTGAACAATGAATAAGATGTGTTGTATTCTCCTCATTATGGTTGCACAAACAACAACAATTGACTAAGATGCATCTTCGATTCCATAGATTATCCATGGTCAAGATCCTTTATCTAACCATGCACAGAATAAAGAAGGCCACCTTCATCAAAATAATATTAGTAAGAATTTTAAAAATATGAAATATAGTCATTTTCTAGTGTCCTTGAACATGACAATTAGAAAAATTCAATATTTGGGAACGCCTGTTACCAACACCTGGATCCATGTCCATGTAACATTGGTCAAAGGAAGGGCAATCGAGATAGTTACCTACTTAAGGGCTTAAGTATCTATGATTAACATCACTTTTAGGGCCCTCTTGTTTCAGGGTTGCTCGCATTTTTATTTTAAGGAATTGAGATCATAAAGGTGATTTCGACTTATAATTGCTGTTTATCTATGGCATCAGGGTGCTAAAAATTAGTTTTATATAGTAATTCTAACGTGGACTATTTATGAAGCATAAACACGCAAATATGGGTGTCTTATTCTTGTTGGACAAATATTGGACTAGCATACTGACGTAGCACCACGAAGTCAAGAACACAATAACAAAACAAAAGTAAACAATGCGAAAGTAAAACGAAAATTATTTCAATATCATTCAAAAACTGCCAACTCCGCCTATGTTTTTTTCATGGCCGGTCCCAAGCCCGGATAAAGGAGGAGGATTGTGTTAGGTAGTCGATAGCCAGCGTAAAACTTTGTCAAATTTTTTTATGGATTTTCTAACACCTAATGAGATTTCGTGGCGGCGTTCCCTACTTAGCGACGCGCTGTATGGTCCGAGTACAGTGTTAAATAAGCAAGGACCGCTGCATCGGCGCCCGGGTGCGGTCTTAAATAGGCAAGGGTCCTCGCACTTTCCTGGACGAGTTGGGGGGCAGGGAAGCTAGTCCAAAATAGAAGGCTGAGATTAGGTACTTGAAATATTGGGAGCTTAACTGGGAAACTTATGGAAGTGGTGGATACAATGGAAAGGAGAAGAATCGCAATTGCTTGCTTGCAAGGGACGAAGTGGGTGGGACAGAAAGCTAAAGAGATTGAGAGGACTGGGTATAAGTTATGGTATACGGGACTTAATAGATCGAGAAATGGGGTCGGCATAGTAGTAAGCAAGGACCTAAAGGAAGATATAGTTAATGTGAAACGCTGTGGAGATAGGATTATTGCAATTAAGTTAGTGTTAGGAGAAGAGATAGTAAACGTAATTAATGCTTATGCCCCCCAGGTGGGCTTAGGAGATGTACATAAGAAGTTTTGGGAAGACTTGAAAGGAATGCTATTAGAGATACCTCAAGGAGAGATGGTCTTCATAGGAGGAGATTTGAACGGTCATATAAGACGCGACACAGATGGATACATAGGAATACACGGGGAATATGGTTACGGTGATAGAAATGAAGAAGGGAAGGATATTCTGGAGTTTGTAGTGGCTTATGATCTCATGGTGACGAACACCTTTTTTAGGAAGAGAGAGGAACATTTGGTGACTTATAAGAGTGGCTCCTCAAAGACATAGATTGACTTCTTCTTAACTAGGAAAAGAGACCGTGTAGCTTGTAAAGATTGTAAAGTTATACCAGAGGAGAGCTTGACTGCCCAACATAGGTTGTTAGTCATAGATGTGCAGCTTCAAAGCTGGGCTAGAAAAAAGAAGTCGTATAGATGCTCAAAGACTAAATGGTGGAACTTAAAAGGTGATAAGCAAGCAGCATTCAGGAAAATAGTACTAGAGGAAAACATTTGGACGGTAAATGAGAGTGCAAATATTATGTGGGATAAGGTAGCAAAGTGTATTAGGAGGGTAGGGAAAGAAGTCTTAGGAGAATCCAAAGGGAGTGCTCCGGCACAGAAAGAGGCATGGTGGTGGAACAAGGCCGTCCAAGACAAGATAAGAGTTAAAAGAGAGTGTTTTAAATCTTGGCAAAACGACCGAAATGAAGCGAACTTGGAGAGGTATAGAGAAGCTAGAAGAGAAACCAAAAAGGCAGTTAGTGAGGCTAAGGCAAAGACATTTGAGGATTTATATAGGCGATTTGACACTAAGGAGGGCGAAAAAGAGATATTCAAGCTTACTAAATTTAGAGATAGACGGACCAAGGATTTAAACCAAGTTAAATGCATTAAGGATGATGATGAAAAGGTATTAGTAAAGGAAGAGGAGATAAAGGAGCGTTGGAAGAGCTACTTCTACAAGTTATTTAACGAAAGCAGTAGAAGTGACATACATTTGGGGCAGTTTACCACTTTTAGGGAAGAATTAAATTTTATGTTCTATAGGAGAATCAGTAGGGAAGAAGTAAGAGAAGTATTAAAAATGATGAAGAATGGGAAAGCGGTTGGGCCAGATGGTATCCCTATTGAGGTTTGGAGGTGCTTAGGAGAGGATGGCATAAGTTGGTTGACAAAACTTTTTAATGTAGTGCTAAAGAGCAAGAAGATGCCTGATGCATGAAAGAAAAGTATTCTTATACCCATATACAAGAACAAAGGAGATATTCAGAACTGTGCGAACTACCGCGGGATTAAATTGATGAGCCATACGATGAAATTATGGGAGAGAGTTATTGAGAGAAGACTAAGAAGGACAACAAACGTTTCAAAGAACCAATTTGGTTTCATGCCTAGAAGATCAACCATGGAGGCTATCTTTCTCTTAAGGAGGTTAATGGAACAGTATAGAGAAGGTCAAAAAGATTTACATATGGTGTTCATCGATTTAGAGAAGGCATATGATCGGGTTCCTAAGGAGATTCTATGGAGAGTATTGGAAAAGAAAGAAGCGTGTGTCGCATATATTGAGGTGATAAAGGATATGTATGATAGAGCCATGACATCTATACGGACGACTGGTGGAGAGACTAATAAGTTCCCTATCACGATTGGTTTACATCAAGGCTTAGCGTTAAGCCCGTACTTGTTTGCTTTAGTTATGGATGAGATTACAAGACATATTCAGGATGAGGTACCGTGGTGTATGCTATTTGCAGATGATATTATTTTAGTAGATGAGACGAGAGAAGGAGTGAATGCTAAGCTAGAATTGTGGTGGGATACGTTAGAGACAAAAGGGTTTAGGCTAAGCCGATGCAAGACGGAATATATGGAATATAAGTTTAGTCAAAGTAGAATAACGGGTAGTATAAAAGTAAGTTTAGGCACACAAAAGATTGTAGAGAAAGATAAATTTAGGTACCTTGGATCTATGGTGCAACAAGATGGAGGGATTGATACTGATGTAAGTCACAGGATTCATGCTGGGTGGACCAAATGGAGGAGTGCTTCGGGAGTTTTGTGTGACCGAAAAATCCCCCTCAAGGTGAAAGGAAAGTATTATAAGGTAACGGTTAGACCAGCACTGCTATATGGATCAGAGTGTTGGGCAATAAAGCATAATCATGGTCAGAAGATGGCAGTTGCGGAGATGAGGATGTTAAGATGGATGTGCAGGATTATAAGGAAAGATAGGATTAGGAATGAGGAGATTAGAGGCAAAGTAGGAATAGCACCAATTGAAGATAAAATGAGAGAAAACCGATTAAGATGGTTTGGCCATGTTAGAAGGCGTCCAGTAGAGGCACCTGTTAGAAGGTATGAAAGTATAGAGATTGCCAGGAGTAGGAGAGGTAGAGGAAGACCCAAGAGAAGTTGGAAAGAAACCATTAAACATGACTTGACCTACCTAGATTTATCAGATGACATGCCCCTAAACAGATCTAATTGGCGTCGACAAATCCATATAGCCGACCCCACCTAGTGGGAAAGGCTTGGTTTGGTTTGGTTTGGTTATCATTCAAAAACTGCTGATCCCTTACAATCCCTAACCCTTTATATAGGCTAGGTTTAAAGACCATATGAAGTAATATCCAAAAATAAATAAATCAAACTCGAATTTTATGGAAAGCAAATAAATCACATCCCAAAATATATTATGGAAAACAAATAAATCAAATCCCTAAAATACTGCTCTTCAAACTTAACCCATCCAATTCAAATTCCGTCCCTGCCTAAAATATTTGAATTGGAAACGGTTATCAAAGTTCCCATCATTCTCTCTAGGCTGAGAAGAACTCTGCTCCGCAGAGTGCTGGTGAAGATAATGTGCCAAGAGCTCAGGATCAATGCGGTGAAACTCCTCCTTAGTAATCCAAGTAGTATCGGAGTCTGGTCTGTGCTTCCACCAAACAAGAAAATGCTGAAGGCGCCCCTGAGGAGAATGATGGTCTCAAAATCAAGCACATCAGTGATCTGCTCTACCTCTAGCTGCTGAAGAG